>OX155893.1:36321966-36701966 GCA_944588485.1 Phosphuga atrata
GGCAGAATTACCACTTAACTTAGGTAATGCACGCAAATATTCAATATATCTAAGTTACATTAAAAAAAAAAGACTAAATAAATAAAATAAATACAGGGACACATCAAGAGGACTGAGAAATTTAAGTATCTCAGCGAATGGATTGAACCCAACTTATCAGAAAGAGCATCATTATCCATGAGGGTCAACAAGTTAGAACTAGCCTATTGACTGACTAAGAACACCTACAACAAGAAATGCCTCTCACACAACTTAAGCACTACACATCAATCTTATGACCAGAAGCCCTGTATGCCATGGAGTGTCTTTCCTTGAACTGAAGAGGTCTGGTAGAGAAATTGGAAATCAGAAAGAGGAGAATCCTCAGGAAGATCCTAGGCCCGATAAAGGAAGATGGGGAATTCTGAAGGCGACATAACTCTGAGCTCTACGAACATATTGAGAGGCTCTCTGACTGTGCAAGGAAAAGAAGTGTAGCTTTCTATAGCCTCATTGCAAGATTGCCTCCAAACTGACTAACCAACCATCTGTTAACCTTCTGGCAAAACAAGAAGGTTCATACCAATTAGTTGACACAAGCCAAAAAGGATATTAAAGAACTGGGAATAACAGCTCTCCAAAACAGACAGTCTGTGAGATGCACCCTGAAGGAAGTCCGTGGATTTCAGGAAAAACCCCGAAGGAAAGGTACCCCCCCGGACAGAAGAGAGAAAGGAGTTACACCGGCAGAAGATGCGACAATACTGGGCGAAGATCAAAGCTCAAGTTGAACAAGCATGGTCCAAAGTAGGGCTACTCGAAACGAGAAAAAGAAAATAAACACAATCAAGACTCAATATTAAAAAAGTGATGTGAAAGTGAGTGAAATTCACAAAATAAAAATTAAAGAAAACGTTTTAAAATGAGTATAAATTCTATGGTGATACTGGAGACTGATGAGAGTTATGATGAGACGTATGGAGAATCCACACCACCAGAGACAATATGGAATATGCATCAATTTTTTTTATTTGCTTAATTCACTTTTTACTTCGTTTTAACATAGTAAAAAATATAAATACTGTTGAAAGTGGATTAATTAATTTTTTTTAATATATAAAATACCGATTAAATTTGACCTGCTTGAACGGGCCCATTTATCGCGCGCTTTGGATGACGTCACAACTCTCGTTGTCATTCAGTGTTGTTTACTATTTGCATAGACAGTTAAAGATTTTCAGTTTGAATCGCTATATCGATAATGGAAAAAGCTAATAAAACATTTTATAGATATTGTCTTGTACCGGAATGCAAAAACACGTACATGTATTATAAGTACACCAGATAAACTGTTGATTACAGTCCCAATCGAGGTGTATACTCCACCCTACCCACATCTTTTAGTAGTTTACCCACATCTTTTTGTAGCATGCGCTACAAAATATGCTTTCCTGTATCTATTTTTGGTAGATTGTCTGATTGCACTTTAATTAAAAAAACACTTTTATCTAAAAATAACACTTTGTTCTTGATCATTTATAATGTCACTATATACCAAAATCACACTAGGTATTGGAAAACACTACAGAAATATTGCACAGCAAAACAGCACAGTTCCTAGTTTCGGTTCGACCAATGGTGATGCGTTTCGCAAATTTGTATTTCGCTCGCATATTTTGGACTTTTTAATTTTTGGAATTAAATACAAACTAAATAAGAAAATAATGGTATAGGTGTAATGTCAAGATCATAAAGTATCGGGGATAAAAAAATCAAGAAAATCTAAATCTCTTGCATATTCCCTATTGAAAAAGTAAATTCTTCAGTTTTTATTCTATTTTTTTTTATGGCCCCTGAATCATAAACTTGTAAGATACGTCCCCTTGCACGAGTAATAAAAAATATTATCTGCAACACGGGCTGTATTGTCAATTGCCCTCTCGAGCGAATGTGCGCACTCACTTCGTTCATGCGCCCAATTTTGCTCTCGTGACCAATTGACAACTTTCCGCCCTAGTTGCAAAATATACCATTTTCATTTGGCTGCTGAATGATCATGTTGCTTAAATAATGGCTTTTCAATATTTATTAAAGCACATATGACATAAACTATTTCATCGATATAAGATAAAAGTGATACTGGCACTCGAGAAAGAATGTTAAAGTCTTTGATTCTCTGATTAACTCTTTCAATGTGTATTCTCACTGAAGGGTTAAGTTTATATTATTCAATGAATATTTATTTAATGATTGTATTTATAGAACTATATACATTTTTATTTTTTATAATAATAATAAATTTAATAAGTTGTACATATAATTTTTTACTGCATTTATCCACTTAATACATTTAATATCCTTAAAAAATGTACCGCAGTTTCACGAAAGAAAGCAATAAAATTCCACTGGTCAACTGATCAACTTTGCGCTTTCTCCGTGACTTTTCTTAACACCCTTTGACATAACAAGATTTCAGCGATAAAGACTTAAATTATTTTCGAATAAATTTATCGATAAATTATTTTAAAATTTCTTTTAATAAAAGTTAGTAAACAAAAAATCACGTTACTGGCTTTTATTTTTGCCTGAAAGATGTACATCCTAGTCACCAGTTGGCATGATGGTCTAGATCAGGCCTGGGCAAATGGAGCCCACGGGTCACATGTCGACCTTTTATGCAGCCCGCGAATCATTTTATAAACAATTTTAAATTTAAATTAAAACATTTCTATGTATAATAATAATAATAATTTATTAACGGTAGTGGGTACCTTTAAGAAACAATAAAATAAAATAACAAGACAAACTTATAAATATACATGACAAAACTTATATTAAGGGCTCTAGATCTAAAAGTTGAGAACCGCATGCCAAAGAAGTCCAAATCATTACAAACACTGTTACAAGCTGCCACAGCTGAATTAAATGGCGATAATAATGCAAAATAAGAGGTGTAGTGATGGATATAAAATAAGGGAGCATCCCTTGTACAATAATAAGGCACAAATAAATTTAACTCATTGACAAGGCTGGGAGCATCACACATATTGTTTATAAGTTTATAAACGAAACATACACTTAAATATTTTCTACGCATCTTTAGCTCAGACAAGCCAAGATAACTTTTGCATAAACTAGTGGAGTTTCTAACACTAATTGGTAGCTTATATTTGACCGATCTTGCAAATTTATTTTGAATAGCTTCAATATGAGTTTCATAAAAGGGCGTCCAGACCATACAACCATATTCTAGAATTGATCTAACAAATGTCACATATAGGACAGTTAGTGTGCAAACATTGTGAAATTCATAGCCATATCTTTTCACACATCCTAAGACTTTGTTTGCTTTAGTGATTATGTATTCATAATGATGAGTAAAAGACAATTTGCTATCAAGAACTATTCCTAGATCCTTGACTACTGATGTTACTTTGAGAGTGACATTATCGACCAGATAATACGGCACAGAAGGATTTAATTTCCGACTAAAATTGATTGTTAAACATTTGTCCCTATTTAATGCCATTAAATTTTTACTGCACCACTGAACCAGAAAGAGCAAATCACTTTGAAGTAGCCCTTCATCGCCAGGATTTGCAATTACTTTGAAAATTTTTAAGTCATCAGCAAATAACTCAAAGTCACATGCAAGACCATCGGCAATGTCATTCACGAAAAAAGTAAGGGGCCCAATATTGAACCAGGGGAACACCTGAAGGTATAAGCTGTTTATTCGATAGACAATTCTGTAATTTCACAACCTGGGTCCAACCAGAAAGATAGGACGTGAACCACTCTAGCAGGCACCCGGATATTCCGTAAGCTGATAATTTGTTTAATAAGATTTGGTGATTAATTTTGTCAAAGGCTTTGCTGAAATCAGTATAAATAGCATGTACCTCCAGGCCCGCACTCATTGCACTAATGATGTTATTGGTATATGATAGTAAGTTCGTCACAGTGGAACATTTTCGAAAAAAGCCATGCTGCTTAGGTGAGATTATGTTTTTGAAATGTGAAAAGATATGACTCGATATTATGGATTCGATAATTTTGGATGGAGTTGACAATATGGAGCTCGGACGATAGTTGTCGACTAGAGATTTACTACCAGATTTATAGACAGGGACAATGTACGCCTGTTTCCACAATGTTGGACATATACCAGATTTTATGGACAAATTAATTAGAAGCTGTAGAGGAAGAGCCAAGAACTCCCTAAATTGCTTGTAGAATTGGGGTGGTATTTGATTTGGAACAGCTCCCTTGTTGGCATTAAGCTTGTCGAGAGCAGAAACTACTTCAGCTAACTCAATACATAAGTCACTTACATTTACACATTTATCACACATAAAATTAAAACAAGAACATTGAGTTGTAGAGTACATAGAAGTGAAATAATCATTGAAAGCCATACACGCTTCAGAATAAGTTGGGAATGATTGAACATCGTACTTAATAGGAAGAGGAACAGTAGGAGTATCCGATTTGTTGTGGATGAATTTCCAGAAATTTTTTCCCAAAATTAAAACAAAAATAAAAAGTTAGTATTAAGATTGTCCCCTACCAAAATATTACTTCAATGAGAAAGTGATTAGTAATTTATGTATACATAGCACCCACAATGAATGATCTTAATTTGTATTCTTCTTCCTGTGGTGCTACAGTCCTAGTGGATTTTGACTTCCTCCCCCTGCATACACTTTTGTTAAGTGTCTAGATATTAGACACAAGTCTACATTTTACAGTTATAGCGTAGGTGGTGAGCCACCATTTTAGGAAAGGTTTTCTTGTCAGATTACTGTGATGCCTTGCCAGAGCCATGCACAGTAGGATGGTGGGTTACTTCCATATACGTGCCCCGGGGTTTTGAACCTGTGACTAATCCAACTGCATCTAATTTGTATTCATATCTTCTTCATTTGTATTCCTATTCCAACATAAAAAAAATTGCAAAAAATCCCGAAAGCATGCCTATGATATGATTATTATGTTTACCTGGCCAGATGTTAAATATTATGTTAAATAAACCCATGAATCATATTAGCCCAAACCTAACAATATTGTTGTGTCTAGGCATGTATATATGCAACAATCGTGGTATACAAATAACTATTACAATTGAAAACATTTGAATGCGACCCGCAGTCAAATTACATAATGACATAATGTGGCCTGCATACCAAAAGATTTGTCCTCCCCTGGTCTAGATGGACAGTCCCTATTGAGTTTGTATTGCATTCAGTGTAACAAACAAATTCACTCTTTCTAGCCCGGTACAAGCAAGCAGCACATATTAATCTCTTAGAATGTATAATAGCTACGTGAGGTTAAATAGTTTCAGAGTATCTGATCCATAGTAAACAAATAAAATAGGGTAAACTTTGATAAACCAGAGTTTATGAACATTTTAAACTGGAAAAAAAACAATAAAGAATTGACTTATATAAATGAGCTTTACCTTTTTCTTATTTTGGTTATTCTTCTGACTTTTAGATGTTATTTCTTGAACTTCTTCTTCTTGCTCTTCATTGTCTGATGGTGGTTTAAGGACAAATCGGCCTGCTTTATTTTTATTCACATAATATTCATTTTTCCGTGCTTTTTTCTGTTTCCTCTCCTCTTTTCTCAATTCCTTGCGCGATTTCTTCACAACTTTGTTCGTTTGTTTCCCCTGAAAATTTGACTTTTTCGGACGTTTTACTTTCATTTCAAAAATCTATGCAGATATTCGATAAGGCAACAATAACAACGTGTATTGAAATTCTAGGTTATGACCGGTAAACACATGTAAAATCGACATTGTTAAATTTGGTGTTAAAGGAGTTGCATACGTTTTGTAATGTATGTTGTAATGACACTTTGGTCCATTGGTTGAATTAAAGATGTCTTATTTTATAGAAGAAATGTTACTTAAATATTTTCATTTAAATCGCTAATTGTAAGATCAGTCGGATGGCATCTTAATTGTAAGACCAATAAAATCGGTGTTATTTTAGGATGTGAAGTTTTCTTAGCGAATTTTTTTCGTAGTGCCTTGTTATGGCACTGTGATATTTTTGGCGCATTGTTTACTCGCGCGTTGAAATGTCAGGACACCCAAAATAATATATGGTAATAGAATGGAAAATATAATTTATCCACAAATATTACTTTAGCTATTGGGCTCGTGTATCTATAAAAATCACAGATTCGCAGAAAATTATTTAAAAACATCACCCAAATTGATAAACGTTTGCCAATATTTATAAATTGATTCAAACCCTTAAATATCTCAATACACCAGAATTTGGAGTTATACAACTAAAACGAAGGCTAGGTTCTTTTTTAATGAATAGCAATTAAAAAATAGATTATATTTCTCTAAAAATAAAATTTTACAATAGGAAATTTTTCAAAAATAACTTCTAGCGAAATTCTTCTCAGAAACAAATGAAAATTACCATGCCAAAACGGCATTCCATTGCTTCGTTAAATGTCACGTGTATTCACCCAGCTCATAATTTTAGCAGTTTGAACCTGACTTGACATCGTTAGCATCTCCCTCCAACACCACGCCAAACCATCAGTGCATCCTTGTTTACAGCAATGTTTTGATCCGAATGCATCAATCGAAAATCTTAACCCATTACATTTTGCCTTGATAGACGTTGAACGTGTAAACAAACAAGTAATTAAGTGGATAAAAACAATTAATAGAACGAAAATCAAAATTTAACTTTAATCAAAAATACAAAAGGAAATTTCGAAAATGCAATGTGACGATCTAGAAGTCAAGGTGAGATCTTTGTTTATATAAATTAGGTTTCATTTGTTCTTGTTTAGAAAGGGTTAGGTTAGGTAATAAATTATTTTTTGGGTGATTTGATTGTTTTAAGATTTATTTTATGATTTTTAATCTTAATTTATATTTTGATATTTCTTAATATATGTTGTGGCAATTTAATCCTAAAGAATTTTCACCCCATTTTTTGGGATGGTCAAATTGCCATTAAACATTAATTTTAAGATTGATATGTAACTTTTATATTAAGATTTATTTATATAAATAGCTAAATCCATTTCTTATTTATGGAAAGAAAAACTAATTATTGTAATTAGTTTTAGTTCATTTAAAGGTTTAGATTTCTAATAGAAAAATATAATAAAACAGAGTTTTATATGTTTCAAAATTTATTTGTAGGACACTACATATGTTTCACCACACAAATAAATTTGTAGTGTCCTACAAATAAATTTTGAAACATATTAAACTGTGTCTTATTATATTTTTCAATTAAAAATGAAGTTTCAACAAGTAACTCCACAACTAATCAATTATTCTTTAGATTTCTTTTAATAACAATGCAATTATATGCATAATTTAGTTGTAACATTCAGATAGTTTTGCTAAATTATATCAATAATATTGAAACAAATCTTTTTTTAAATAAATTAATTATTTGTATAGAGTGAAAAATTAAGTGTCCTTTTTCTAAACTGCAATTGTCACAAAAACTAAATAAGTTGGTTACCAAATTTTTTGTTGAACATTTTAGAGTAAAATATAAAGTTTTTTTTTTTAATTTGGTCAACTATGGACTGCAAAGAGCTTAAGACTTTTTGGTTTTTCTTCTTTTCTCCTCTGAGAACCTCTTCATGGGTTCGCTTCTTTTCTTTCTCTCCTCATCGGAAATGATCCATTTGGGTCTCATTATTGTTGGTTTCTCCTGAAATGATTTTAAACTGTCTACTCTTCTTTTAAACTCTCTTCTGTTGTGGGCCATCTGTATTGTGATTCCAACTTCTGCCACATCCCTTTTCACCTCATCTACCTACCCATTTAGATGTGACCTTTAACCCCATTATGTAGTTTATTAGAAGATTTTTCTTTTGGTCAGTCCATTTTGGTCAGTCTGCATTCATCTATTCTTAGTAAGTGTCCATAGAACTTCAACCTCCGCTTACTCATTGCACCCGTGATCTTATCAGTGTATTTGTAGAGTTCTTTGGTTTTCCTCATCCTCCAAGATGAGGAAAAATGAAGAACTCTAAAGTTTAATAACAAGTTAAATAACTTCGGGTTAAGCCAAAGTTAACAACCAATACTTCAAAATTACATCAATTAGATGACCTATGCTTACTTCGATGCATGACTGAGATTGATGTAACAATGTATGCTGACACATGTCTGATGAAATCTCACCAATAGCTTGTTGAATGTTTCGTTTTAAGTCTTCTAGGGTTTCAAGTCAGTTCTGATAAGCTTTAGATTTAACATGACCCTATAAGATATAATCCAAATGGAGAGTGATGAGGCCACAACTGATCTCCATGTTGGGAAATCAGATGACCAGGAAAGAACTCTCGTAACACTTCCATAAACATGTTACTTATATGAGGCCTTGCACCATCTTCCTGTCACCAAATATCATTTATTGGTAATTAGTTGAGGAGTTGAATGATGGTACACATTGAGAAGATTTGTAGCATGTCCACAAAACATTCACTATTGACAATTACTGCGTTTCCCAATACATCTTCCCAATACTCCAGCTGAGCATATTCCACACCATCCAGTTACCTTTTGAGAATGTTGCTCTTCGTCGTATAAAAGGTTAGGTTAGGAGGGTTTTCGGCCTACCAGTAACATAAATTCTGTTTTTTGGTCTACCATGCAATTGAAGTGCTTTATCACTAATCATTATTTTGTTGACAAAATTTTCCTAAAATGTCCAAAATTAATTGACTGAATTCTAAACGTGAGTGTCAGTCTATTGGATGAAGTTTTTGGGCTTTTTTGCCATTTGTAAGGCCGAAAGGGTAAATCTTAGTAGTTTTTTTCCTCTCTGCTTAGTATCCTTAAGAGAAACTTTTTGACGATATTTTTTGACAATTGTCCTGCAATTTGGCTTGCAATTGTCCTGGAATTTGGCGATGCTGGAAAATTAAACGTGAGATGGTGGTAGCCTAGTAGTCAAGGTGTCAGACTTCAGAGCCGCAAGTCCCGGGTTCAAATCCGGGACATTGTGAAAAATAAGCCACCGTTATCTTGTAGATGGCTCTGGCAAAGTCATCGCAGTAAAAAATCTGCCTCGACACCACCCCGATTTGTGGCTCGCCATCCACGTTAAAACTGTAAGGGTTCCCCTACACTTGTGTCTAAGATCAAGACACCAAGCACAAGTGTAGGCTGTGGGAGGAGACCAACCCCCGTCCTGGGCTCTAGCGACATGGGTTTGTTTGTTTTGGAAAATTTAACTGTACACCTCTAGCCAAACCACCTCTGAGTTTGAATAAATGAGTTCATTCTAATATAATGCTCCACACAAGCAATGCTTTGTTCAATCAGCCACTGCTCAATTTTCAAAAAAAATTGAAGGTTCATTGAATGACAGTCAAAATTATGGCATATACTTATCTTTGTATATATTAAGTAACATCAGGACACTTTTAATTTATCATCCTTTATAATCATTTAATTATTATATATTTAATAAAATTATAATAAAACACAATTTTATTCGTTTCAAAATTTATTTATAGAACACATATGCTTCACTACACTGTGGCTTGAACTGTGGTGATGAAATATAGAAAAAGTAAGAAACAAGTTTCTTATATACACAAACAAATTTGAAGGGAGGGTGGTAAACCTGAATCTGTAATGACCACCCTCCCTTTAAATTTGTTTTTGTATATAAGAAGCTTGTTTTTTAACTTCTTCTATATTTCGTCACCTGATGAAGTCAGTGTGGTGAAACAAATGTAGTGTTCTACAAATTTTTAATGTATAACACTGTGTTTTATTATAATTTTATTTAAATAAAGTTTCAACTAACTCCACAACAAATCAATTGGGTTGTTGAATAAAAAAATATTATCGATTTTTTTGATATATTTTAAAACCTTATTATAAATAATTTGGATGTGCGATGCGAAAAAGTTAAAAAAAAATTGTTCAATTAATTATAAACAATTTAAAAGTGATAAAATTTTGAAAATAATCACGTGACTCCAAACGCGCAATAATTTGTTTGTGAAGTCGAAAGGGTGAAACTTCATTCTAACATTCAAACATAAACATTCTTTTTAAAATCGTCGTTTTAGAATTTTTTCGGCGTACTGTTTAAGACCATTGGTTTGGACGTTTAACAATGTGGGACATTTAAAATCATTTTTAGAGTTCTTTTTATAGTACCTACTCCTACACGATGGTACGAAACAAGCACGATAACTTTTAATATTTGACATGTCTACTACAACTACTGTATCAACAAAGTCAGGAGCGGGTAGAAATTACATATTTTACGTCACAACGGTACCGATGCGTTTTCGGTACCGAGTTTAAAAATATATTTTCAATTTGTTATAACTTTTTAATTACAACGAAAAAATTAAAACAAAAAAGAGTGTTGTCATAAAACTTATATATGAGCTTTCGATTTATGACAAAAAAAAAAAATGATTCAATACCCAATTATTATATATTTATTATTAATTATTATGTATTTATTATTAATACTTTAAAGACGGCCTATTCTCTTACAAAATTAGAAAGAAAAAAAAAACGGAAATTTGAAAGAAAAATCGAAAAAGATCCAAACTTTCCGGTACAAAATACTGTTAGCCACCAAGCTACTTTTTTCGAAGACAGTTTTCCAAATTCCTGTTTTTCCGAGAGTCTTTTCGGGGAATTTTCTGTTCCTTTGGTCAGGATCCAAATCTCAAATCCGACCGTCAGCAGCTCCCAAACACTAAGTTCTTAGTTTCGCGGTTTGCCTTCCAAAACACTTGGGAAAGAGCGACATTTTTCGGCAAATTCTTCAGTTCCACAAGGCTCGTTCCTAGATGTAGTTATAAAAAGAAGAAATAAAGAATTTTCCGACAATTTTTTCAGTTCCCCATCGTCCAAAATCTAAGTATCAATTTTTCAGAAAATCGAAGGGAAACTGTTCCAACAACTTTTTCAGGGTCCCAAGGTATGGTCCATAATCCATATAACGATATTTATAAAAATCCAGTAAAAACTTTCCTTACTTTGGTTCAAAATCAAGGAAAATTGGAAATCAAGGAAAAGTTTTTTACTGATATATGTGAAAATGGCATTTTTTCCACGGCTTACCCTACATGAAAGTGACTATTTTCTCATTCTAGAAATGAAAATATTTTCACATCTAGAGATGAAAATGAGCATTTTAAATTTATGATTTTCTCGATAAAAACACTAAACTAAACAAATTTGCATGGACTTTCTTATTAAATACATCAATTTCAATGGAATATTTTATATATTTTATGTATGTATTTTATGTACAAACGTAAAACGAGCCTGAAACTATTTAAAAAACCGAAATAAAATTAGGACATTTGAATTGAAAAGTATCACCTTCTATGAGAATGTAACAATATTACCATGGAAACCAACAAACCAACCATTAAATTTATATTGACAATTTGTTTCATTAAAGTCGAATTATGTATTCAACTGAAAATCAGTAGAAAAAATTGCATTTACTACTCGAGATGAAAGCGTTTTTTGGTTCGGTGTGATTGCTAACTCGCTGGCGTCGTGAGCAAACTGTCACCTCACCAAAAAACGCCACTTTCATCTCTTGTTGTAAAATATACTATTGGTTGGCCTCCTGAATTGTATACCTAGCGTTGACATCGTGTATACGTCAAGCGAAACTAGAATTTTACACACAATGTTGCAAATTACTTTACCGGCAAAGTCACTTTACCGCAAAACAAATTATACAAATTTCGTGCGTAAATGATTTTACAGCTAATGGGGAACTCGTCCTTCAGTATCGTTCCCCAAACGAGCTGTCGCGTTCTAAAATCAACGTTTCCGCACTCTAATGTAAATAACTATTCCTTGATTGCAAATTTTGCTTTGAAAACAAATTTTCCAATGACGCCGCCTGTTCCTCGTGGTCTGATCCAAACTGTAAGTAGAGATTCTCGAAAATCTCCTTGAACACCTTCAGTTTCCATAGTCTGGTTCAAATCCTAAGAAAGTTTTTCAAAAAATCGAGGAAAAACTCCAGATACGTGTTACGTATTAGTACGTGAATGGCTCCTATATTTTCTTCTTTCTTTCTACGTTTTCCTCATTCAAAGAGCGCGTTTGAACTTGTTAGTTGACTTGATGGTTTTCGACTTCTTATCCTCCCAAAATCTCGTCATAAGTGCACTATATTGTATCTTGCGTTCAGTCGACCACTTCCTACCAGTTATCTTTTTAGATTTCTCCAGAAATTTATGTTTGGCTACTTTTGAAGGAATAGAGTTTCACTGTTCTTACTCCACATTCCATTTTTCTCGTGGGACCATAAATTGTCCGTAGAATTTTTCGCTCGTGCTTTTCGATTTCTGTAGTTTTAAAGTGACCACCTAAGCGTATGGTTGGCAAAACCACTGTCTTGTAGTGTAGTAATTTTGCATTACGCGATATGACTGTTTTGTTATAGCAATTCCATGTTAGTTTTGTCTGTACGCGTTATGGAGTTTGGTGGCTCTTTCTTTGTTGACTCTACTGTCTAGTCCTGATGGTAGTATAATTTCTCCAAGGTATTTGAAGGAGGACACCTGTAGAATTGTGCCGTTTTCCATCTCTAGCGGAGTTTTGGCACTACTCTGATACAGATTTTCCATATACTGGGTTTTCTCCCAGTGTAGCCTCTGTATGGCATATCTGGTTTCATACTTGGTCTTAGTAATGACTGCTAAATCATCAACAGACGCTAAACATTCCACATTGACCTTGTTTCCCGAGTTTCCAATGTGTACACCCTTGATGTCCTTTTCCCATTCTCTAATAACTTCGTCTAGAACTAATTTAAACAGAGTAGGAGAGAGGTCGTCACCTTGACATACCCTCGTAGATATTTCAAAAGGCTCAGAAACTTCCTCAAGAAATTTCACTTTAGACGTCGTAATCGTGAGAGTCTGCTGGACAATAGCTCTGGTGTTCTTGTCCACTTCAAGTTCTTCCAGAGTATCAAAAACTGTCTGTCTGTCCAGAGAATCATACGCCTTCTTAAAATCCACAAACGTGACGATTGTGCTGGTATTTCGGCGAATCCTCAATATCGTCTTTAAGTTCCATATTTGTTCACATTATCGATGTTGCAGAGTTGCACATGATCGATCTTCCCTGAAAGCCGCTTGATACTCGCCAACCAGGTGATTTGTTTGTTTTTCTAATCGGTAAGAGTCTTTAGAAAGATTTTTTATGCAATCGGCAGAAAAGATATGCCTCTATAGTTGTGTGGATCCGATTCTTGTGTAATGGATGTATTAATGCGCACTTCCAATCCTGCGGGATCTTTTCCGTTTTCCATATTTCTACTAAGATTGCATGAATTCTGCGTACAAGGTCATCTCCAAGTTTACAACTTCTCTGCGGTGATGCCGTCCTCTCCAGGGGCTTTATTATTTTTAAGCGATCCTATTATCTTTGTTGTTTCTTGTATCGTCGGTGGTTGTGATTCGGGGTCGGTCATGAGTTTCTCAAATTTCAGTCTTTCCTTTGGAGGATCACAGTGGAGGAGGTCTCGGAAATAGTCAGCTAGAATATTGGCAGTTCTCTTTAGTGTTCGTCTCTAATGTTCCATTTGTTCGACAAAAACATGTTGGATTCTCAGGAAGGTTTTGTGGATGAGGAAATCTTGTTGGATTTCTATGAGTCTATTTTTGCCATAGGCTCGTTTTTCCCAGCGGATTTCTCAGATGTTTGATGTCCATTCCACTGATTCCATGCTTTTGTCCGGTCATCAATGGCTTTATAGCAAGTCGTGTTCCACCACCTATGTTTGCGTTTCCTTCTAGGCTGTCCTAATTTCTTGGCTGATGATCTGAAGTGTTATGGCTCCTATACTTTCATTATAAATCGACGTACTAATACGTTGTCGGCTACCACATTAAAAGAAAGAACTTATTAATACGACAACAGACCACAATGTGTTAAGTGATCAATTTTATTTAAATAATGATTGAATTACTTATTAAGATTTTAGATGAAAAACAAACTGATGTAAATATAACTCAAGATTGCGTTTTAAACCATAAATGCTACTATACAGGTTTAGGTACGCTTACAATACATTTAAAAGGTTTATGTGACCAAATACTTACACGTGGTCTGTTAGAAAAGTATCCGACCTTTGGCCGGTAAAAAAAAAACTGGCATACCTGGAGTGTTGGAAACCTAATCACCCTCAAAGTAGTCTGCTTGGGACTCCGCACACTTCTCCCAGCGGTGTCGCCATTGTTGGAAGCATTCCGAAAAAGCCTCTTTCGGAATCGACTTTAGCTCGGCTGTCGTTGCAGCCATAATGTCCTCTCTTGTCTGAAATCTCGTTCCTTTCAATGGCCTCTTGACTTTGTGGAATAGCCAGAAGTCGCAGGGGGCCATATCAGGAGAGTAAGGAGCTTGTCGAACCAGAGGAGTCTGGTTTTTCGCCAAAAAATTGTGAACCAAGTGCGAAGAATGTGCTGGAGCATTGTCGTGATGGAGTCGCCGATTTCCTGATGACCACAACTACAGTTGCTTGCGCCGCACAGCATCACGTAGACGACGTAGGATATCCCTTATTTCACTTGTCGTCATTTTACTTGCATTGAAAAACCGACGCGAGCACTACACACTACGTCACTCGAACACTGCTCGACAGCAACTGACGCTATCGACAGGCGGGAAAAAATGCACGCATGCGCACGAAGGTTCAAGGTCGGTTCATGCAAGCGCGCTTGCTTTGATAAAAAATAAGGTCGGATACTTTTCTAACAGACCATGTATTTCCATTATTATTGCAACAGATAAATGTGTTCCTAGTTCCTAGTTTTGGGATTCGTCTGGCGTCCTGGTCTACTACATCCTCCAATCCTTTTCTTGGTCTCCTTCATTCGTCCGTCCAGGATTCTTTTGGACATTCTACCATCTGGCATTCTTATAATGTGACCTGCCCACCGGAGGCGCTGCAGCTTCAAGTTTATCGACACTGGTTGGTCTTTAAGGGCCTGATATACTTCTTTGTTGTATCGCCTCCTATATTCTTCATTTTCCTGTACTGGTCCTAGGATCCATCTAAATATTTTCCTCGCGAACCCGTCGATTTTTGCTTCGTTCTTTACGGTGAGGATCCACACTTCGCAGTCGTACGTGAGTATTGATCGGATGATTGTTTTGTATACCTTAATTTTTGTGTCTCTGTGTATCACATTGGACTTGAGTACATTCGCCAATGAGAAATACGCTTTATTTGCCATCATCACTCTGGCTCTAATTTCTGCGTCTTCCAGGCCCATTGGTGTTTGCGCCCAGATACGTGAAGTCGTTCACTTCTTCCAAGTTGTCTTGTGTTTGTATTCTTGGTGTACCCCTTCTACTTTGCACTAGTGTCTTTGTTTTGTCGTTGTTGATTTGGAGGCCGATTGTCTGGGCTGCTGATTTTAGTGTAAGCTGTATAAGCTTCCTCTGTGGCTCGTTTTGTGTGTCCCATTATGTCAATATCATCCGCGGATGCTGCGAGTTGTACGGATTTGTTTATTAGCGAGTTGTCTCTCCCTATTCCAGCCTTTCTTATTACATGCTCCAGGGCGAGATTGAACAGCGTCTTGCCCATCGCCTTGTTTCAGCCCTTGTCCACATGTAAAGCTTTCCGATAAATTTCCCTGCAACCACACCTGTGTGGTGCATTCTGACATGGTGAGTTGGACAAGTCTTACCAGCTTTTCTGGTATGCCCAGTTCTGTCAGTATCAAGCGTAACTCGTCTCTGTATGTAGTCGTATGCTTTTTAACATCGACGAATACATTGTATACGTCGACTTAGGGAATTACCTGGAAACGTATGTGCAAGATTAATAAGTTGCGTAAAGATTTAGTAGGTTTGCTCGTTAAGGAGATTATAGAGTGGGTTACGGCTCTTGAAATTTCTAAAGACTCCAAAAGATTAAGTTTCGGGCGATTGTAGCAATTATGCAAGATTTTGAGATTGTCCATTTCCTGGAATTTATGTTTACATTCGAGACAATGATTTGAAAAAGAACTGGTGTCTTTTGCTCTCAAAACTGAGTTTCAAAACTTCGTCCTACCTGACTTACGCACACGCTATTATATTCTGAACAATGATTTTCATATACGCCGGATTTTTTTGAGGGGGTCGATTTTGTCTTTAGTATTAAAGAATATGTGGAGTAACTTTGAAGAGGGTATAAATGCTACTTGAAGATTTTGCATTCGAAGGACGTTTGCGATTTGTTCGCTTGTTTTGCCAAAATATGTTTTCTCTGAATTGAGGTTTTCGGATATATTTGAGCCATTTTTATTTGAGTACTTTTGTTATTGATTTTGGATGAGTTCTGTTGGGAAACCATTCACTGTAGTAATTGAAATGATGGATTATAATTCTTTTTTTGGGGGAAGGAGGATTGAAAAGGCTTTATGTATCATGGAATGATATGTTAAATCCATTTTGACTCTATTCAAATCTATATGTCAAATTACATTTTGTCTATTCTGGAAATCTTTAAAATAAATATTTTGTAAAAAATAAATACACTTTCTCTATCTGCCCCAAACCGAACAGACAGAACCTGAGACTATTGGCCTAGTTCCATATATTTCCAAATGACAGACGGAAAAACTTTCTCTGACTCCTGTATACTCTCTGAATTCACAATTAGTAAACAAATAAAGAACAAATATTGTATTATGAGTTCCAAACTGTTTATTCATTTGCAATACATTTCTAAACTTTTGATATTTGAATAACATAGAAGATATTAGAAATATAAACAAAACTGTATGTAATACTGAATAACAAAATATAATACTGTTAATTTAAATAGAAAATTTATGGTCAGAATGAGTAAGTTATAACTTAAAGTAGCAAGTGTAAATAAGAAAAGAATTAAATATTTATTTATGAAGATCATTTTATATTTTAATATTTATTTTAGATGCCTGTAGTGCCATTGAATGAACTAGACCAAGATGTCCTTCATGAAATCCAAAAACACCAACTATTAAACATGATCAGCTTAAACACTCGCTATGTGAGCAATGTTTCGATTGGATTCCGAGTTCGACCAATTGCACCCCATGTCAGATATAAGCCTTACAATATGCCTAAAAGGGAGGAGAGACATAGAACTAGATCGGAAAATAACGATAATGATAATATTGGTATCGTTAAGGCTGTGTTGGATGAGACTGTGAATGTTAGTTTGGAAGAGGTTTCACAGATGAAGAAGGCCAAGTCTTTGGAGAGTATTGTATTGGAGGGGATGAAGGAGGGAGGTTTCAAGTTGCCTGAGGTGGAGATTGTTTCAGATCGCATAGAGAAGTTAAAGGTGGATGAATGATGGATTTTGTAAGGTTGTTTATTTTTGCATTGTTATATTATTTCTATTATTTTTAATTTAGTTGTGATATCTGTCATTTCATTTTTTTTTAAACTGGATTAGTACTTTTTTTATTATTTTTCTAGTCACAGGTTATTTTGCAAAAACAGCTTTTGCATTTCAATTGATTTAATTTTACAAACTAATGCAGTAAACTATATAGATACATTTTTAGATACAAATTACTTAATTTAGTATCAAATCTGATAATTAAGTTTTTTTTTTTAATTCAATATGATGGGTGATAATTAAATTTTTTGAACGAATTTTTTTAATTCAATATGACGGGAATCTAATTTTTAATTTCAGACAAATAAAATTTGTAACTTAATTGTTTGGATAAAAACTTAAAATGATTAAACAAAAGTTTATTGTATTTAAGTACGTAATAATTTTTTAAGAAAAATCACAATTTATTATTTACGAATCACAATGATTTTTATGTTTCAATTTTACTTAAAATTATTTTTATGGAAAAGAAAAAAATGTTTATTTTTAATTCATGATTTTGGTTATTATTTAGTTTTGAACTAATTATCTTAAGTATTAATTTATATATGCGGAGCACTGATTATAGAAAAATTGTTGTTTGGACGAAATTTATTTGTGTTGGATGTTAGTTGATTTATAAAAAAAAACGAACTAGATTTTTAAATGTTATCTAAAACTATTAAGATTAAGTCTGCAATTTTTGGTAAAAAATAATCATAGAAATATTTAACTATTTTTTTTTCCTTATGTATTTATCCCACATGCTAATCCCCAAAGGGCCTAAAGTAAGACAAATATTTTTGTTTGTCTAACTATATTTTGAATTTGTTTATTCCCAATTTAACATTTGTCAATCTCAGTTTAAAGATGATTATTTCCTATTTAGTTTTGATCCCAACATATGTTTATGGGTGCAACCAAAAATACGCTCTTAAAAAACTACTTTAAAGTCTCGTTCACACACAGCGAATCTTCTCAGTCCTTCTACCCTCTGGAGGGTGTAGTGATACTATTTTCGGTATGTGTTTGAATTTTTTGTTTCCATGCGTTTCTATTTTGTGCTAGATGTATTGCTTCGTGCATTGACTGTCCCGTCATTTCTTTTAATCTGTCGGTCCATCTCATTGGAAACCGTCCTCTAGGTCTTTTTCCCTCAACTTTTCCCTCCATCACGAGGTTTTCCATCTCACCTGTTCTTCTAGCTATGTGGCCAAAGTAACTGAGATATGCTCTATTGATTTGGTTTAGTAGACGCTTTTTGATTTTTAGTTCTTCTAGAACAGAGGCGTTTGTTCTGTGTTCCACCCATGACACTCTTAGGATTCGTCTATACACCCATAATTCGAAGGCTTCAATTCTTTTTCGATCTGTTTTCTTTAGTGTCCATGGTTCAGCGGAGTAAACAGCAATTGGGAAGATCAAGGAATTGGCCAGTATTACTTTCACTGTTTTTGTAATGGTTTGATCTCTCCATACTTTTATGAGTTTAGTTGTTGCTGATCTGGCCATTGCCAATCTTCTCTTTATTTCCTCTGAACAGCCTCCATCTTTGGTTAACAATGATCCCAGGTATACAAACTTGTCCACCACATCATGTCTCACTACGATTTTGATATTGGATGTGTCATTGGATCGATCGATGATCATTACTTTGGTTTTTGTTTTGTTGATTTTTAAACCATATTCTCTACTATAGTTCTCTAATTTGTTCATTATGTTTATCAGTTGTTCTTCGTCTGCTGCAATAATCAAGGTGTCGTCCGCATACCTCAGGTTACTTATTTTTCTTCCTCCGATTGATATTCCACCTTCCCAATCGTTAAGGACTTTTCTCATGATGTATTCGCTATATATATTGTAAAGGAGGGGCGAGAGGCCTCTATCTTAAAAGCTCGGGACACTGTTTGTCCTGTTCTGACCTTGGCGTTATTGTGTTGGTAGAGTCTCTTAATTAAAAATATCAGATGCGTTGGAACACCCATTTCACCCATCAATTTCCACAGAAGTGACCAGTTCACTGAGTCGAACGCTTTCGTATAGTCCACAAAACACAAATATAATTTTAAGTTGTGTTCCCTCGAGTTTTCAATGATCTGTCGGGTATTAAGGAGCTGCTCTCTTGTACCTTTACCTGGTATGAACCCTCTCTGCTCGTCCGATATTTGTGGGAGTAGAAATGTTTTCAAGCGTTCATTAATGATGTGGAGTAATACTTTGCTTGCGTGTGAAATGAGAGTTACTGTTCTGTAGTTATTACATTCCGTCGGTGATCCTTTTTTATGGATGGGGATGAATATAGATTCGCACCATTCCATTGGCCATTTGCCCGTTTCCCATATTTTAGAGCATAACGCGTGCATTACATCTGTTCCGTAGTGTCCCATGGCTTTAAGTATTTCAGCTGTGATGCCGTCTGCCCCAGTTGCCTTCCTATTTTTGAGAGTTTTTATAGCTTTTTCTACTTCTGATTTTAAGATCCCAGGTTCTCTTTCTTGTGGTGTTACTTGTTCTTCGGATGTTGTCGGGCTAACTGACTTATATAAATCTTTGCAGTATTGTCTCCATACTTCCGCTATAATAATTGGATCTACTATAACCTTCTCGTTTTTTGTCCTTTATAATTTGTGTTTGTGGTTTAAATTCTCTAGCTAGATATCGTTCTTTATCATACAGGTCGCGAGACTCTCCGTGCTGGGCGTGGTGTTGTAGTTCCGTACATATATTTTTTAAATGGTTGTTTTTGTCCCGTCTACATTCCTGTTTGATTCGTTTGTTAAGATATTTAATTACTTGTCTTTTTTCATCTTCTTGCATGTTTGAGTTGTTAATTTGTCTTCTTTGGTCTATCAATTTTATTGTGTTATTGGATATCCAGTGATTTTTTTTTAATTGGTATGTTATTGGATGTGCAAGATTTTACTGCAGTTTTTATCCAGTTCTTCGTGGACATCCATAGAGTGTTGGGGTCTGTAGAGGTGTCATATCATGCCTTTGAGTTGTTCTTAAATGTTCTTGAAAATTTTCTGTCTTGGGAGTTTCTAATTTAGTATTTTTTGTTTCTGATGTTTTAGGTGTTCGTAGTTTGAGGGATATTGAGGCTTATAATAGTTTATGGTCTGATCCGCACACAGCACCTGGTTTTGCCTTCACGTTTCTTACTGATGTTTTCCATATAGTTTCTATTAGAAAATAATCGATTTGGTTTTTGTGCTTTCCGTCGGGACTTGTCCATGTCGATAGTCTTCGTGGGCGGTGCTTGAAAAGGGTGTTTGTTTGCTATAGCCAGGTTATTGTCAACTGCAAAACGGATCAGACGTTCTTCTCGTTCATTTCTATTACCTAGTCCGTAGTTACCAATGAAGTTGCGTACATGGTTATCGAGATCTGTCCTACCTATCTTAGCATTGATATCGCCCATAACTATCAGTATATCTTTCTTTGGTGTTTTTGCTATTATATCCTCTATATTGCCGTATATCTCTTCAACTTCGTCTTCCGTAGCTTCGGTCGTTGGCATATATACTTGTATTATGTGACAGTTATTTGGTTTGGAGTGAATGGTCAATACTAGTATTCATTACTGCTTAGTCTGCTTCTTAAGATTTTACCCACTTGCTGATTTTTTTATTAACGATGAAGGCAACCCCATTGCGTCCTGTTTTTTCTGCTTCGGATATATATACGGTACTATTTGATGTTTCAAAATGTCCCTTGTCCTTCCAATGAGTTTCCGATATTCCACAGATTTGCACGTTGAGTCTTGCTAGTTCTCTTTCTAGTATGTGTAGTTTTCCAGTTTGTAGTAAGCCTTGAACGTTCCATGTGCCTATATTGATTGGTTTCCGTAATTGAAGGATGTCCTGTCTTCCAGTAGCACATTTCGCACGCGATGCCTGGTTGCTCACATCTCCGTGCCCAGTAGCTAATTTCACACTGGTTAGCCCGGAATCAACACAGCGCCGGTCGCTAGCCGGATCGCATGGCAATCTAACATTATCTTTGTCCTGTCTTTGTCTCTGTCCATAATAGTATTCTCATGGGAAAATAATCAGGTGGTTTCCCCTTGCCTGCCTGATCCTATGCCGTTGACCTATTAATTGTTGGTTCATCCGCCTTTAGAGACTATTTCTAGCCTCAAGGGCAAGAGGGTGAACACAGCGAATACTCGCTGCGAATTGTGCGAATAATACTTACAGCGACAATTCGCTGCCTGTCGCAGAGAGTATTCGCTGTGTGTGTTAGGCTATTCGATGCGAATAGATACATTCGCCGCGAGTTGAATTCGCTGCGATTGGAATTGAGCGTGTTTTACTCGCTGCCAATTCGCTGTGTGTGACAAGGTACTCGCTGTGAGTAGCCATTTCACTCAGCGCGCCACTCCAGCCTACAGGCTTATGATACGTGTATGTATATACGATGAGCCTTTTTCTTCATATGGCGCTACAGTCCAAATCGGGCCCTGGCCTCCTCTGCTGTCCTCTGCTGTTCTTTTCCACGCTTTTATCGGCACATGATATATCGGCACGACTCGGCACTTCCAACCCGGCACCGGGAAAATTCGGCACCGGATAAGTCGGCACCGGGCAAATCGGCAACAGTCATCAGTGTTTGAATATATACATTTTCTAGTATAACATAACTTTTGATAATATCAAAACAAAAAAATCTTTTTATAATTAAAAAAAATAACGCACGACCCTTGAAAGATTTGGAAAAATATATATAATACTATTTATTTAGTCACCTTCTAGCCAACAGTAGAATTCATGTGAAAACAGCGTTAAATTAAAAACTAATATTAAAACATAAATAACTTTATTATTAAAGTTTAGAATTTCCATTTTATAATTGTGAGATAATCCTCTCAGGTACTCAAACATGTTGTCCCTGTTGTATGAATTTACTTCTTGCAGTATTCGCGCATCCGCCTCCTCGTAGCATCTTCTCTTTCGGGGTGCTTCGTAGCTCGCGACGTAGCGCTCGTAATCGGCGTCAAAAGTTTTTTGCATTTTTCTTAGCTGTGCAACAAATTTCCATAGATTTCGATGTGCCATGCCATACCCTTGTTGTACCTTTTTGTGACAAACCTCCGCAAAATTATTCATTCTCTCAAACCCTGCAAGTGTTCGTTGGTACACCGACCAAAGTTCATATGGAAAGAGTGGTGGTCCTCTTGTGCCATTAATGCTCAATCGGTCTATACGAGTGTTTGAAAACCAACCAATAATAGGCTCTAATTCTGGCGACAGGAGTTCTTCCAAAATGGCAAGTGAATGGTCCACATCATTTGCTGGTACAAATGTCCATCCATCCGTGGCCTTACAGCCCTCTGTGGGCCTTAGCCTCCTCCTTTCTTAGCCTCGTTTAGCATTCTTTTCCATCCTTTACTGTCCGCTGCTGCTCTTTTCCAGTTCCTTATGCTTATTAGTTCTCTTGCGTCTTTTTGTATGTTGTCATGTCATCTTAGTCGTGGTCTGCCTTGTCTCCTGTTGCCTTTCATGTTTCCTTTGTAGATCTTCTGTGGTATTCTTTCTTCTCCCATGCGTTCTACGTGTCCTGCCCATTGCAGCCGTTGTATTTTTATATATGTTACTAGGTCTATTTCTTTATACAGTTGTACCAGTTCGTGATTATACTTTATCCTCCACCCGGTACAAATGTCACTGATGTTATAATTCGTGCTTGCAATTCGAACTCGAAATCATTCGTGTATCGACCAAGAAGACGCACATTACTAAGATGTTTTCTTAGATTTTGAATTAGATGGAAAAAGCATCCTTGGATGTTTACACCAGTAAATTCACCTCGTAATCCTTGATGGATCCCTATTTCAAAATCTACGTCAATGGTAGTCGGAGAAAATTCTGGCCATATTTCCTTAATCATTCGGAACAACTTTGAATACGTTCTTTCCATTTTGTTAGGAAGCAGACAAAATAAAATAGGAAACACAAACCCGTTTTCATTTCCACGTGGAGCCAGCAATACAAATATTTGACTGAAAAGAGGTTGTGTTAATTGAAAGGTGCCATCCATAAAAATTTCTTCCATTTGTGCACTCCATGTTTTATGATATTCCCGGCCAAATATTCATAATCGTTGTTCATCGCCTTAACCAGAATCTCCCAATAGAAATTTTTCAAAAACTCCGAGGTTATTTTTGTAATCCTTATAATCATTCGAAATGATTGAATCCTGCTTTTGCGGATTTGGTGGCATTTTATGGTCATTGTTTTTGGCGCGAGTTCTATTTATCATCCTTCTCATTGTCGTGCGAGATGCAAGTTGCCCTAGTACTGCTCCGGAACAATTTTCGGATACTATCAAGAGGATTTTTTGCGGTCTTTATAGTATATATAGACTCCTTGGCTTTACGTTTGACTGCAGTCGTAACTTTTGCGATTTCCGCTGAAACAGCACTCCATGTGTTCTTGTATGTATGTGGAACACACAACGAATGAAACTCTCCATCAGTTGTCGTCCAAATACGTTCATTGCAGTAATCTCTGGTCAAATTATCCTTTCTACCACACTTCTTCTGACAACGCCAAAACATTTTTGTGCCGTCTTTGCTAGGCTTGTCCCGAACGTAGCAGTAAACCCAACGTGGGCATACTGCTTCATCTCACTTTGGGACACGTAATCGGATGCAGCCATTGCACATTCAAATTTTTTTTGCCAGGAATAAAATATGTTCTGAAAATATGTTTTCCCCGGAATCCTTCCCCGGAATATGTATACCTATTTGAGTTTAAAAAAATATTAAGAATAAATAATTCCTTCCTTACCTATTACGATTTGCCAACGAAGAAAGAAAATTAACTATATCTAACGATTAAGCGTCTTTCGGAAATAGTATGAATTTATGTAAACACTACTGTTGGAACAGTTTCAAGTTTTACTTATTCTATACAATACCTACACGATCGTGCTTGGGGTTTGGTGACGGGATTGGCTGCAAGAATCCATTTTCGCCTCTTGTATGTAAATTTTAAGTCTACCTCACGTTTTGTAAGCGATTTATGATTTTTCTAGAGAATTCTGGATTTTGATAGCGGAACTCCATGAACCTCAGGTCAAAAAAACTTAACTTGCTTATAAAATATCGAATATACTCGAGAAAAAACGTGTTTTCCGATCTCTGATTTATTGAGAAATAAATACTTTAATTTTATTCAAAATCATAAAAAAGTGTATAGATAAGAAGTTAAAAGAAAATTAAAAATTCGAGTGTAGTCTCGAATGTCTCGGTGCCGACTTATCCCATGCCGAGTTGCCCGGTGCCGATTTGGAAGTGCCGAGTCGTCCGGGTCCGTCTTCCCGGGTCTCTTTGTGTTCAGTGCTCTTAGTTAGTGCATTTTTGTGTTCAGTGCTCTTAGTGGCAGACGGTTGGTCGTCCATCCTGAACGCGTGTCCTGTCCATCTTCGACTTTGAAGTCTGATGAATGTAGAAATCGGTCGTTCTTGGTATATCTGGTATAGCTCGTTATTTTACCTTGGCCTTCTGATGTTTCCGACCGTTAACGCCCCTAATCCTACGTAGCACCTTGCGCTCAAATATGTCCATTATGTTCTTGTTTTTTCGGTCATAGTCCATGTTTCGCTACAATAGCATACGATGAGTCAACCTAGAAAATATTATCTAAAGTAGGGAAATTACGATATAATTCGTTTCTTGGGTGCTTTTGGTTTCTTGGTACAAATAACAGTATATCATAATCACAACAGTATATCATAAATTGCATTTAAAACTTCTGACAAGAATGTTGATATAGTATTGAGGCACTCTAAATAAATAGGATAATTGTTTCAGACTGTTTCCACTTCCTATGTAGTTCAGCGTTATTTCCAATTTTGTTTTACAGGTAATGGCTGTTCTCATATGTGTGTCTTGTTTGCTTATTGCTGGACTGATCATTTCAAGTAATTGTACAAAGGGTATAGCCGGGTTTATATATGAAATTTGCCCCCGCGGGTTTTTTTCCTCGCACTTTGGGGATCCTTTTGGTACAAAATAAAAATAATTCAGTCAAAATTTTAGCTCTTTATCTCGAGCCGTTATCGAGATATTGTAAAAAAGATGATTTTTGGATTTCATTTTTTTTCCATAGTAAAATTGAAGAGGCATGATAATTTTTTTTTGTTATGATTCCCAGATCGAAAGCCAATTTTTAAGAAAAGAAATAGAAATAAAATCATTTTTTTGACAGTATTTTTGAAGTGTCATCCGCCAAATTTTGTCAGAAAATGTCTTCTGTACTCCTATATACTCAGGATTTTTTTCAATTTTTTTGATGCGGTGGAACAATGTGAAAAAAATTAAAAACGATCTTACAATCCAATGAACACATTTTTATTACATTTAGCTAGAAGAAAATGTTAATTGAAAACAATATTTTACAAAAGGCTATCGACCACTAGGTCTTTCCGCCTAACAGTTTTCATTTTAATATTCAGAATAATTTTATACAAAAAAAACTGAATTTACAGATTATGTTAGTAGGGTATTGCTAGAAAAATACATAGATAAATAAAATGTGGTTTTTGACTGAAAGAATACGTCAGTTGATCAACGTTTCTTTCTATATTTAACATTTTTTTCTATAAACAGACGACTTAATATTTCTGCAGGTCTTATTATTTTAGCCAAATCGAGCATGGGAAAGATAATATATAATCGCTGCAATGTGAGAGCAACATCCAATAGTACGCCTTCCATTAGCACAATCACAACAATATCGTCTAATACCAGAGATTTAATTCTTTTAGCAGAGATTTCATTCAAGTTTTAGGGAGTAGTTTATTTTGCTTGATATTACCATGAACTGCTTCAACTACCCAACGCACTTTGGTAACAAAACGGGATTGATTTGACTCGACTGTAGTAAGCTGATTACATTTCCCTTTAAGAGCCGGCATTAACACTTTGAATTCTAGTTGTTCAAAATATTCTGTTATATCACGATAGCATCGATCTACTTCGATAATATAATCTTTTTTAGTAACTTAATAAGACCATTAGGATTGCTAAGGACGATTTTCATAATTTCAGCATCGTTCACGTTAGTGGGTAAGGTACAAGCATATCTATAATCAAACCATTTGTAGTGCATATTGTAAATGGTTTGCACAGAGGTACTTTTTTTTAGCAGAATATGATTTTCTCTGTCATTCATTATTTGTACTTTTTTGATGGCCAATATATGTTCCATCAGAAATAAATATCAGTTGGTCATTTTTTAGTTCATATAATTTTCTAGCTATGTTTGTATTAGAAAGTAAAGTTTCTCTATTGACAACGTCAATTCCAAAATTCAATGGCAAAACGTCGTTTTCAAACGAGTTTATCACTTCATCACAGTAGTCAAATACCATTTGATCACAGGCCCAAACCAAAAATGGAAGATATTGTAGCGTTCGAATTTCCAGTTTTTAATTTAAATAAAAAAATTAATGAGTGAGAAAATTTGATGAATGAGAAAAATACGTTCAAAAAAATCGTAATGTCATTCAAGAGATTACGATTTTTTCGAACTTATTTTTGCATGATTTGGTTTTAATGTTTTAGGATTTCTTTTAGTTATTTGGGGTAGTGTAAAATGTAGTCGACAAATATTTTTTGTCTGTGTTTTTAGCAATTAGAAAAAATATATTATCGATTAGAAAAATCGTTTTTAATTTTTTGAGATTATTCCACCACATTGAAAAAATGAAAAAATTGAAAAAATTCCTGAGTATGAAGGAGTACAGAAGACATTTTCTGACAAAATTTGGCGGATGACACTTTTCAAAAATACGGTCAAAAAAATGATCTTTTCTTAAAAATCGGCTTTCGATCTTGGAATCATAACAAAAAAATTTTCCATGCCTTTTACTAGTAAGTATTGGGGAAAAAATCGGCGTTTATTAAAATTCAATTTTTCTATGGAAAAAAAAATTAAATCCAAAAATCAGTTTTTTTATAATATCGCGATAACGGCTCGAGATAAAGAGCTAAAATTTTGACTGAATTATTTTTATTTGATACCAAAACGATCCCCAAAGTGCGAAGAAAAAACTCGGCGGGGGCAAATTTCATATATAAATCCGGCTATACCCTTTCGCTTCCTTTATACGTAGAATGTTTCTGTAATCTCCAGGTTCCTCTGCAGCTAATTCTTTGAAAAGGGTATTAGAAGCCCTATTCTGTTCTCTGCGTTCAATCCATTTTCGCTTCTTGTGTGTTGTGAGATGAATCAGCATTTGGCTTGCTAACTCTGCACATTTCAACCGAATACACTGTTTTATATGTGTGCAACGAATAGACGACATTATTGTATTTGGGGCACTAACAAACTGTCGAAATTCTTGTGTAGAACTCGTCAGGCAGCGAATTTTCGCTACAAGTATTATTCGTAGCGAATACACTCGCAACGAGTATTGGCTGTGTGACCGGGGCTTTAAAGCGCTTAAAAAATGCTCTATAAAAATGAAAATATGCTCTATAAAAAATAGAAATATGACTAATTTATTATACATATTATTATATATCGTGATTTATATTCGCAAGTTAAATCTTAATTTTATCCGCGAGTGTAATACAAACATTTATGCAATTTTTCTTTTGATTTAACAAGAAAAATTCAAAGAAAAGATACATTTTCTGTGTCTTTTTTAACGAGAAGCATGTCATCCGGCCATGATTGTGTTGTCATGGCAACGATAAAATTGTTGATTCCTATGTCAAAATTTTGTGTTGACGCAATTCTTCTTCTTAATGGCACTACAACCGATTGCCGGTCTGGGCCTCCTTCAGCATGTTTCTACAAGCGGACCTATCACTTGCCAACGTTCTCCAGTCCCGTACTTGAAGTTTTTGTAGGTCAGTTGTTACCGCATCCTTCCATCTCCCTCTTGGCCTTCCGGCCCTTCTCCTTCCCTCTGGTTGGCCATTGAACAACTTTTTCGGAACCCTATGATCACCCATTCTCTCCATGTGTCCGAGCCATCTCAATCTTGCCACCTTGATGAAACTCACAATATCTGGTTGATTGTAGAGCTGATATAGTTCGTGATTATATCTTCGGCGCCAGATTCCTCGTTTTTGGGTCGCTCCAAATATTGCACGTAGCATTCTTCTCTCAAATACACTTAAAGCCTGTTCTTCGCTCTGTGTTAAGCTCCATGCTTCTGCACCATAGGTTACCACCGGTCTTATCAGTGACCTGTACAGTGTGCACTTATGCTTGGGGTGGATTGTTTTGGACCTAAAAAGTTTAAGTAGCCCATAATAGCACCTGTTACCAAGAGTTATCCGCCTTCTAATCTCCTCGCCCATCCGGTTTACGCTGTTCAGTTGCGAGCCCAAGTACACAAATGTATCTACTGTGTCAAAGTGCTTTCCGTCTATTTCTAGTGTTGGTCCTACCTTCCGATGAGTTTCGTTAGCCACCATGTATTTCGTTTTGTTTACGTTGACAGTGAGTCCTAGGTTACTTGCTTCCTTCTCCAGCAGCGAGTAAGTAGTTTTGGTCGCCTGTTCGCTTCTGCAAATTATATCAATGTCGTCTGCGTAAGCCAATAGTTGTGTTGACTTAAAGTACACAGTGCCGTTAGTATCCACTCCACTACTCCTAACGGCCTTTTCTAGTACGATGTTAAACAGTAAAGTTGCCAGTGGGTCTCCCTGTCGTAGTCCTTCCTCTGTTATAAAAGTCTCAGACAACTTGTTTCGTATTCTTACTACAGACGATACTTCAGACAGTGTTACTCTGGTTAGGGCTGTCAATTTTTTAGGGAATCCGAAACTTGTCATTATCCCCCACAGTTTGTGTCTTATAACGCTGTCGTATGCTGCTCTGAAGTCCATGAATAGATGGTGTGTCGTGATATTGAACTCATTACATTTCTCCAGGATCTGCCTAATGCCAAACATTTGGTCTGTGGTTGACCTGTTTGTGCGGAAACCGCACTGGTATTCCCCGATATTCTCTTCTGCGTATGGTAGTAAGCGACGGTACAACACATTAGCGAAGACCTTGTATGCAATGTTTAGCAGCGTTATCCCCCTGTAGTTAGAACAATCTAACTTATCACCTTTCTTGTACAATGGGCATATTATCCCTAGCTTCCATTCATCCGGTAGCTTTTCCGTTCTCCATATGTTTAATATGAGATCATGCATGCATGATATTAGGGCTCTACCTCCATACTTCAACAATTCTCCTGGAATGCCATCTGCACCTGGCGGCTTATTGTTCTTGATCCTGCGCACTGCAGTCTCTACTTCTTCTAAGGTGGGTTCCTCCACTTGCTCAGTCCCTAATATTGATGTTGATGTTGGCGTTATACTTTCCTCTTGGACTACGCGAGTGTTCTGGTTGAGCAGGTCCCTGAAGTACTGACCCCACCTCTTGATACACTTTTCTGTGTGTCCGATTACTCTGCCGTCCTTATCCTTACACAGAAGTGGCTGCTGTTTGTAGCCAAGTCTCGCATTTCTGACCTTTTGATCCCCAAGTTTCGTTGGCATTACTCATTCTTTCTATTTCCGCGAAATCTTCTTCATCTTTTTCAGATTTCTTTCTTCGGAAGAGTTTTTTCTCAACTTTCCGTTTGTTTCGATAATCCTCTACATTCGCTCTAGTATTTCGTTGTAGTACTTTTTCTCTGGCTTTGTTCTTCTCTGTCTGAGTTTCCTTGCATTCTTCATCGAACCAGTTATTACGCCTTTGTCCCTTCTTCCACCCCACAACCTCTGCTGCTGTATCTTCGATGTCCTGCTTGATCTTTTGCCACGCATCATTGACCTCTACTAGAGCGTTTTCTGGCCGTTTGGATATTCGTTCCTGCATTTGGTACTGAAATCTCTCTTTCATCTCATCGGTTTTGAATTTTTCCAGGTCGTATCTCTTAACTGCCGGCTGTTGTGTGCGTTGACAATCAATTCTAGCCCTAAGCACCGCCCTTACCAAATAATGATCCGAATCTACATTGAGGCCTCCACAGGTTCTTACAACCAGGATATTTGAACAGTGTCTCCCATCTATCATCACATGGTCTATCTGGTTCAATACTCTACCACCTGGTGATTTCCATGTGGCTTTGTGAATATTTTTGTGTGGGAAATATGTGCTACTGACTACCATGTTGTTGGTCGTCGCAAAGTCTATCATCCTACTTCCGTTTTCATTAGTCTCAGCATGAAGACTGTGCAGTCCGATTGTCGGTCGGTATATCTCCTCGTGTCCCACTTTAGCATTAAAATCACCAAGGATGATTTTGATATCTCCTTCTGGCGCATCACGATATGCTTTCTGCAGTTCCTCGTAAAATTGGTCCTTCACGTTTTCTTCCTTGTCCTCAGTTGGTGCGTGGACATTAATCAGGGTGACGTTTCTAAATTTCCCTCTTAGCCTTATGGAGCATAATCGTTCACTTATTAGGTTAAAACCAATTACTGCCTCTCTGGCCTTTCCTGTGACAATAAAACCCACTCCAAATTCCTTTTTGCCGCCCGTTTTACCACTGTAGTAAAATGAGTACTCCTTACTGGTTAGTAAGTTCTTTCCAGACCACCTTGTTTCTTGAACAGCAGTTATGTCCATTCCGCCGATTTTTAGGGCATCCGTTAAGGTTCTCAACCCACCAGGCCTCGATAAAGTTACAACATTCCACGATGCAATTTTCCAATCGTTCTCCCTTTTCCGTTGCTTGTGTCGTTGCCGTATTTCCAGTCCATTCCGAGGCATTATTGAAGGTTTCATAACAGGTTTTGTTTTATGGTGCTGGTTGTTAACCACACGCCCAACCCCCTGATGATCGGAGGACCATTTCTCCCGCTCTCGCTAGCCCTGACCACCCTTACCATCCATACGGGTTGGTTACCGCATCTCAGGCTAGAGTGGTCAGGTCACCAGGGTTCACCAGACGTGGAGGTGAGAGTCGGAATTGGGTAGGAGAGGCTATGCGACAAACTCTTTCAGTGCGAATGTCGTGTGGTGCGCATGCACTACCCCCTTTGCACCCCAATAATAAAATTTCCCCCTTTGAACCCCAATGTTGACGCAATTAAACGCGGAAATATTACTCCCGCAGAAATCCTCTGGATTTACAAAAAAAAAATGTATAATAAGTTTTGTGATTGGCGACCAAAAAAGAACATCAGCGAAGTCAACATTTAGGGTTATGTTTACGGAGTCCATAAGTAAGTTATTTGATGTGCCAGAGATACTTTTTGCACTAGTGCAATAAAAATTTTATTACCCTACTGAATAAAATTTTTATTGCGCTGGTGAATAAACCACTGTTTTATTGATCCATATCCAAGGAATTAAACATGACTTTATAATGCAAAATTGAATTAAAAAATATATGCTCTTAAATCTGAAATAAAATATTTAAAAAAATTGTAGTTATTTATAACATACATTTTATTATTACGATCTTTTTATATAAACAAGAACAGCGAAAACAAACACAGAAGAAAAATACAGCTAAATTCCAGAGGAGCTTAGGATTAAAGCTGATATAACACACCTAATTTATTTTACACTTTTATTATAATAAATGACAAACATCCCATTCAAGTTCACAAAAAGAAAACTATGCCTGTTTCATCGTAGGACATTTTTGTAGATGGAAAAATTGCGTTCCCTATCAACCGAAGTTATAAGCGCAAATGTAAATGCCATTGCTTCAATAATACTATATTTATTGTCTTTGTTGTAGATCATCTAGACAAATTTATCGAAGTTGAAAAAAAAACCACTTTTTTTTATTTTTTTTAAGCGTTGCAAGTTTTTTTTCACAAAGTTGCAAAGCTGCTTCACCGTTTACGCCATTAATTACATCCTGAGCATGCCCTACTACCTTAATCTGTTCAGTAAGCGGTAGCCCAGACATTTCAAGCGAATTTATTGATGCGCTATGGAATCCATAATTTGAGGTAATAAAAATTAAGTCAATCAATTAAGTTAAATTTTATTTCACTGTCACTTAGTAGCTCCTTCGAAGTTTTTATTGATGGGGCCTCTTCTTCGTCCAATACATTAAACACTCACAATTATATCAAATTTGGTGGCATAGTACGAGTAATTATTGGTTAGTACGAGTAATTATTGGTTGCGGAGGAAGTGCATGGCCAGGTGCCAAATCGTTGCAAATCGCTACCCTTGACGATGCTTTCAATTTTTGAAAGCATCGTCAAGGGTAGCGACTTTTTTACACCGGCTATTGGACAATCGACGTTAGTATACATACCTCGAATTTGTTCACAAACTCTATGAAGTCCATGTGCAAGGCAAGTCAGATGGGCCACTTTTAGGTAAAATATTTGTATGACCTGAGCAGCTTTTACCATGTAGAACATTGAATCTCGATTGACATTTTCACAATGAATGTTGATCGAATCATCAAAAAGTCTTGCAATAGTGCTATGATATTGTGCTTAGCGAACAGTCCATCGTAACCCAAAGTTCCAAAGATGACGTGGTTTTTGATGACACTTTGTACCCTGTATACTTTTCTATGAACGACACAAAATTTGTATTACACATTTTATACACTGTTATGTCGACGGAAATAAAAGCACTATATAAATTTTCTTCAAATTGAGCAGCTTGTGACATAGAAGATTAGTCAAAGAAAGATTGTATAATTTTTTTTTCATTGTTCCTATTTACAAGTTGTTAAAAGCACATTTTGCACAAAAGCACCCTACCATCAGTCTTGTTTGCGAGATACTCCCGTACAAATTGCGATAACTTTTGTGACGTTTTGTTTTCGGCATTATCTTAATTCAATTTAAAATTATAAGTAAAAATAATCGTTATCATTTTAATTTAATTGTTCTACCTACTGTTACGAACTGGGATTGTTGTCGAACATTTATTTCAGATATTATTACCAAACAGTATCAGACAGAACTATACTGGACCAGACAGGACCAGATTAGACCAAACAGGACAAGACAAGACCAGGCAAGGCTAGACTAGGGTGACCACACGTCCCGATTTTGGCGGGACAGTCCCGCTTTTTGGAGGCCTGTCCCGCGTCCCGCCTATTTTTATAAATGTCCCGCTTTTTATAAAATATCTGAATTTCTTATTTTTAATGTAACATATAATATAATATTTTTCCACATATTTCTCCCATAAAATCTCCCTTTTTAATGTCATCCAATGAAAATATTGAATATCTTCGAATTGAAATATCCATTCTGCAAGATATGCTATGCAGTTATTATAAACATTTCTGACTTCTTTCAGAAAATCCGACGTTTAATGGCACCTTGTTCTGAAAATTTCATTGGGTGACATGTGACATTAAAAAAGGAGATTTTATGGGAATATGTGGAAAAATCTTTTGAATATATTAGTAAACATTTTCCGAAGATTAATATTTGCGAAAATGATATTTATGATGAGGAGTTATTAGTAAAGTTACGTTACTGATGAAAAAGTTAAAGGTTGGTTGTCTGCAAATGTGGAAACATACAAAAAGTGGACGGAGTTATTCCATCATTTTAAAGAGAATAATATTATCAAAATATTTTGATAAGGAATATTATTCGCTTTAAAATGACAATTTAAATTTGTTTTAAAATGAGAAACAGAAAAAACACGGTTGAACATTAAACTTTAAAATCTATATTATGCGTAAAAAATAATTTGACCAAAAATGAGAAATTTCACGACTTTTTATTAAATGATCCGAAGCTATTGCAGTATACACTAGGCTCAAAAATATGACTGTGAAAGAATATTTTTTTTTTCGATAAGCGCATGTTCATTATTAGTATTTATCAGGTTATAGTATTTTTATATATAGACCCGCATGGTCTCTCGCAGCACAAAGTGCAGGAAATCAAATTGTACTTGTTTATTATATTTATTTTAATTTATATTATATTTAGTTTAATTATATTTATTTATTTTTTAAGTCATGAGTGAATTAGAGAACATCGTAATTTCTTAATTATTTTCTTATTATATCATAGTAATTTTTTCTCAATTTTATATTCAAATATTGTTTTTTAAAAATATTTTTATAGTTACCAATAATTAATATTACATACATATATACATTTTTGTATATTTATAGACATGTATATGAATATATATATATATATATATATATATATATATATATATATATATATATATATATATATATATATATATATATATATATATATATATATATATATATAAATCATCCCATCCCATTTGTCCCGCTTTGTCTCAATGAAAATGTGGTCACCTTAGGCTTGACCTTATTAGCATTTATACAGCATTTAGTGAAATACTCAAAATCTTTACTTTCTGGTTTATACTCGAAGATATCTAGTTAACTATTAATGTCGCATGTCGGAAACTTTTACCAAAATTTGGCTAAATCTATATAGATTACCACCAGAGCCTCTCAGAGAAAATGCGAGACCCAGAGCAATTGATATTTGGAGCCCCCTGGCACTTCCTTTGAAAAGTAAAAACTTAGGGGAAGAAAAAATTACAATTTTTGTTATGGTATTCAATATTTATTCAAAAGTAAAGTAAATTTACTTAACAAATGCTTTTCGCGCTTTAGCATTAGCAAATTCGGTTATAATTTGGTTGGAATCTTGGAAAGTGAGGCACATGACAACTGCCTCTTCTGTACCCCCCCCCCCCCTTCTGTGAGGCCCTGATTACCACTACCTAGTCCAAATGTATATTACTGATGACTAAGTGTAATTTCCAGAAGCTTTTATACAGATACATCTATTTTGATTTTATTTTATATACTGTTCTTATTTGCACTTTGTCGCAACATATCTTCATAACTAGAATAGTTTCAAAGTGTGTAATCGCCATTTCCAAACAATCTAACCGCGCATACAGCGTTCTTGTAGTGTAACGTTGCACTACTACGACTATGTCGGAAAGGCGCCTGTTGATTTGAACATGTACATGCCCTTAGACATGTTATTCATTCATTCATAATGGGGCGACGGACCGTGCGCGGCCTCAAATATACTTCGTCTCCAATCATCGCGGTTTTCCGAGACCTGCCTCCAGTTCGTGTATCGTAGCATCTCTCGGCAGATGTTTCGGATGGAGTCCTCCCACTTGTCCCTCGGCCTCCCAACTGGTCTTTTGCCTTCTGTTTTGTCCCTCATGCATTCTGTGTACGTGTCCTGCCCATTTCAGTTTCCTCAACTCAATTATTGCTATGTCGGCGCCGTCATACAGTTGGTATACTTCATCATTAGAACGCATTCTCCAGCTTCTTCCTCTCTTATAGGCCCATAGATCTTTCTCAAGATTTTCCTTTCGGAAATGTTTACCAAACCCTCCGCTTTTTTAGAGAATGTCCAGGTCTCTGCTCCAAATGCTAGCACTGGGCGTATTAGAGTTTTGTAAGTTATTACCTTTGTGCGCGGCGGATGTTTTTATCTCTGAAGAATGTTGAAAGTGAGAAATAGGCTTGGTTAGCTTTCCTTACGCGCTTTCCTTATTTTACTTCGACGGTCTCATCTAAACGCGTTCGCTTATTCTAGTTAATGTGGCACCTAGGTACTTGAATTTCCCCATTGATTCGATCTTGTGGTCTACTATCGAGACGTTCTGTCTGAGTCTTCGATTGCTGCGTGATTGTCCCATGATTTACGTTTTGTCTTCATTTATGACTAGTCCAACTTCTTTAGCTGCTTCTTCCATGCATATGTACACTTCTTTGGCTGTCCGGAGGTCTCTGGCCATTATGTTTATATCGTCTGCGAATCCTACTAAATGCTTCGATTTGTTTAGTAGTGTGCTCTTTGTGTCCACTGGTAACTTCCTGATTACGTACTCGAGTACCAGGTTGAATAGAATTGACGCCAGACCGTCCCCTTGCTTCAAACCTCTTAGTGTGGTTAGTGGCTCCTTCAGGTTGTTTTCCACTTTGACTTGTGGGGTCGTGCTTTCAATTCTTTCTTTGATGAGTCGAACCAGCTTATCGGGGATGCCAAACTGTATCATGATCTCGTATAATTTATCTTGGTCGATGCTTTCATATGCTTGGCCGAAGTGAGATGAAGATTTGATATTCCTCGACATCAAATTCGTAGCATTTTTCTAGTACTTGTTTATCTATGAACAGTTGATCGGAGGTGGATTTGCCTGGTCTAAAATCCAACTGGTAGGCTCCAATTAGGGTTGATGCAAATACATCCACTTTGTCTAATAGTATAGAGGTAAAGATTTTATACGCTATGCACAGAAGCGATATGCCTCTGTAGTTCCGACAGTTTAGTTTGTCCCCTTTCTTATATATTGGGCATATGACGCTTTTCCGCCAGTCATTTGGGATTTTATCCGCATCCCATATTTGCATCAGTTCATGAATCTGTTTAACAAGTTCCGGGCCTTCGTTCTTTAGTAGCTCTGCTGGAATGCCATCCACTCCATGTGCTTTGTTGTTTCCTTCCGCGTCTTTACACATGTTTGTCCTAGGTTTATATCCGCTCTCGATGTTTTTCAGCTGTCGGTAGGCTGGTTTTACGTCGTTTCTATTGAAGTCTGTATTGATATTAAGTAGGATCTCGTTCTGGTATTTACGTTTCTTTTGTTGGCATATGTTCTTGGTTTCCCTGCGTAGTTCTTTATAGCGCGTTATGTCTCCCCGTGTTGTTCGTCTCCTTTGTATATCCCTGTAGGCTTCGTTTCTTCTTTCCACTGTCTCTTTGCATTCTCCGTCGTACCATTCGCGTTTATTTATTTTTGGCACAGTACCTAAGGCGCTCTCTGCTGCGTTAAGAATGTTAATTTTGAGATCCTCCCATTTCGCATTTATATTGTTCGTGTCCTGTGTGTTAAGGATTTTGTCCGTCAGTGTTTGTTGGTACGTGTCCTTGATTGCTGGTTGTTTTAGGTTTTTGAGATTGATTTTTGTCGACGATTTTGATTTAGCGGGTATTGCGTCGGTCCTGAGGCTCCCCGGAAGGACCGTATGTCAGTCACACTGTTTGCTGCTCGTTTGTCTATGATAAAGTGACCACATTTTCATTGAGACAAAGCGGCACAAATGGGATGAAATGAAAATTATAATTTAGTTATGAAGGCAGACCAGTAATTCAAAAAAACATATTTTATCTACTCACACACCAAAATGAACAAATATAATAGATATAGGATGCCATTATTATAATCGTGTGTAAAAGTAACCAAATCGTGTGGAAAAGTCCAATGTAAATCAAATGGAGTTTCATTATTGAACGATTTATGTTTGTTGTTACTGTGGCAACAACTTGCGTTACTAAAAAAAAACTAGTAGTGAAAATAAATTTTCTGACGTGCACTTAAAGTACTCGCCTTCGGCTCGTGCTTTAAACTTCGCAACTCATGTACAAAAGCCCTTTTCCACACACTAGTATCTACTTGTATAAACTAGAATTATTGAATACATTCATATACTTGTCTATAAATATACAAAAATGTATTTATTAATATTTAGTTTTAACTATAAAAATATTTGTAAAAAAACAATAATTTTAATGTTTAGATTTTTAATTCATTTAAATTTTTAATTAAAAAAAAAAAATGATTTTCTTTCACGGTAAAATTTTTACTTTTTTACTAATCATCTATTAAAATGTCTTAAAATTTCTCACATGAATTGGTCAAATTATTTTTTACGCTTAATATAGATTTTAAAGTTTTAATTTAAAATATTATTTTTCGGAAAATGGTTACTAATATATTCAAAAAAAAATTTTACATATTCCCATCAAATCTCCTTTTTTAATGTCACCCAATGAAAGTTTCAGAACAAGTCGCGGTGCCATTAAAAGACTGGATTTTCTGGACAGCTCAAATCGAGGATATTAAAAAATTTCATTGGGTGACACTAACAAAAGCAGAGTTTATGGGAATATGTGGAAAAATCTTATTTTATATATTACAGTATAATTAAAATAAGAAATGCAGGTATTTTCTAAAAAGCGGGACATTTTTAAAAATCTGCGGGACGCGGGACTGTTATCCTCCTAGACTTTATCCTCCAAAAAGCGGGACTGTCCCGCCAAAATCGGGAAGTGTGGTCACTTTAGTCTATGATCACGTGGTCAATCTTGTTATATGTGTAAAACATGTAACGTAAATCGGTCCGCCGCGATGACGCAGGTGTGTGGGCACCTTTATTTCAAAAAATGTCTTATCTTGGCCAATATGCAATTTATGCTCGTATTGGTGAAATATGCAAAAATATGCTCTTACAAATATGGCACTAAATTCATAGTTTAGTGGGAAACAAATTTCTGAGTATTTCTTGAAGCAGAATGAGAAAAAATATGCATTTACATATTTTTATTTGCCTTATTGATGAGGTATAGATTAATAATATATATGTTATATGACAGAAAAATCCTACTTTATCTGGGATGTTAGGTCGCCTTAACCCCTTGACTGTAGAGCACCCTAAACCAGTGGTTTCCAAAGTGGGGTGGGGTGGGGAGACCACTGAGTTTATACTTTAGGTATGAAAAGATGAACAAATACTAACTTATCTAATTAAACAACACGCTCAAATATACATAAAATAGATGTGTAATTGACAGCACCAACACTCACTCATAAAAGATTCAGACAGTATAACTGTGTTAAGATTAATTTTGAAACCATGATTAGAAGTGCTGTTAATAGGAAGTACACTGATGAGGGTAGTGAGGGTACACTGAGGGTAGTGTACATTAAAGTGCATTCATTACACATAGTTACCACCCAGAAAACATTCTACATTCAATCTATTCATCTTTAATTCTAGTTATTATAAAATGAAGAATTTCAACCATAAAAATGTTTATTTTATAAAATATATTATTAAATACAATCATCCCGATGCATTAGAAATAAACTTTGGTTCCTAAAATCAACTTTACATTTTTTACAATGAAATTCTGTGTGTTTCTTCAAATGATTACCCAAATTGGCCTTCCATTTAAAAACCTTGCCACATATTTCGCAATGATATGAAACGTCAGTATGAACTTTCTTATGTTCTACAAGCTGGCTTTTAGTCTTATACCTCTTCTCACAAACGTTGCACTGAAAACTCCTTATCTCTGAATGTGTAACTTGATGCCCAACCAAATTCCTCTTATCAGTAAACTGTTTTCCACAACCTTCAACTTCACATTTAAAAATCCTTTCGTTTGTATGAATTCTCAGATGTCTTTCCAATTTGCTTGGGACTGAGAAAGTTTTTGAACAGTATTCACATTGATATAAAGTTGTGTGGACTCTTTTATGTCTTGTTAAATTCCATCTGACTGGGAATGATTTAGGGCATAAATCACATTGAAAAGGTTTTAAATTTGTGTGCGAAGCCATATGGGTTTTCAATGTGAGTTTTCTCATGAAACTTTTATTACACTCTGTACAAGTAAATGGTTTTACTTTTGGCGGAGGTGTAGGTTTAGGAGTAGCTGGTCTTTTAGGCTCGACTTCAAATTCAGCTAGACCTATTTCACTATATTCACTTGAATGTCTTAAAACTGTTTGGTTTTGGGCTTGTTCTTGTTCAAAGCTCTCCAATTCCTCTGTTATGTAAATATTAGCATCATGTTTGAGGAGCAATAGATCATCCGTTTTCACTATGACTCCATTTTCTGTTGGAGAAAATAAATCTGATCCCAATTTGTATTGAATTTTGTTCTGCCAAGCATCGGATACCTCTGATTTATTCGTTTCATAAAGTATTGACTCAAATTTATTATTCGAAGTTATACAAAGATCTAGGAACTGGCAGAAGTCATTCAATTTATCCAAACATATGTTGCAAATTTCTTTTGGTTTAAAATCATCTTTAAAAACCTAAAATGCAGTATCAATTCAATATTTTAAGAAACACAGATAGTAAAGTCTTACGTTTATTGAAAAACATTTCTTGAATTTTACTTCGATATCATTTACTTGAGTGTTGGCGAATATTGGATAAGTAATTGAGGCCACACAAGCACAAATTCTGCATAGTTTTGGAGTCCAAAACATCATTCACCTGTTTTGTTTTTAGGGGTTCTGTTTAGCATCAGCTGTTACGCATGTTTTCATCAGCTGACTTATGTCAGATGTCAGAAGATGTAGGAGCAAACATTAGTTAAAACCCGTACCTACCAATCGCAATAAAGCGGCGGAGTCTGGTAATGGCGCCAAATTCAAAAATGTAGTTTAAGTTATGGGCAGTGTGTGCGCGAAGTGTGTTCCTTGTTCTTTTGTGTCGAATAGCTGACATATTGCCGCCCAATTTTTTAGAGAATCTTGAGTGTGGTTATCCCGATTAAATCAGCAGTTCTTATTGCTATAATATATATTTTATCATTTCGCTGAAATATCTTTTTTATTGTTTTAATAAAAATAATTACTATTTTTCAGTTTTACATTAGTTAGGTTAGTGTTACATCCAGCATGGAAAGGTAATATATATAATCAGAATAGTTGATTCTTCTGAAAACAACTATTCGACCTAGCATGCTATTCGACCCAAATCAACAATTACCCCCAACACTAAAAAATATACTTTAAATATCAACAAATTGATATATGGCAGACTTGATATATAGCGTGCAAGTTCCAAACGGTTCATTATTTCAAATATATTTTTGAATTTGGCGCCATTACCAGACTCCGCCGCTTTATTGCGATTGGTAGGTACGGGTTTTAACTAATGTTTGCTGTATTTAGCAAGTTATGTGAAGTTGGCAACCGAATTTGCAAAAATATAATATTTGATCAGAGATCAGATTTCCTGGAAAACAATGGAAAATACCAATAATGAGCTAGCAACCACTTTTGCAAAACGCTCCGTTTTTTATATATTTCTGCACCGCGACCGTAGTTCTGAAGTGCTTGACCAAATTTGCAAAAAATTCTGCAAAAAATGAGATTTTGCAAAAAGAAAGAATTTTGAAAATTGCAAAAACTGTTCTATATATAAATTGATATTTACAATAAAAAGCGATGTGTTTTGAATGAAAAAAAAAATCCCAACAGTTCTATTTGTATTTCCAGGGTAGAACTCCGAGTTCTACATTAACTTCTAACTTAAGAGTTCTATCGAAAATCCGTATAACATTTTTATGTAAAAATAATCAAAGTCATAGTTATTTATAATCAGTCTGTTATTTGCGACTCTTTTTCTTCTTGATGTTGTCATGTACTTTGTTTTGTCTTCATTGATTATTTGCCCTACCTTTTTTGCTTCTGTTTCCAAGCTCTTAAAAGTCTCTACTACTGCTCGTTGTGTTTTGCTCATTATGGCTATGTCGTCAGCGTAGGCTCCTATTTGCCAAGACTTCATTATTAGTGTGCCTTCCAGAATGAATGTCAAAGGGTTCGGTCTTTGAATTTTGTATTACCACCTCCACTCTAGATCTATTATATCTAACGTCAGTTGCACTAGTTTTAGTTAACTAGTTTTTTAAGGAACTAGCCATTATTATTAGGTTTTGTATTAACCTTTGCCTGTTTACTGAACCTTCCTTGTGTGTCGTGTGATATTATGGTCGCCTTTCATTCCCTCTCCATTTATTCTTTTTCCATCATGATTCCGGTTATATAAGCTTGTACTGCATCCCAGTTATGCTCACTTTCTAACATAACTTCCATAATGTTCTGTTCTTTGGTATTCTGTAGTTTGGTACCACCTAATATCATTCTCGTATTCTGTACACATGAAGATAGTATACCCTGCTTAAACAATCCTATTGGGAGAGGTAAGTTCAATAGGAAAATTGCATCGGATATTTCCTATTGAATCCTATTGAAGGTTTATTTTCCATATTTTTTATTTGCTATAGAAATCTCCTGAATCCTATTCAGTTGTTCTATTGAGATACGCTAAATCCTATTCGATTTAACAATAGGATTTAATACTATTCAATAGGAATATTGTGGTCTGAGAATTTCCTATAGCATAATCCAGAATCCAATTCGATTCTTCAATAGGATTTTAATAAATTGAATAGGACTTCTCAGATTATAATTCTATTGAAAAGTGGCAATTCCTTTTAGATGCTCCAATAGGATTTGATAATATTCAATGGAAATATTGCAGTCTCAGAATTTTCTATAGAATAATCCAGAATCCTATTGGATTGTTCAATAGGTTTTTAGTGAATTGAATAGGACTTCTCAGATTATAATTCCCGTATTGAAAAGAGGCAATTCCTTTTAGATGCACCAATAGGATTTGATACTATTCAATGGGAATATTGCAGTCTCAAAATTTTCTAAAGAATAATGCAGAATCCTATTCGATTCTTCAGTAGGATTTTAATAAATTGAATAGGACTGCTCATATTATAATTTTCCCATTGAATAAGGTCAAGCTGAATGTATTAATTTAGGGAATTTTTAATGATCATAAACTACTCGTAAGTTGAATTTTTAAAAAATGTTTTCCTAGTAACATTTGCTTCAGTCTACTCAACTATTTAATATCAATTTTTCCCTTAATTCGAACTTTTATTCCTGTCCGTCAGTGGCTTTGCTTTCACTTTCTGTAATGATTTTTAATCTTTCTTCACTTTGTCACTGTCACTATCACTATCGTCGTTTACTTCATTATTTTTTTCCTCATTTACTTCATCATCATTTTCTTCACGATCTAAACGGTCATGCTCTTCATCATCACTCCTTTCCTTTTCTACGTTGTTATTAACTCTGTCATCATCATTTCTTGGGTGTATATTATGATATTCTTCATTATCATTGCTTGCAGTAGTTATATTCTTGTTTACTTCATCATCATTGTTGTTAGTTTCTAAATTGTCGTGCTCTTCATGATCACTTTTGTCATTTTCTACTTCGTTATTTTCTTCATTATCACTCCTTTCATTGTTTATGTCATATGGACATTGGTGAAGCCAAACCTACTGAATAATGCAGAATCCCATTGCGAAATTTAGAAATAAAGAATAATTTTCTGTTGCATTGTCCTATTGAATCACTCGGTTTCCTATTTAGATCTCTCTTTTCATTTCGTATAAAAACTCTTCATTTCCTATAGAATCGCTAACTTCCTTTTAGAATCATCATAATCTTATTCAGTTGTGTCAATAGGAAAGCTCTAAATCCTATAGGTAAACGATCATCATTTTATTTCCTATTCAGATTTGTATAATCCTATTAGGCATTTTCCGGTTGTCTGAAATTTCTTAACTTTTTCTATTCAAATATGATATTTCCTATTCAAATTCTGAAAAAGCCTATAGGATTTAACCTTTCCGTATATATAGTATATTTAGTATATATATATATATATATACTATATATATAAACTATATACTATATATATATATATATATATATATATATATATATATATAAACTATATACTATATATATATATATATACATAAATATATATATATATATATTTATATATATATATATATATATATAAACTCAATGTTTTTTTACAAAACTAAATATATTTTACATTTTATTGTATATTATTACATACATAGATATTTTATATTTCATGTTATTTTTTACACAAAAACTATAAATATTCTATATTTAAAAATAAAACAAAAATAAAAGTTATAATAAACAAAATCACAGCTTAATACTAATTTTTAGAAGATATTTGAAATCGTTTGTTGAAAAGCAAGTCAACAATATTTTGTTGAATATCTTGAGCTGATGCAATTTTTAAATTTGATGATATATGTTGATCAGTTAATCTTGACCTTTCTGATTTTTTGTTATTTTTCATTAAACAAAATAGTTGATCGCACAAATAAGTGCTTCCGAACAGAGTAAGTACGTAACAGTAACGCCTAAGAAACATTTTAGGAAACCGATCTACAGATAAATATGTATAAAATTCTGGAATTCTAACTTCCTTACATTTTTCCTTCAGCAAAGAATCCTATTGGATATCAATTAATTCCATTTGTACACGTAGGTGGACTGAAAGCTGTCCACCTTCGTGGCACTCAACAAAAAACAGGAAAAAAACATTGTTTTTTAAGATCATGTCCTTCCGATAACTTAAGTGATTAGTCATCTTCAGAAGCGTTTCGAGATTTATCTCTTATCAGTGCAACTTTGCTTTTATGAATTACAATTTGTAAAACACTTGGATGTGTTTGTGAAACACATCCAAGTGTAATGATTTGTAAAGCACACATGGATTACTACGGGTTAGATATTTTTAATTTGACATTTCGAGGAAAGGTTAGGTTAGATTATGTTAGGTTAGGTGATTTAAGCAATAGATATTACCACCTTTCAACACCTTTCAAAGTAAGATAAGTTTTCTTTTTCTACTTGTTCTCACCAAAATATGTAATAATTTTTGTTTAAAAGCGTTAATATTATCAAATAGCATTGTAAAAACATGATTTATGCCTTGTAGCATAAGATTAAGTTGATTAAGAGACTTGCAATATCAATTGAACAACCCAAGTCCTTTATCCATTGTTCATCTTTTTATTCAGCACATTCATAATTTCTTGTTTCCAACAAAATTCTGATTTCGTCCAGCAATTTGAAGAATAGTTTCAACAGTCTATGACTCGAAAGCCATCGAACTTCCGTATAATATGGTAAATCAGTGTATTCACATTCTATATCTTCCAAAAATAAATGAAATTGACGATGATTAAGTCCACGTTGGAGATGAGCATGGGACGAGTTTCTCGTTCCAGATCCCATCCCGTGGGATGGATCCCTGTCACTGTCCCATCCCATCATATTATCGTCCCACTGTCCCATCCCAAAAACCTAAAAGTTTCGTCCCATCCCATTCATCCCATCCCAACCCGGTCGCGTGGCCCGTCCCATTCATCCCATTTTTTCCCATACAGTAGACCTGACAGTGAGTAAACCTTTTTCGTAGCAAACGTATCGCAAGACTTCATCGTTATAAACTACATCGTTATCACTGGAATCTCCTGGGCTGGACAGGTTATGGAAAATGTGCGTATTGGCACGATAAGCAATTAATTATGCACGAACTAGATTTACTAGATTATCAAAACTCACCCCACGCCGTCCCATACAAATTTGTTGTCCCATAGGATCCCATCCCACGCAACGATCATACCAGTCATCCCATCCCATGTTGGGATAGTAGGATGGGATCCCATGCTCATCTCTAGTCCACGTACTCGAATATAATTTTCAATTTCGGTGACCATTTTTAAAGCATGTCCGATATTTAAAACTTTGGAGCACAGTACTTGCTGGTGAATAAAACAATGAAAATGTTCAAATTATTATTATCATGTTGTTTACATGATTCTTTTAAACCCGCAAATACTCCTTTAGTAGTAGTAGTTAATCCTTTATTGGCATAAATCTTACTTTACAAATTTGTGATTACAACTTATATAGTATATTGACTAAATTTACATTCAAAACAAAACCGAGATCCCTATATCTCAAAAAAAGGAAAAAAAAACACAAAGACAAAAATAAAGAAAGAAAGAGCAAAAAACCAACAAAAACAATATTAAGGTCTCTAAAAAAAGGAAATATATATATACGTATGTACACATACAAAAAGAAAAGAGAACACAAACTACTGGGTTCATTGAACCCGCGTATTTGCATTTTAATATTTTCTTCATGTATTTGAGGCCCGACCCACTTTCGTCCATTGCTTTTTCCCAACTTCTTACTGCTACCTTTTCCGCTTCAGTCCATACACATTTTCTGCAACTCGCCACCCAATGTTGCCACAGCTCCTCACCATCTCCACATGCTCGGCACGTTCTATCACTTGCAGCTATCCAATATCTCCTACCCCTTTCTTCACTTCCGCATCTAAAGCGCGCAATAGTCGTCTGTGAAACTTCGGGGTTGAGGAGATATTCTGGGCATCTGCCTGTAACTTGGATCTTCCCGTAGTCTTTGTTATAAGTACCTTCGTCTATGTGTTTCTGTCTCTCCTGCAGCTCTACCTCTATTAGTCTCTCTTCCAAATTTTTTTCAACTAGCATTCCTTCATTTATCATTCTCTCAATCTCTACGTGACTCCATCCACCTCTTTCATACATCAGCTTTCGTTGGCATCCCCACTTGGTTTCAGTCTTACATTCTATCCTTTCTTTCCTTAACACTTTCAGCACTTCTTTCACTATTCTTTCCTCATTCATACCGTCCACTTTTCTTTCAAACTTGGCCACTCTCGTTGCTGCATAACTGGCGACTTTGTTGGTGTTTGTCTCCTGGAGAACAATATACCAAGGGGTAGACCTCTCTAACTGGAGGATCCTCTTAATATATTGTAGTTGTACCCTTTCTATGTCCACCTCCTCCTTTACTCCCCATATTTCCGCCCCGTACATCAGGATACTTCGCACGCATGCCTTCCAAATCACCATCTTCGCCCTATAATTCTCTCTAAAGTAAACTCTCCACACATCCCAGAACCTATTAGCAGCTATCCATGCTTTTTTAACTATAAATCGAATATGTTCTCTGCACGAACCATTCTGCTGGAACACAAAACCTAGATATTTGAAGCTCCTAACCTGTTCTATCTCCGTTTTTTCCCATTTAAAACTCTCTCTATTTGCTCCCTTTCTCTTCCGGAATAACATCCACTTAGTTTTTTCAACGTTCACCTTTAACACGCGCTTCTTAAAAAACCTTTCCAGTCGTGTTAATACCTCTCTCATTTCTGCATACGTAGCGGCTAGCACAACGACGTCGTCCGCGTAGGCTAGGCTCCAGACTTTCCTGGTCCCTATTACTACCCCCCCAGCCTGACCCATACTTAGCGTCCTTTCTAGGTCCGCCGTATATAGGTTGAATAGTAATGGACTTAGAGGACACCCTTGTTTTAAACCTTTCACAACCTCGAACCTTTCAGATGTAGCCTCACCAACTTTCACTCTGCACCATGTTCCCTCATACAGACGTTCGATACTTTCTCTCAACTGACGCGATATACCTTTTGAACTCATAAACTCCCACACTTTCTCCCGCACTACAGAGTCATAGGCTGCTTTTAAGTCGATAAATACTGCGTACAATTTTCCCTTTGGTTTCCTCAATTCTTTTTGAACAATATAGTTTAGTGTGTAAAGATGTTCTGTAGTACCACGACCTTTTCTAAATCCGGCTTGAACTTCTGGAATCAGCTTCATCTCCTCCACTTCTTCTAGCAATTTTCCCTCCAGTAGTTTAGCGTAGATTTTGTATGCGGTATCCATAAGAGTTATCCCTCTGTAATTACTCAATTCCTCCTTATTTCCATGTTTAAGGACTGACACAATAATTCCCTCTCGCCAACTATCCGGAATTTGTTTGCTGCCTTTGAAGAAACTGTTAAGTTCGGCGAGCAGTTTCTCCTTCACTGTTTGTGTAGCCAAGCACCACGCTTCGTTTGGTACCGCATCTGGCCCTGGGGCTTTCCTTTTTTTAAGCGCCGCCAGAACACTTTCCAATTCTTCCTTTGTAATTTCTTCTAGGAAATCCTCTCTGTTGGTTTCTACCGCCCCAAAATTTCTATCTCTTCGCTCGCCGTACTCTGTTATTTCGTCTGCCAATAAATCTCTGAAGTGGTTCCTCCAGCTTTCTATCGCGATGGACCTTGGGATTTCTCTCTTTTCTTTACCTGCAGCAATGTATTTCCAGATGTCCGACTCTCTGCTCGTTTGGTTGATTTTCCGCATCTGGAGCTTCTCCCATTCCTGTCTCTTTCTCTTCTCCAAATCCCTCATATTTTTAAGCTGATTTTGAAATCTTTCCAGTGTTGTTCTTTCTTCCTTCCAAGCCCTAAATTCTGCTCTGGTTCTTTTCCTCATCACTCTAGTTTCTTTGTCCACCCATGCATTTCCATGACAGTTCTGGTTGTGCGAAACTTTAACAATTAAAGCCTTTCGTACCATTTCTGACAGTTGACCAAACTCCGCCACTTCCACCATTCCTTCTATAATCGTCAGGTTTTCTTGATATCTTCTGACAGCCTCTTCATTCCATAACACTGCTTGTTTGACGATTTTCTGGTTACTTTCACTCTGCCTTTTTACCTCGTCTATCAGCCTAATTTCTAATGGTAGATGGTCCGAGTCGAGTCTCTCTCCTATCTTAAACGAGTCAATACTCCGTACTGCCGCTTCATTGGCGATCCCGTAGTCAATAACCGAACCACCCGCACCCCCCATATACGTTAACTCCCCATTCCAATCACCATTTGTACACCCGTTTAGCATGTACCAGTTATGCCTTTCACACCAGTCAATCCATCTTTTACCCTCTTTATTATGCGTCTTATCCCTTGAGCGTCTACGTATTTGCACCCCTTCCGCATCTAGGTAGCCCGCTTGTTGTTCTCCGATCCGCGCATTCCAGTCTCCAATAATCAGTATTTTCTCCCCTAGATCTCTTGACATCCGTTTCTCAATATGCTTTAGAATCTCCTCCATGTTATTATTGTTATATATTATCACTACTCTCCAGTTATTACCACCCACCTGTATTATTCTTTCTTGGATACCTTCAACATTATCTGACTCTGTTTTATATTCAATCTCTTTTACAGACTTCACACCGGTAACGATCCCACCTTTTGCTCTTCCTCTGTTTGAATCTCTCTTGGCAAATTGGCATTTCCATACATATTCCATTGGTAGTAGGTTTCTTATTTCTTCCCAGTCTTTTTCCTCTATCCACGTTTCCGTCAGTCCTATGATATGGAACTTCAGAATATACTGCGTAAACGCTTTTCTATCCTCTACCTTTACTTTCTTCTTCAACCCTGCCAGGTTCCACGCTAATATATTAAGTCCCTTAATTCTACTATTTCTCATTTCCGTGTCCCTTGCAAGTGTCGTCATCCTGTCCCTTCCGGTTCCTGTTACTAGTTTTTTTTTCTAATATCTTCCCATTCAAGTACCTTACCATTTACTATAATCTTCTTATACCCTACTGTTGCGGTATTTCCTTTTTCTCTTTCTTCTCTTGCAATGTCCCTTAATTTCTTCTGGGTTTCTCTCTCTGTTATTGTTAAATCGTTTTCGATGAAGATATTTTCTCCCTTTAGATTCTTTTTGTTCGCCATAATCTTCAGTTTTTGCTCCCAATTTTTTATTGTAGCGTGTATTATTTTTCTTTCCGGTTTACGACCTAATACAAAGGCTTCCGTTATCGTAGCTTCTACGCCTACTTTATCTCTAATAAATTCTTCCACGTCAGTTTTTGTTTGGCCTTCCTTTGTTTGTAAGCCTATTATTATTATATTGAGCTTTCTTCTCTGTTTTTCCTGGGTTTCCACAGTGTACTCCAATTTTTCAATTTTTAAGTTTAGCTCTTTCTTTTCAATCTTCCATTCCTCCTCTTTCTTCTGCATTTCGTCTTTTAGTTTCTTTATTTCGTCTTTATTTTCCTCGAAACCTTTATTCATATCGATTCTTAGAGCTCTGAGCTCCTCAAGAATCTTTTCCATATTATTGTGTTCTATTTTTACTTTGTTTTCTTCTTTTGAATTAATTGTTGAGCTAGTTGGTGTCGTTGTTCTTACCGTTTTTTTACTTTCTCTGATAGCTTCGGCTATGTCTGTTTCGATTTCTCCTTCTTGCTTATCTTTCCTTTCACGTTTCCTTTTGAAATGGTTTGTGATTTGTCCTAAGCTATCCGACCTTGGTCTATTGCTTTTCTTTATGTTACTTTCCTTCGGCATTTATTTCCATCTGCTAGGCCTCCCGCCGCAGTAATTTGCTCGTGAGTAACTTTGGTTGCCTACCTTGAGCGCGCTGCGTAAAGAAAAATCACCCGAATCAGCTTCTCGGAGGTTATGTTCCTTATCAGCTTGCTTTGCAATTTATTAATTACTCGGTTCTCCTTACTCACGCGACTTTGTCTGTAACTTGCTGTCCAATAATCCTCTTTCCTTCAAAACTACTTTCCACCTTGATTTCCACTGAAAATACTCGTAATTGGCGACACTTACTGAGAGTACGTCCTACTCGCACCCATTATCAATACCAAGGGGGGGGGGGGTATTACTCCTTTTTATTAATCGGTATTACTCCTTTAGTAATACCGATCATGGTATACCATGGTATATCATGATACACAATCAGTTGCAAGACAAACGAACTTATTTCCAATGGTAACTCATTCTTAGTTAAGTTTCCATAAGCGCATCAAAAATATCAGCTCAGATGCTTCTATTATGTTAGGAATGACTTCCAAAAGTTCTTCACCTACTCTTAACTTTGCAGCCGAGAATAAAAACAGCCAGCCGAGCAACAGAGTAGGCTTGAAATGTTGATGTTATTAAGGTATGCTGATTTCTCAAATTCTCGGCTATTTCATGAACTGTGTGATACAGTATTTCGACTTAAATTTACACATCTTTTTTCTTTGTCTTGGATATAATTCTTTCGCCGTTTATAAAAAAAAATTAAAACGTCTCGGCGGGCCGCAGTCTATGTATTGTCGGGCCGCATGGGGCCCGCGGGCCGCGTGTTCGACATGCCTGGTGTATAGTATAGTGTGTTGTGCGTCGCCTGGCATATGACCGCAGTGTCCCTTTTTTTAAACCGTTCGAGGTATTCGTTGAAGCACCCATGACCAGTGAGCGCATGTATAAAATGGTAGCTCATATGTCCGTGTGACCTTTCGTACCAAGCTGCTGCGTTAGGGATAAGGCTGTGTGTCCACCTTCCACTAGTGTCGCTATCCCATCTTGTTTGCCATCGGCCCATGAGTCTTACGTGCTCTCTCCTTGGCGGCCGCCCGCTCATGTTTTACTTCGTTTTTCGCTCTGTGCTGTTGCAGGTCTTCGTAGACTTATTGTTTCTCGCGAATCAGTAAGTCTATTGGGGGTGTGCTTGCAAGTATTAGCGCCGCGGCCTCCGAAATCGTTCTGTAGGCCGAAATTACTCTTAGGGCACTTATTTTTAAAATAACCAAATTCAAAACGGCAGATCCAATATGGCCGAGCACTTTATTAAAATTTGATCAAAATTTCATATAAATTGGAATATGAAGTTTTTCGAGGTCACTCATGAATTTAATAATGCAATTTTAAAATTCAATATGGCAGATTCAATATGAACGAGCACTTCTTTAAAAATTGATCGGAACTTCATACAAATACGTATGTAAGGGTATTCAATATTGGTAATAATAATTAGAATAAAACAATTGCGAAATAATAAACAGTTTATGTAACAGTTATTATGGAAAAATAACCATAAATGAAAAAATGTCGGGATAATTATCATGTTCGAAATCAAAGTCAATCTCAATGATTATCAGAAATTTCTAGGAAACTTTCAGACTCATCATATTCAAGAATCCAAAGATACAAGGAGCCAATGAAACACTAACACTTCTATAATCTTCCATTGTATTTATGCTTTAATGTTATCTGGAAAATCTTTCACGATATTTTTTATGTCCTTATTTTTGGCTTCCCGATAAAATGTTCCTCAAAAAGCTTACATTGAGCTTCCAAGTTCAAATCGTTCCGTATGATCTCGAACAGTTCTCTACGAGAACAGATTATTTTATCAATACGCGATTCTAAAATGCAGACATAAAGCGATGTAATATTAAGAAATTTATTCACAATAATATTTTCGCGGAGTGTTATTCGAATTATTAATTTCAAAAATGATGAAAATTTAATGATTAAATAAAAATAAATATTAAAATATGACATATATATATATATATATATATATATATATATATATATATATATATATATATATGTATATACAGTAGGTGGTCCCGCACCCCAACTGCGCCTGCGTAGATCTTAAACTAACAAACAATTTGCCCGGCGTAAAATAATCTCAATTGTACAAAGGTAGACATAGGCAAGATTTTCTTCTAGATTCTATTACAAAACATCGTAATCTATATGTTCCCTGTCTCAACTTCTTATGCCCCGCTGCGGTGATAACTTTTTTGCTAATTTACGGAATTTTTTTTAATAGAAAAACCATTATATAGATATATCTTTGACATGATTTCTAACACACGCTAGTATAAATTAATGAAAACGTTATATATGTAAAAATTCTACATACCTTCCTTAACATTCTCCATCAAAGAAAAACGAAAAAGGACACTCCAGTAAAAAGTTACACGCACTTGAATAAACAAAGATATTTCTGACCCGCTACATGTGTGCGCGCTGAGCCGACAAGGGTAACTTTGAACTCGCGTAGCGTCTCAACCATAAAAGATATTCCACTTTTATTGTATATTAACATACATTGAAGCATCCTCTACAAGATCCTTTTGAAATAAACTCATTCGGTGACTATCATTTTTTCGATTTTTTGCCAACTTTTTTCAGATTCAGACCACTGTGCGTCGGCCCATATTTCCTCCGCGTAGAGAATTTTTCAGTACCACATTGCTGAGAAGTTTCCATTTCAATTCCTTCGGCCCTCCAATGTTCGGCATCAACCTTACCAGAGCAGTCACTGTAGACGCTGCCTTTTTCGCTGTTTTGGCTATATGGTCTGTGTATCTCAGACCGGTATCGAGTTGGACGAATTTATTGAGGTACCTCAATAATTTCGATAAAGGGATATTTTGCCCTTCCAGAACGAGTTTCGTTGGTGCGAATAGCCTCTTATCTGTCATGAGTATCGCTTCTGTTTTATGAACTGCCATTGTTAGACCCTGTTCTTTTAACCAATTATTTGCCCGCCGGAGGGTTTCGTTAGTTGCTAGTTTCTTTGCAGTCACCAGCACTGCGGCGTTATCTGCCGAACCCAACTATTCTCGCTGTTCTAGGCAAGTCTAGGTTTAGCAAGCCATCGTACATAATGTTCCACAAGAATGGTGCCAGAGTACCAGGACCGATCCTTGCGGGGCGACCGTCGTTACCTCAAACTCAACTTCGCCTTCGTCCAGCGCCGTCGTTTGGATTTTGAGGCCCCGGCCATAAATATCGAGGTGGGCCCCCCAGTAAATAAAAAAACTGAATAAACAAATAAATTATTTAATTTTTAATACATACAAGAAAGGAACATATGCATTGAAGAAATATAATATATGAATATAAAAGGAAAACAAAATTAATATAGTTAATTAATAATATAGTTCATATTTTCCTTGCTTTAATTTCAAAGATCAGTAACGTATCTTTTTACCAATAACACTTCATCAAAAAGATCATTTTCGCAAATATTATTTTTCGGAAAATGGTTACTAATATATTCAAAAGATTTTTTCACATATTCCCATAAAATCTCCTTTTTTAATGTCACCCAATAAAAATTTCCGAACAAGGTGCCATTACGACCGGATTTTCTGAAAGAAGTCAGAAATTTGAAGTCAGAAACTGCCATATTAAAGTTTTTCATTGGGTGACATTACAAAAGGAGATTTTATGGCATAATGTGGAAAAATATTGTTATATATTAAAGCACATTTAAAATAAGAAATGTAGATATTTTCTAAAAAACGGGACATTTTTAAAAATCAGCGGGACGCAGGACTGTTCTCTAAAAAGCGGGACTATCCTGCCAAAATCGGGACGTGTGGTCACTTTATAATAGACGCACAATACTTATTTGTCATTTACAGTTAGAAAACTGTGATGTATGGCAGACTTTTATAGACAGACTTTTGCAAGACGCGTGTGATCAGTGTGTTTCTAGAACTTATTCGTAAATAGACATTTGATGCAAGCGTTCTCCTCAAACTGTATTTTAGACATGCGAAAGTACATAAGTAATCGTTCTTCATCAGATTCCAGTTTCTGCATTAATGTGTGGTATTTTTCAACTTTTTCTCTTTGTTTATTTATCTCATGAACCCAATATCTTCTCTTCTTAATTTTAGTTTTTATTTTTGTGGCGTGGAAATATTCATTTAAAAATAGTAAACTCAATAAATCATCCTCAAACTCACTATCAGAATCAGAAAACATGACTTATAGACGCACTAGAGCACCTTCTGTGAAATTACAACAGCGTCTGATGCAAAATTTACGTTGCATAAGCGGGACGAGTGTGCACACCAATTCTCCCACGTAGTGTGTCTCTACCTTTACAATTGCACACAAATATAAATTAAAAAGGCTTAAAACTGTATTTTGTAGTTTGTAAAGTACATATTGTGAAACATGTAATAATGTCGTGCCTATAAGATTGAATTATTTATTTCAAAATACATAGCATAAATAACTACTTAGGTAATAGGTACAGTAAGAATATAAGATCTGTTAGGTTTGGTAGACATGGCATTGTTTTTGTATAGCTTATAATAAATATAATGCTCATTGTTATTTATTAATATGGAATTTATATTAATTGTCATTTAATTGTCAGTTTAATAAAAAAATATTCTGACAAAATCCTCAATTTGTAATATGGGCGATATAATAAAAAATTGGTTCGCAAAACACTTGGGTGTAGTGTTAACTCCAGATGTATGGAACGAAACACCGAATCTTCTTCTTGCGCGGCTTTTCGCATCGTACAACTTTATCAACCCCGAAGAACTGGAAGCAGTTGAAAGCGGAGAAACGTCGAATTCTTACGAAATAACACTGGAACATATCCGATATATTATCAATAATCTTGGTATAGATTTTACGAAAGAGAATTATGAAGATTTCCGAAATGCTAAAGGAACGACTATTTTGAAATTATTTTCTGAATTGTTCCTTGCACTGCACGATAAAAATAGAGCAACGGCGACTGTTGATAGGAAAATTATAGACATTTTAGGGCTGAAGAATACTCGTTTTACTGTTGTTAAACAAGACGAAGAAGTTGACATAGAAACAAATAAATGTAATCCCTTGGCTGAACCTTTAATCAAATTTAATGATGTTCATAAATGGGCCAAAGCTAGGTATGATACTTTTGTAAGAGATCTGGCAAAGTATCGAGAAATGTATGTAGCAAAAGCTGAACAAGCTAGATTCACTAAATCGCAGGATATTGTGAAGAAAGTTTGGTATGCCCCTGAGAAGAGAGAAGAAGAAAACTTACCTTGCGATGTTAAGAGTGTTGATTTGTCTATGGATGAGTTGCTTGCTGAAGAGAAGAAAATCATGGAAAAGGGCTGTTATAAGGAAGACCCTAAAATAGCCAAGATGATTTTAAATAATTTGAAACAGAAACAAAGAAAGAACGACGTAAGGAAAGAACTTAGATCTAAATTTCAAAAAATGTTGATGAAGGAGTTGTGGGATAAAGTATTGGGAGATCAGGAGGAATATTATAAAACTGAATTTAATAAGAAGTTGCTTAAGCAGTCTCTATTTGAACAGCAAATGGCAACTAAATTGTTAGAGATTAGACACAGAAGCAGTGTAATGGTTGAGAATAAGACTAAACTAATGATGCAAATTAGAAAAGTAGAGGAAAGACAGTCTATAGAAGAGCAAGATGTGAAATTTGAAGGGTCCACAGATAAAGTTAGAATGATGTATTATGAAGAAAAACATAGAAATTTGGAGCTTCATAGAAGACTATATGAAGAAAAAATGAAGAAACGGGGCGCAGGTAATCTAGAATTATGTAAAGATGTTTTTAACGATTTCGTGGATATAGCTCTATATAAATCAACTTACAAGGATTATTGTGGAGAAGAAGTTGATAAAAGATCGCTAAGAGACATTTTTAATCTATTCATTAAAGCTCAACCTATATTTAGTGAAGCGGATAATATAGCAAATATTGTGATTAATAACATTGATGATAGTACTACAGATTTGACTGAAATATTCAGACAAAACTGCTTAGATGACATGGCCTTTGAAGACTATTGCCTGTTTCGTTTTCCTTGGATATGTGAGGACTTTGAAATCGATCCTAATATAGAATTAGGCTTAAACATCTTAGGATACATAGTGCATAGATTATTATTGGAAAAATATCCGCTGAAACCTAAGACTTTTATAGCAGATATTCCTAAGCCAGAAGTCGCAGTTTGCTTAAACGGATTGCATGGTTTGAATTATTTGCCCGCATTGCAAGAATTATTGAAAGCGAGAAAAATTAAGGTCATTGAAATGCAGGACGCTGTGAATTATTGTATAAGTATTTTCAAAAAAGAAGCTACCGAAGAGTATTTCGAGCAAGTATTTGTTGCTGAGACAGAAGCTGCTATTAAATCCGCGAAACCAAAAAGAAACAACTCTAGTTCCAGCAAAAAGAGAAAGTCCAGGAGATCCATGGGGACACAACAACTTAGTTTCTACGAAAAAGAATGTCAAACTCCAGAGAGATTCCCTTGTGAAGATCTAATTTTATCACCAACTGGTGAACTAGGCAAAATGGCATTTGAAATCTTAAATCTAGGTGAAACACCCAACACCTATCTTACTGCTTCAATATTTTGCGCGTATTTGAAAAGTCTTAATGATTACGACGGCTGGGTTCTAATAAATTACCCTCAAACATTTGAACAAGCTGCTGTTTTGGAAGAAAATTTGACTTCTGTACCTGTTCCTTTGCCAGACGATATACAATTTGACGAGAGTATCATGGACGTAGCGATGAGATATAAAATGGATAAAGATAAATTTAAAAGCCAAAGAATATCAAAGCTGCTCATAAATCCCAAACCAGTGGATGTTCCTTTATATGATACTTATTTATCGGCTTTTATTTCAATGCAAAGCATTGAAGGAGATTTGGAAGAAGCTTATTATAATTCATTCATCGATGGGGAAGGTAATAACCAGTTGCATGCATTTTACGAAGAGCAAGGATGCAAATATAATTTGTTTTATAAAACAATTAATTTCGCAACGATCAAACAATTGGGGAAGTTGATATTGGGAGATTATAGTTTACCACCAAAGCCATCTGTTGAACTCTTTACAGATAGTTTGTATTTTGTCGAAGCTAATTGGGGAGAACTGACACAACACAGTGTTAAGATTACAAAAGTCGGTGAAAGAAAACCCGACAAGAAAAAGAAGAAGAAAGATGAGAGTAAATCGGTGAAAAGTAAATCTGAGAAAAAAGGAGGTAAAAAAGAGAAAGGGAAGAAGGGCAAAGAAAAGAAGTCGAAAAAAGACAAATCCAGTAAGAAGAGCGATAAAAGTAGTAAAAAGAGTAAAAAGAGTAAGAAGAGTAAGGGTTCTACTACCAACATTAAGCATGAGAATAAAGAGACACAAATACCTGAACCACCCGAACCTGAGCCAGAAGATGAAGAAGAACCTGAACCAGATCCTCTACCAGGCGAACCTAAATGGATCTACGTAAACTTATCCCTACCCGAAATGTTTTCTGTAGCTTTAGCTACTCTTTGGGAGAATATAGAGAGTAACTACATCAACGATTTTAAGCAATTATTCTTTCGAGGAAGACTCCTATTGAATTCTAGAATACCTTATACTGTCTTCTTGAAACAGAAAATGAGAAACTTTATGAGACGTCCAGATGATAAACAAGAATTTTTACATGCATTTCAAAACATGTATAATGAAATAGAAGATGATTTGCGGGACGATGAAGAATTTAAGGCGGAGATGCATGTCAGAATAAACGAGTTCCGAGAAGCACTATGTAACCTTTGTGATAGAAGGTTGGCGGAATGTGAAGAAGAAAGGATTTTTGCAATTGAGGACAATATTATTGTAGCGATGTTATGTGAAAAAACGAACATATACAATCAGTTTATTCTATTGGAATCTGTTAGGTGTACAGATACCATGCAGTTGTTGATTGATTATTATATGGCGATGGTTACTCAGATGCCGAACGATGATGAGATTTTAACCAAAATTAGCTTAGAAAGCATTCCAATCCCATCGGAAAGGAGTAATGAATATTTGAGAGAATACGAAACATATTTGCAGAAATTACTTAAAGATGTTAACAATAAACCTTCCACTTCGACACCGTTCCATCAAATTTTCGAAAAGAATTTGAAAGTAGTTCTCGAAAAACTAGAATCACTTAAAAACGCAGCTAGCAATGTTTATGAGAAACTTCATACATTATTTAATCCCAGTAGTAAAAAAGCACCTAAGAATGTAAAAAAATTCCAGCAGCCGTCCGAAGAAGTCAGAGATAGAGGTAACGAACTGTTACAAGAATTCCAATATGCATATACGGGAGAATATCTTCGAGCTTTACTGCGCGTAAATGTAATTAATAAAACATTTAATGATTTTGCGGAAGATTTTCTTTGCGAAGCTTGTACCGTCTTCCATTCCATCTACCGAGATATAGCTAATAGGTATGAAAGAGAAATTGAAAGCATTGAAAAAGCTTGTGAAATTTTTGCTTCTGCCACGGAGGCGGAATGCAAAATCCAATATGAACTTTGTTTGGACGGGGATAGGTTTTACGTCAAGGCAAACTCACTTATGTTTGAAAGTCCTTTACCTGAAGGCCCTGAGCCTATAATGGAAGTGGACGATGGAATTACTTTTACCATTTGCCAATTAGAACGTATTACGAATATTATGAAAATTGTAGCTCCAAGTGGTTTAATACCAGAAAGAACATTTGCATTTATGTTACAAGAATTTTTGGTGAATAACGTGGAAGATGGTTTAGATAATTTTGTTCCGAAAATGTGGTCTCTTATGCATCCACATAAAACACACGAATTCGTTCAGAAACTTTTCGGACAAACGGAATACATAGATTGGAGAGATTTTATAGTTTACAATTTCAATGTACCATTCCCAACTGAACATGAATTGTTGGACACTCGATCGAAATTTTCAGAATATGATCCAAATAAAACAGAACTTGTTTACAAATATCAATTTGACGAGATCCCACTGTGGTTTGAAGATTCTACAAACAATTTAAGATGGAAATTAATTAAATGCTTACTGTTTGAATTGTTTAAAGTTGGAGAAGAACAGGTGAATTATGTATCACTTCTGTTGATCTTTTGTAAAGATACAAACCCCGTAGCAGGTGTAGCAAAAGCTATAAGTCTAGCAATTGGTCGTCCAATTTGTTGGGTGTATTTCGATGGCAATGCGTATTATCAACAGTTACTTTCGGATAAAATCAAGCAGGAAGAACTATTGGAACAAATTAAATTAGAAAAAGAAGCAACGAATAAAATGGTGTTTGATGTTCTTATGGATGTTTCTGATAGAGTTGTACATAAATGTACTAGTTTGGTAATAGAGGAACTTGAGGAAGAGGAAAATAAAATATCGGAGCACATGTTTGAGAGAATATTGGAAGAAAAGGCATCTACTCTGGACCTGGAAGAAGAAGAAGTAGAAGAAGAACTGCAGGAAGAAAATTCAAGTAACACATCATTATTTACTAATGGCTCACAATATCATGAAGCTACAGATTTTGTCCAACACAGACTAGATTTTGATACACTGATTGCGGTTTTCACTGTTAGCATGCCATGGTTAGCTAAAACTAGAAATTTTGTGGGATACAGTATTAGAGAATGGATCGCTTTGATTTATGAAACCAAGAAGGATCCTGACTTTCATTGCGTTTTTTCTTACAATTTCTTCAACGATGATGAGTTTGTAGAATTGCTTAAAAAGGTTTATAAATTTTGGGCTAAAAATCCTTCAGATATTTTAAAAGAAATATTACTCATAAATGACTCATAAATATTTATTAGCTCTGACTATCTTGAATTTATATGTGCATTATTTTTAAATAAAAAAATTATTATACCAACACAATTGTCATCTTTTACATCGACCACTTGGTCCAGTTAAAACATGCTTGGCAATAGGGGGTGCTTTTATTATTATTTATGCTATTGAAAGAATGCAGATCCCATTGAAACTTTAAACTCGCCAGGTGGTTTGTTGTTTTTATTTTGTTTCTGGGATGTCTTCATATGTATACTTATATATGTATTAAGGGGATAAGTAACCCTTGAACTTTAAAAAAAATCGATTTTGAGTTTTCGATATATTCATATACTAGCATCCATTGCGGTTTTAAACCCATGAATCTAAAATTCCAAGCCGAAGTTATAATGAAATGCGCGTGTGAAGTAGTGCGCTACATGCCTAGTACTCTGTGACCGATTGTGACCTTCTCGATTGTCTCCTTGTGACCTTCTCGATTGTCTCTCGTTGTTGAAACGGAGGTTTTTTTTCTCATCCCAATGTGGGTTCAGGGACCTACATCCCTTGAAAACACTGCGGCCTTATAGACCTATTGTATTCATTCCCCCACATTATTCCATTCAAGCAAATAGATCCAGATCATGTATTAGGTCCAGAAGTCTATGAGACTTGTGATTCGGCGGTAGTCCCTCGGCTGTAACGTTGAGTTTTATTCTCCTACGCGCGATTGTTTCGCAATGGAAGATTAAATGAGAGGCAGTTCCGTCCTCTTCGTTGCAGAGTCTGCATAGTTAATTTGTCCAGATGCCCATCATCTGCAGGTGTCCTGTTAGTGCGCAGTGTCCCGTTGCAGAGACGTGCCTCAGTTTCAATTTGCTTCCTGGACAGTTGCAAGATTTCAGCTGTTCGGGTGTTAGATATGGTACCTATCATCCGTTTGATGTGTTGCTGGCCACTTGTGCGGACCCATTGTAATTGGTGACTTTTATTGGTCCACTCTGTTATTATTTTATGGGATATGGTTTTGCTGATGTAGGACCGGCGTTGCCATCCGTTCAATAATTATGGTACTTTTACGATAATTGTGTGCTACCAAAAGTTGTAAATAGCGACTGACTATCGTACGTAAATATACGATAATATTTACATAATGTAGGGTACGTACGATAATATTTTTAATATCGAAAAAGAATAGTTTTTTCATTATACAAAATGAATTTTTACAAATAAGATTTTCAAAAATTTGTAAGAAATTGTCGAGATTTAGCTCGAAATATTTATAACGAGTTTAAGAACAGTGCAAGGGGGAAACACAATATTCCAAAATTTCTAAGGACATCCTTAGGGCCTTCTTGGACATCCAAACACATAAAATTCTCTGCCCTTCGCAAACCCGTTATCTTTGAGAGCTGAAGAGAGAGAGAGAGAGAGAGCTGAAGAGAGTTTGAAGAACTAGGGGCTGCTACGACTGCTTGCTGTTAAGCATATTCTTCAATCTCTTAATAATCCAATTATCAAACTGTATTATTTGTTTTTAGATATGGTCCTACCGAAATTAACGACGAACATATACAATCACAACAAAAATAATCGAACATAACATAACAAAAAGTAATCGAATTATTTCAGTCTGAATCTTTTGTTCTAATAAGTCTTCATGATAAAATATGTCGAAATTATCAAGAAATTTTAGAGTCATACATATGCAAGAATTACATTTATCAAACAGATTTGAAGAAAATCGATCCAGCAAATGAAGAACAGCGTTTACGTGCAGAACAGATGTATTTTGATGTTAAAGTTATGACTAAGTTAAACTCTCCAGATATTCGTCATAATCAACGACTAAAATCCGATTACACAACTGCCGTAGATTTTTTAATAACAGGCTTTGAAGATCCTAGTATTGAAGCTTTTATCAAACCTCTATCCTTCTAAAGCAATGCTCAGAAAAACGAGAGATACCTCACCCAGCTTGCTTCCATTGATGGAGGCAGTTCCTCGTATTGTATCTACTGACGAATATCAGAAAATCGATGACGAACGGCGCCAATTGCCTTTTTTCGAGCTTACTAGTTATATTGATATTAATGATGATGATGAAGATTTTTGGTCAAAATTATTAAACTGTGATGAAAGAGACCAGGGACTTAAAAATCTCACCCCTGCAGTCACTCCTGCCAGGGCCCTGGTACGATCAGCGCCACCTTTCAGGCTGCTAAAGGTAGGCGTCCACATTTTCGCATCGTACGTATCGGACGCTTCGCATCAAACGGATTATTTTTTTACAATGAGTCCACAGTATCAGCAGCGATCGAATTTGCCGACGCAACTACCAGCAAATACCATATTTCGTATGACGTCATCGGCGCGCATCGTAAAAGCTGCCCATTGGCATCGGCAATCGTGCGATCCGTACGATGCGGATCAGAGGACGCACTTTTATTACTTTTTATAGAAAGAATACTACGAACCGTTTGATGCGATGAGTCCGATACGTACGATGCGAAAATGTGGACGCCTACCTTAATACTGCGTAGGACCTCTCCCTTGCAATCGGGAGCGCTGCAGCAGCGCCCTCTTTCGCAAGTGCATCCACCTTTTCGTTTCCCTCCAGACCTATGTGGCCTGGCACCCACGCAAGCGTAACGCTGTTGTGATGTGCCAGACGTTTTAGGTTCTGAAGACACTCCCAAACTGTCCTAGATTTTATTTTATGACAAGTTAGGGCGTTTATCGCAGGCTGACTGTCTGAAAATATAGATGTTTCTACTTCTGTAATCCATTCTTAAATTTTCCCAGACACATGTCTCGATTGCGAGAATTTCCGTTTGGAAGACTGTGGTATGTCTTTCCAATAGCACAGTTATGCTGCACCTAGGAGACATACCACAGACTTCAGCGCCAGTTTCACTGTCTTTGTTGTAGGCGTCTGTGTACCGTCTACGTCTATATAGGTCTTCTTGGTTTTTCTTATGATAACTCCCTTCTGTCCAGTGAAGCTGCGTTTTGAAGGGTATTTCGAATGAAAGCCTTTTAGACATCGAGTTTCCTTCCTTGTTACGGATTGGCTCTTATTACATCCGTTATTAAGGTATGGTCCGACCTTGAAAAAAACGGAGGGTTATCTAAGTACGTTTGTTCATGACCCACCTCTTCACCCTGATGTCTAGAAAGCATTTTTTCAGAAGCTAAATTAATGTTTGAACTCCAAAAAATGGAAAATTGCGCTGTCGATTTTGTTAATCTGTTAAAAATTTGCAAATTTTTTGAGTGTCTCTTCGAGGAATATTTTGTTCCTCTGATCAGGATCTAAATCTAAAATCCTACCATAAACAGTTCCCAAACATCATTTTCTTTGCTAGTTTCGCGATTTGCCGTCCAAAACTCCAGGAAAAAAAGCAAAATGTTTCGGAAAATTCTTCAGTTTCACAGGGCTTGTTCTAAGATCCGAGCTGTAGGTTTACAGAAAAGGAATTTAGAATTTTCGGACAATTTCTTCAGTGTTTCATCGTCCAATCAAACATTTTTTCCGAAAATCGAGGGGAAACTGTTTAAACGACTTTTTCAGTGTCCCAAGGTGTCCATAATCCATATAACGATGTTTCTGATAATCTAGTAGAAACTTCACTTTCCTTAGTTTGGTCCAAAATCAAGGCAAAACTTCAAAATTTCCAATAACCGGTTAAAATGTTCCTCATGGACTGATTCAATCTATAAATGTGGATTTTTTAGAAAATCTTTAAAGGTCTTCAGTTCCTCATGGTCTGGATCAAAACCCTAATAATTCGACAATCGAGGAAAAGCTTATTATATATATTTGCTATAGCTTAATATTTGACAAAACTAGAGATGGTTTGTCCTGGGAGATATAAAAAACTTTTCTAAACGTAAATTTCTCAAAATCGCAGAAAACCAAACCGATTTTATATTTCCTTTTCTTCTAAAGATCCGAGAAGGGAACTGAAAACTGCCGAATGTCCTTCAATCAGCTTTCTTCCTGGAAAGTTTTTAAATAAAATAAAACTTCCTTAACTACTTTAGTTATAATCAATTTATAACGTATCGCTACTTCGTCCGCTTTAAAACTTTAAATTTAAGAACGTATTAATACGTCATCGGACTGCAATATGTTAAAAGCTTTGGACGTATTAGTCAGAGAACAGCTGCTGGACGTCGTGCTTTACATGCAATTAAACAACAAAAGAGAGAAAAGAGCAAAAGAAAGCCGTCTTCAGGATCGGATGTCTTCACGGATGAAGATATATTGCACGGAACTGGCATCAGCTGAGCCTCGTAAATATCAATTTTAATCCACAAAGTGATTTAAAAGTGACAACTTTAATCGCGATTTCCCACGAACTATGCTTTTCGAAACGGTGAAAATCACGAAAACTGCTCTATCGATTTGGATGAAAATTTAAACTAAGGTACACAGATAAATTACACACTAAGTATTGTTAGCAGAATTCCTAAAAAAAATCTTAAAGAAGATAACAAAATCATTTGGTAGTTAAAAGAGCAAATTGAATTCTACAAGAAAAAAAAATGCATCTGCAATTTAATTTAAGAAAATCTGTTAATATTACATAATGGTTTTTAACCATTACCCAATACATTTTAGCAAATATATTAGAGATTATAAAACCCGTTTCCTTTTGTGTTTCAAATAAGTCTATCACGTGGAATTATGTTCACCATTTAATGGCTACTTTAACGACGCAGATTGTTTGCGTCGCGAAATTTCCGCAATAAAAAATTCGGCGCAGCAGACCACAACAAAACGAGCCAATGTCAATGCCCACATAAAAACGCGATTTTTACGTGTAGTCATCATTTCCTCAGAGAAAGAACCTATCTCTTTTAATCATTGACTGCTGAAAGATGAAAGATGTTATTTTGTATTTATTTTTAATTTCTAAAATACATAAAACTCATTTCAGGATTAAAAGAATAAGAACATGGGTTCATAAAATCAATGTGATTACAGATATCACCATTTCAAAACACAGCGGCAGCGAAACTAACCGCGCATGCAGCGTCCATGCACATCCGCAACTATGACGGAAACCATCGCTCTTGTTGATTTGAACATGTATATAAGGGGTCGTCCATTAATCACGTGATGTTTTTTAGCAACTAATTAAGCCCCCCCCCCTGTCCCCGATGATACGTGGTGAGCTTTTAGGTTAAGCCCCCCTCCTCTACCCAAAATCACGTGTATTTTTTTTGGTAGAAGTCGATTTTCGGTTTAAAAATCGCGCGTTCATCGCAAAAATAAATACACATGATATCTCACTACACGATCCCCGCCTCCTCCCTTATTATTATTATAAATTATGTGTTATTTCGTGATTCTTAAAAAAAAACTTTTCGAGCCTCACGTGATTAATGGACGATCCCTAAGTGTTTGTTCACGTTGGAACGCGCGGGCGCGGTGGCTGGTGCGGACGCGGTAGATGTGGCGAGTTCGTGTTAACATTGTCTGCCAAGCGTTTGCGCGGGTGTGAAGTGTTGTCAGGTTAGGTTAGGTTAGTCTACTAACCTAAGTTTAAGTTTTGGTTAGTATACTTAGCTGAACAGCACTAATGAACTCTTCTGTATTGAAAGACATGATTTACATGCTATCGTTTCTAGCGATAAGTTCGTACTGGTTGAACTTACAGACGTCGCGAGTGAATCGCGAGTTCCGCCGCTATTTCGACGTGAACACGCACAAACATCTCACGCGTTTGATATTGCCGCGATCGCGCCAGTCGTTAGCTTGCCAGCTACTTAGACCGCACGTGCGTTTCGTACGTGAACACTTCGATATTTCGCCATATGTTTGATATTTCGTGACCGCGCCCGCAAGTCAACGTGAATGAGCACTAAGTGCTTGTTCACATAGGAACGCGCGGGCGCGGTAATGCTCATTCACGTTGACACACGGTCACGAAATATCAAACATATGGCGTAATATCCAAGTGTTCACGCACGAAACGCACGTGCGGTCTAAGTAGCGGGCAAGCTTACGACTGGCGCAGAGACAAGTATCTAAAGAGAGATGCGACACTCACTAAGGAATTTCTGTGACAGAAGTTTGCGCTAACTGTGAATGATACTTGGAACTAACTATAGGCGGGTTATATGAATGTTTTATTAAATATATGCGATAATATAATTTATTTAAAATTGGGTGAAAATTAAAAACAATTTGTTAATTATGTTTTTTACATATACTAATAAGATACTAAATATGTATTAACATTAAAAAATATATATAAAACTTTGTAGAGGGTCATCCTTCATATTACTTTCAAAACCAGGAACAACACATCGGAAATATATGGAATCTATTGTCTGAAAATAAGGGATATGATGGTAATAAACCAATCATGTTTAATATAGTAAAAACAAGCACACTTACCTTTCAATCTAGATTATAACTAATGTACAGAGAATTATTTTCAAGAGTCTTGCACTAATAATGTCCTGCAGAGACGATATATTCTTCGATGTGGTGGCAGGAAAAGAGAGTCTATTTGTTTTGGGTGAAGAACTTTGTTTTGGGTTTATTACTTCTTATCTTATATTGTTAACACATGTTCCAAACCCTCTCATATTGAGACACCCGCGCTTTTGGGGTCGGATCTCAAGGGTAGTTTATATTGCTACCCTGGCTGTAAAATTCCTTAACCGTATATATAACACTTCACACAATCGAAAAATCGACTTAATATTCGACTTAATCTTAAAATTTTTAAATCGACTTAAAAATAATTAATCGACTTAATAAACGAATGAATATTTGACACATTGGCGACATCATCTTTAAACTGATTAACTTTAGATACTTGTCGCTGGTTGACATTTTGCTAATATAAATGTAAACAACACTAGTTATTTACTAGAGATTTTAGGTGCTCAGTGCCATCTATCAGTTAATTTAAGCGACCAAGCCATCTATAATAAGTACTTCGAATTAAAACTTCTATCACAAATTTTCCCATAAGAGTGCCATACCCCTGGACTGGCGCTCTTGCGGCAATATCAAACGCGTGAGATGTTTGTGCGTGGTCACGTCGAACAAGCGGCGGAACGCGCGATTCACTCGCGACATCAGTTAAGTTATAGAAAGTCTAGAAACGATAGCATGTTTTCATCATGTCTTTCAATACAGAAGAGTTTATTAGTGCTGTTCAGCTTAGTATACTAACCAAAACTTAAACTTAACCCTTTCGTCCCGATCGGTACACATATATACCACCGAGATTTGAAAAAGCCTAAATGTCGTAATAAACTTCATTCGACTATGGAAAGTTTACCACGCCGTTGTTTTGGGTTTTCTACCTAATTTTTCGCGCTTACTAAGCTGATTTTAATAAGTTCGTACTGGTTGAACTTACTGACGTCGCGAGTGAATCGCGCGTTCCGCCGCTAGTTCGACGTGAACACACACAAATATCTCACGCGTTTGATATAGCCGCGAGCGCGCCCGCTACTTAGATCACACGTGCGTTTCGTACGTGAACATTTGGATATCACGCCATGTGTTTGATATTTCGTGACCGCGCCCGCGAGTCAACGTGGATGAGCACTAAGGAGCAGTGTCAATCGGTCCTCGATGATGTCGCACTGGTGGCGGCAGCGAAATTTCTGCTCTGGTCTGTGAGCTCTGTAACCTAACTCCTTGATAGTACACCACTTTTGTTGTACTATTTAATAACTGAAGCTAAATGATTTTTTCTCGACTGTAAATGAAGTTGATAAATCGATGCTTCGAATTTAAAAAGAGAACCAAGTAGACACTTAATTTTCTTTTTTTTTAACTTTTTTATTTATAACTTCAGAAATAATGTTGAAAGAAAGGCATGCTTTTCAGGTCTCAAGGGTAACTCTTGGCCCTTGAAAATAAAAGTATAATATATTTAGCAAAAAATATTTTTTATTAAATGAAATATTTACAAAAGAAATTTTGTAACAACAAAAAATGGTCAATTATAAAATTATTTAACAAATAATTTTGAATGAAAATGTCAGTAAAAATAAACTTGTGCTGTGTATTACCTATCACAGTCAGAACTAAGTTTCTTTCTAAGAAAAAAAACCCTATTAGTAATTGTAAGTACACTAAAAACTAATAGGAGAGATATACTCTGTGCGATGCAAATTCTACAAGTAAACATCCTGTTGCATTTTTTGGCACCTAAAACTAAGTAAAAAATGTTTTTTCTCACTTTTCGATTCATAGAAACAGAAAAATCTATCTTGACTAGATTACAATAAATAGAAACTTTTATTATCTTTAAATATTTTTTGTGCCTAGATTACTATTAACCTATTCAAAAAAATGTTTTAGCCTTTTTATACACTTTTTGGCCACTAGAAAACCAGAAATATTTGTAAAATAAGTATTTACATAAAGTCTTTTACAACTGTGAAACAATAAATTACTTTTATCTTCCCAAAAAAGAAGATATCTCGTGCCATCAGCTACGCGGTCCAATCTCCACTAAAAACCACGTGTATAATAAATTGCGCTTCATTTGTTTTAGCTCGTATTTCAAATTGGACAAACCATCACTCTCAAATTTCTTTTTACCTAATTTTAATGTTTCATACCTAAAAATAAAAAAAAATAATACACAACATGTTATAAAGAAATATTAACAATATGAATTATAAAAAGTTAGATATTATAAACACAGCAATTGGGTTCCAGTTGAAAAAATTAAAAGCTTATGCAATATGGGTAACCACATATCGTTCGTTTGGATGAACAGGGTATTATCTCAAAATATTCTTGCCTGCAGAATTTTTTTTTCTCAGGAATTGCAAAATTGACAAAGAGTGAACTAAAACGTTATCAATAAACGTTAATCAATAGTTTAAAAGATAGTATAAGAGAGGTTAACCAATTATTTACAGAAATGGAAAAATATTAATTTGAAAACTTCAAATCGCTCTTCAGGCTTTTTTGAGTTAATACCCTGTTCATCTGGACCGACGATATGTGGTTGTTCCACAGTATATGTAATTGTCCCATATATTCCATATTGTATAACACTCCAAAATAGCAAATCAATATATCTAAGTATATTGTATATATTTAAGTATATTGTATAATATTGGGAAACTTGAGAATTGAGAAACTATTGAGTCACACGCAAATAATTGAATTGACAAACAGCCATTTATCGCACTAAAAAAACGGGCGCCAAAATAGTACTTATCTCGCATAAGTAATAAATTACGCTCAACAAAATGATAATAATTCTTAATTCTAAGAAAACTAAAAAAATAATGTCGTGGCCCGGATTCACTACTTTGTAATATAAGTACTTTTAACCTGCACAGAAAGATTAAAGAACTAGGAGCTAGAAGAAGGCATCAGGCAACAGTGTTAACAAGCGCGGACATTGAAATAATACTGTTAATAGAAGATAAACGTGAGTGGTACACTCAATATGTTGGGAAACTATTCCATAATGCTGAACCACTACCGTCGCTGCTGACAGATGTAAGCGAATTTGGGGCCCAAAATAACCAGAGAAGTGGTCACGCATGCAATAAAAGTGCAGAAAAACAGAAAAGTCACCGGCCCTGATAACATCTTAGCAGGGGTCCTCAAAATATTGGCAGAACGGGCTAAAACGGACTATGGGCTAAAACTACTGACATCACTATTTAACGCAATAGAATCTCTGGCAAAATCCACTCAAGCTGTCTAAAATCCACCTTTATCACCCATCCTAAGAAAAACAACTCGTCCTAATGCGATGATTATAGAATGACAAGTTTAATGTCACACGTACTGAACATGTTTCTACTTCACACAAGAATCTACCAGAAGTGTGAGAATCAGACAGGCCAAACACAATTTGGGTTTCGCAATGGGGTCGGTACACGTGAAGCTTTGTTCTCCCTGAATGTCTTGGCCCAAAGAGATATGAAATTCTCTTCTATTGAATCTATACTCGGAAGTAATATTCAACGAAGTACTTGATGAGACTTCAAGCGGAATCACGGTAAATGGACGAATAATAAATAACTTGAGATATGCCGACGACACGGTTATCATTGCAAATACCCAAGGTTAACTACAGAAAATGATAGAAAACGTGGTGCAGCATATTTTGTGCAACTTGTGCAACGTTGGTGCAACATTGTTTATAAACATACTAAAGACAAAAACAATAATCTTCACAAGAAAACCAACAAACGTTTTCATAGCCATCAACGGGGAAACCATACAGCAGGTTGCCAACTTTAAATATCTTGGCGCCTTAGTCGACCAACGCTGTGTTATGACGAAATAAATAAAGTCAAGACTAGAACAAGCCGGCAGAACATTTAGAACAATGCGAAATTTCTGTATTAGACCTGACCTAAGCCTGGAAATGAGGGTCCGCATATTGATATGCTACGTGTTTCCACTGTTTCTGTACGAATGCGAAAGCTGGACTCTAAAACCCGCTATGGAAAAGCCTTTGAAATGTACCTGTACAGGCGCATACAGAGAATATCTAGGGTACAAACGCGAATAGAGAATATCTATACTGACTAATGCTGATGTACTTACCCGTATGAAAAAGTAAAAAAAAACTACTTCATACTATGAAGAGAAGAAAGGTCGAATACCTGGGGCACATCATGAGTGGGACCCGTTACGAACTCCTACGATTATTTATGGAGGAGAAAATACATGGAGAGAGGTCGATTGACAGATGCCAGAAGTCATGGCTGGAAGACCTACGACGTTGCTTCAACTGTACGACCATGTCTGCCACCTGATTCTGTCTTCCCAGCATACGTGTCACGTACGATAATGGTCAATACACCTTTCCATAGTTGAAATTTTTTGTGTGCATGTGTCAATATCCGTCATGTTTTCCGGGCACTTTTTGACGTATAACCAGTGAAAATAATAAAATGTGCCCGAAACTTTTATATTCCCGCCTTTTAAACATGGCTGACACGCATGCGCTTAACTAGCCGTAAAAAAGTCTATTGGATCTCATATCTTCGGAAGCAGACGGCGTGAGAAGTAGAAGAATATAAGTGAACTTATTGAACCCTTAATGGGTAATAAACTCTGGATAATAAACTGGGTAATAAACTAAAAAGTTATGTGGTATTTTTTATGTCAGCCATGGAAAAGATATTGGAATACAGTATGGAAACTAATGCCCTTTATCTTAAAATACGAGCAAATTTCACCTATATGGCTTCAGTAAGAAAAAATCGACAAGTACGGCAATAAATGAGTTCTAAAATAACATACTGAATGAGGTAGATGAGAGTACATGTACACTGCGAGTTTTTTTATGACCTTGTAGATTGTATTTTGGTGGTGACTCTGTGAACTGCGACATTTATGGACCTATTTCACCCAACTTTCCAGCTCTTATCACTGGTATGATCCCCATTTAGAGGACCTTCTGCAATCCTGATTCTTGGAAATTTTAGGATCCAAGACGGGTTCACAGATTGCAGTTCCTCTTTTTGCAGGCAGTAGGCTCCAAGGTTCTTGCAGATCAATGCTCCACAGAGATGCAGGTTCAAAGATCTCTGTTCCTCTTTGTTCAGGCAGTAGGCTCCGAAGTTCTTCCAGATCAATGCTCTACTTTAAGAGCAATATGTATGGGCGTTTCATCTGAGATGAGTTGCAGCATCTGTTTCTGTGGGTCAACAAAGGCCATCGACTGTGTCTATTAGAAAAACTGGACAAATATGGTATTAGAAGAAAGCCAGGTACCTGTTTGGAGTTGGAGACTAGTCCAAGAGGATCAGAGTGGTAAATAATATAGTGATAAAATTAGGTAAACAGTATTTTAGCTCCCGTGCTATTCTAGCTTATAGAATAGTACGGGAGTTAAAAACGGCGGTTATTAAAAAATAAATCGGGCAACAGCATTGCACATTCTATGCGGATGATTCAAGCACCATAAATTCGAAGGATTCACTGACGGAGAGCACAATACAACCGAACAATAACCTTCATTTTCACATCAATAAAACAAACTATATAGAATTTCAGTGCTCTCCAAGAAATCCCACTGAATATATTCCACTTAAAATTGTAAATGCCTATCTAGAAGCATGAAATGAAATCAAAATTCTTAGGAATAAACCTAGAAGAACACAAGCATAAATTCCAAAATACCCCTAACATGAATCATCATTTGAAAAATTGATGGGCTTGAAAGATGACTTTTGCGTTACCACGTTAGAATGTAAGTGTCATCTCCCGCCCTTTTTCAAATTATGAGGGAAACAAAAATCACAGATAACTTAATAAAAAAATCTGGGTAGCTAAAAACAAAAATAAACAAAACTAAATATTACAACCGTCAAAAATAACTAATTTGTCAAAAAAATCTACTTATCACAACTCATCTGCATTTTACTAAACGAATTTTAAAATGCACTCCAGCGATATTTTTAACCTCTCCAACCAAACTGACGGCAATCAAATCTTCTCTATTGGTGGATCGCCTTCATTCCGAATTAATCGACGTACTGAACCTAACAGTTCTGTTTTTCCGTCCGGTTGTATGGGAAACGCTTCTGATGAAACCATCCGCAAGCGTCAAGAAGAAAAGGCAAAACATCTTCCTCATCAAATGCCAATGATCAGCCACCATCTAGAGGAAGACGAAATTGACGAGGTTGTGGAAGACGACGAAGAGAACGACGAGATCAAAGGAGTTGTTGAAACTAAATCTGATGATGTAATACCTATCAAACCTTGCGAGTCTTCATCGAGTATTGCTAGGAATCCATTAACTGGGGACGGCATTTGCGATCCGGAGAAAAAGGTTGGAAAGCGTGGAATGCGCAACAAGAACGCGAAGTGGGTTTGGTAAAAAACTGTCCCCACAGTTCAAAATGTAATTTTTTCCCCTTTTAATTAAAAAAATTACTATATAAATTTGTGTTTTGTTACCTATTCGGGTTGGCTTTCTCTTTCTTGTGGGTTAACATTGTGTATCGAGCCACTGAAATCGGATAGCGTGAGATAAAGAGATTGTGATAGCGCAGTCTGTTGGACATATCGTCGTCCTCGCCGCCCCAACCCCAAAATGAGTTCGAAAAACCGTTCAATAATTCGAAGTGCTCAGTCGAAATAGCAGATACTCCACCAAAAATTGTAGAATATGGTAATCTAAAAATAAGAAATGTTTATTAATTAGAAACGCTGGATTCGATTATTAAGTAATTATTACGTAAAATTAAATATTCCTATACGAGGTATGATCAAAAAAATCGTGCAATTTGTGAAATACCAGTGCTAGAATTGCTGAGAATTTGATTAATCTGTCTTTGACCATTGTCTTAATTGTCAGCCACATTGGACGTGTATTTTAGATTCGAAGTCAATTAAGAAAGTTGTGTTTCTGTATATTCGGAGATTCCTCATAATGAGGGCTCGCAAGAATATGCATTCAATTTAGCGTGAAATATGAAATTAAGTGCTGTAAAGTAGTGGAAATGTTGCAAATCATTTAGTAAGTTGAGTTTAAAAAAATCGACAAGAAAGTGGTCCCGATATAATTCAAGCGTAAGTAATACATGCTATTAAAAGAATGACAAACGTAAAAGCTCTGGGACCTGACCAGATACCAACAGAAGTTCTAAAACTGTTGTAATAAATTCGAAAAAGAACGAGAAGGAAAAAAATGGGTATAATACTGGTAGACATATTTAATACAGTGTACAAACAGGGATGTTACCGATTTTATCTTCAAAGTGTTCTTAAAAGAATTCACAATAGAATATACGAGGCCCTTGAAGAAAATATCAGTGACACACTGTTTGGATTCCGTAAGGGGCTAAGCACCAAAGAAGTTCTATTCGCGTACAATATACTAACACAACGTTGTCTACATGTAAATCAAGACAATATACGCCAGCTTCGTAGTCTACAATAAATCCTTACAGACAAAGTCCGACACGACCAACTTATATAACAGAAATGTCCATTTTTGGGACTAGGGCTAAATTAGAATTATTCCTTCGACGAGTACATGACAAAACAATGTAGGGGAGACATATTGGTTCCATTAATTGAAAATTGGGGCAAACATTTTCATAGCGGTTCTGTAACAGCCCCGCGGGCCGAAGGTTCGCCATGCCTGTTTATTGTGACATTAAAATTACGTCTACGCCTGTCCTACGCCTGTGACATTAAAATTACGTCTCACCTCTACTACGTGCAAAACGTAGTTATGAGGGTAGACAATGAAATATCACAAGACAGAAATTAAACAAGGGGTCAGACAGGGATATCACCAACGTTTTTAATATGTGTTTCATTAGTTCTTCGGAGAACTAATGAAAAACGCATTTTCCAATGACACAGCAGGCATAGAAGTAAACATAGTACCAATAAACAACATCAGATACGCTGATGACACTGCCATACTAGCGGAAAACATTGAGGGCTTGCAATGGCTAATGGAAAAAGTGGTGGAGTATAGTGAAGAGTATGGGCTCACTAAACGTAGAAAAAAATAAATTTATGATAATTAGGAAGACAGCTAACAACCGAGATATGAACTGTATAACTAAAAAAAATCCAAAGGATTCATAAATATTACTATTTAGGCACAGAAGTGCAAGATGGAAACAACCACACTGAAGAAATAAAAGTAAGAACCAATACAGCCAGGAACACCTTTGTCAACATGGAACAAATTTTCGGTATCGGAGTACTAATTGTAAGCCTAGACTTCAAAATACGAATGTTAAGGTGCTATGTTTTTCCCGTTATCCTATACGGAGTAGAAGCATGGACGGTTAACAAAAACATCGTGACAGGCTGGAGACGTTTGAAACATGGGTTTACAAAAGAATACTCAAAATAGCTTGGACGTACAAAGTCAACAATGTAGTCCTTAGGTCTGTAAGTTCTTAGGAGGATGAAGAAAGACAGAAATTATCACAACAATCAAACGGCGAAAGCTAGAATATTTTAATGATAGGACAGAAATATCAATTCCTACAACTTACATGTAATCTTATATGTAACTCATTGTACAAGTAAAAGTTCAAGGAACAAGAAGTATGAGAAGACGATTTCTTGGCTGCACAACATGATAGTGGTTCAACTGCAACTCAAACCAATTATTTATAGCAGCAGTCTCTCGAGTAGCCATGACGGTTGACAACCTTCTGAAATTGGAGGCGACACCGTTAGAAGACGAAGTCGAGTTTGAATGAATGGGCGATTTACAAATTGTATCTATGTATTGGTATACCATGATTTTTTTACAATTAGCAAAGGACACTATTTGCGCTTGTTGCGTCAGCTACGTGAAGTAGAAACGCAATTTGTAAAAAACCAAATTATGAAAGAACAATAGTCCTTTTCAAAGCTGAATTTTTTTTGTGCGTCAATTTCTGCGATGTTTTTCGGGTACTTTTTGACGTATAACCATTGAAAATAACAAGATGTGTCCGAAACTTTCATATTCCCGCCTTTTAAACATGCGCTCAACTAACCGTAAAAATATCAATTCTTCGAAATTGCACCATGGTAATACCAGATTATATTTCATTATTTGTACGGTATTTTGGGTCCAAAAATATAACCGTAATAAACTGTTATGGTGCGATGGTACGACAACCATTCAATTCATCAAATTTAACTCTTTGGCCTCTTTCCAAAGATGAATGAAAACCACTGAAATGAAAACGTTGAAATTCCAAAATCTCCGTTTCAGAAGCATTTTGAAGATTGGAACACACGGTGGCATATTTTTTGATCATACCTCGTACTAATATAATTTACCTATATTGAAAGCTATCAATAGCTGCGCTCATATGTCTTGGTTGTTCCGGACAAGTGTACAAATTCCTCTCGTCCTCAGGCAACAAATCAATATCATGAAAAATAAAGCAATCGAACGTGTCTAACTTCAAAGCCTCGCGGAACCCCACGTTCATCAACGAAGCTCTGTTAAATGCTCCGTCTCCCTCTTGTTCTACGATAAATATGGTATAATCTAGCTGCTGCTTCTTTAAAAACGGATGCATGTGGCGTAGGAATAGTAATAGGTGCTCAGCGCGACAGCGGAATGGTACAATTAGCGCTACCTTCTTTAGTACGCGACAGTCTGGAGGATACCAGTGTCCACCAGGCTGTAGCCAGGAGAATTTTTTTTCGAGTTCAGGAATTGAGGGTACAGGGGATTTTTGTACTTTAACAGTCGTTCCTAGAATAACGAAAAGCTTATAATTTATAAATTAAACTAATAAAATATTCAATTAAAGATAAATTAAATAAAATCTTGTTTAGTTATTGGGAATGGGCAATGAAAAGGCTTTTTATAAGTTTATATTTATTCGCCTAACCAGCATCGGCGGCTTAATGTCACCTTAAGTTTAATTTTTATGTTTTTCACCCTTAGTTTTTTTAATTTTTTTTCACCCTTTGTGTTCTTATAAAAAGCCTTTTCATTTCCCATTCCCAATAACTAAACAAACTATGAATAATAGGGATGATAATAACCAACATTAAATAAAAGGGATTTCAAATAATGCTAAATGCTTAAAATAATAAATAGCGTAATCTTTGCTCAAATCTTAATGAAACATAATTATTTTTTGCATATTAAACAATTATTTACCTAATTCGGGCGGATATTCTGGACAAAGCTGAAGCTCCGTATTATTACTTTTCTCTGTTTCCACAGTAGTAATTTCAAATGCTGGCGGCGGTGGCGGAGGAAGAACAGTAGAACTAACGTTTATAGTGTCAATCAAACTGGACGCCGAAGAATTTCTAAGTCTATAATCTTGCTGCGACGCGTAGGTTTTATTCGTTTGTCTTTTGCTATTGAACAAGCTTTTCAACAGGGGACTGTGTATTTTCTCAATATTTTTATCCACCCTACAAAATAAATAGTATTAATTATTAGTAAAAACATCTTTAGGTGTGTACAAATTAGTTTATAGAGGAGACTGGGAATAGTTGCAACAATATCCGGACTTTTATTTAAAAAGATAGTACATTTTTAGAAAGTATATTTCTCAACGGTTTTGCAGCGATGTCCCGAAATATCCGAATAAAATTTCTATATGGTGACTACGACATTCGAGTTTACCCCAGGAGTTCAAATAACTGCCGAGTTCGAGCATATCCCTAGGCAATGGATTCCAGCGCTAGAAATCAAAAGCCTAAGGTTAAAAAAATGGATGCGTGTTTGCCAATAGGAGAGGACTACCTTCAGATATGAGGGGTTGCAAGCTAAAGCGTGGTAATCTCCTGGTAGTATGGAAAATTCTAATGATTAGTCAATGTTTGTTTGCACTCGACAGGACACAGGAAAAGTTAAACATCAAAAAAGAAAAACATCACAAGTTAAACATAAAAAAGACAGTTAAACTCTCACTCACTGTTGGAAATGGTGGTGTTAGTGGAGTGATTTGAAGATTAAAAATGGAAATGAGAGCTGTGTTGAAACCAAGTATTCAAATATTTTGCAATTCATTTTCATGTATGGGTGGAGTTGATTGTTTTGATCAACTCTGTGCCACTAACTGTTTTGGTAAGAAGTCTAAGATTTTGTATTATCACATATGGCATTTTCTTCTCATTTCACTTCAGAGAAAAAAAGAAGGGAAATAAGAAGGGTTGCAGGATGTCAAGACCAAAGGAAATTAGAATGACAGAGCGTCATTTTCCTAGGCCGTTTGAGGACAAGAAAAAGTAATTTAATTGCTGCGTATTATGCCCTCACAGAGTACAAAAAGGGGAAAAAGAAGAAATGGCAGAAGACATTAAGGAGCTCGTAGGGGACAGCACAGAACCCAGGGGCGCGTTTACATTACTTGTGGCCCTAGGCGTAAGGTGACTATGTGGCCCTAGTCACTCCCTAACGTGGGCCCTAGTCACTCCCAATTTCCAATATGCGAGATAATAGTAAAACCACATAGACCAAACCAAAATAACAATTAGGTACGTAAGAGTATTTTACGAAACGTGTATCGTACAAAGTTTTACCTACAATATAAATTAATAATTTACTTAGATTTATAAAAAAGTAAAAATTTGAAAAATACCAAGCATGTGAATATCATTTTAATAAATTAATCAATGAAATGCAAACATTTCAATCGCGAATTGTTATGACATTTTTTCTATTTTGCATCTGTAATGGATTCATAACAGCACTCATATGCGTGCGGTTATGGCTCGCCGAGTGCTGTTATGGGTTAATTTTTTCAAGGTTGGCACTGAAATTCGGAGCTGTCAGTGTCAAATTTTCAACGAGATAGTTTTGAGGTTATGTGATCGCAAATACACAAATTTAATTAATGAATGGTAATAAACGATATTGCACATAATTAATTTAAATTCTGTCCATCAATGGTACTATCATTAAAAACGTTTATAATGACATTGAATGTTTCTTGTCCATTAGAAAACTCCTCGCTATTCTCCGTTCGTTTTCTAAAATTGGACGACGTGGTGGAATAGACATGAACTACATTCTTTGGGTTTGAATCCTCTATAAGATTCTGTGTGTCCTTTAGTAAAAACAGTCATGCGATTAATTTTCAATAACAATACAAAAAATAACAACAATGCAATGATACTTCTTTAGTTGTTTTTTCTGAATATTTTTTTCACTATTAATCACCCCAATGTGCCAATTTATTCACCACACTTTGTCGCTTATTGTCGTCAACCGCCAAAAGTTGGTTTGACCTTGCTTAGTTGGCAATTTGTGGCCCCCTAAAATCGGAGGGCCTATGCGCGCGCCTATGCCTAAAAGCGCCGCTGACAGAACCCCCATCCTTCGAGGAGACAAAAGAGGCCATACACAAAATGAAAGGAAACAAGGTACCGGGGATAGACCTGGTACCAGTAGATGTAGTGTAGGACAACACTTAATGTCACAAATACACCCATAGTAAAAATCTGAGAAGAAGAGACGCCCCCAGAGTCCTCAAAACAGCAATAATCATCCCCAACCATAGAAAAGGAGACAAACTTAAGTGCGATAACTACCTCGGAATTAGTAAAAATCGGAATTAGTATGCTATGCACTGTGTACTTAGTATTTTTTACAAAATACTACCGTATATACTTACCGATATACTTACGTATATCATTAACGCATGACTACAGCCGTACGCAGAAAAAATGATAGGGGAATATCAAGCAGGCTTCAGGAGAGGAAGATCGAAGGTGGACCAGATCTTTACAGTGAAGCAAATTTTGAATAAAGCATGGGAATACGACATTGATGTGCACAACATCTTCATCGATTATAAGCAGGCATACGATTCGATCGACCGCAACAACCTCTACCAAATTCTACAGCAGCTGAAGATAGCAACTAAACTGTTTAAAATGATAAAGACCACACTCTTCAACCTAGCGCTGGAATTTGTTATAAGACGTTTGGGTGTACGTAGGGTTAACATCCAAGCCAACAAAACAGTGCAACTAGCAGCATATGCCGATGACATAAATATTATGAGCAGAAGGGGCGACGAAGCGCAGAGGACCTATTACCAACTAAAAGCAGCTGCCAAAGATAGCGGGTTCAGCATCAACACAAGCAAAACAAAGGTGATGACACAAAGTAGAAAGCGCGACCCAGAATTACAGTTGCCAGAGAACATCGAGGATGCCAACAAATTTATATATCTGGGTGTGGAAATTAACAAAGATGATAACGAAGACGGAGAAGTAAGACGTCGAGTACTAGCAGCAAATAAGGCGTACTATGCAATGGCGGAAATATTAAGATATAATAGTGTGCACCGCAAGACCAAGCTCAGAATATACAAGACAATAATTCGACCCATCCCATTCTATTGTAGCGAAACATGGACTATGACCGAAAAAAACAAGAACGAAATGGACATATTTGAGCGCAAGGTGCTACGTAGAATTCTAGGGGCCAGATATACCAAGCACCACCTATTTCTACATTCATCAGACTGCAAAGATTAAGATGGTAAGGACACGTGCTCAGGATGGACGACATAATGGACCACTAAGAGCACTGAAAGCAAAAATGCAAGGCAGACGGCCGGTAGGGAGGCCAAGAAAACAGTGGCAGGAAGTGACCCGGGAAGACGCAATACCAAGTACTCGGAGTAAGAGCGTGGAGAAGAACAGCAAAGGACAGGGACGAATGGAGGACAAAATACAGGAAGCCAGGGCCCGATTTGGGCTGTAGCACCATACGAAGAAGATGAAGATTACAAAAGAAAACAAAAATCTGTCGTGAAAATCTAGAAATGTCTGTTGTCTTGAAAAATATCATTCGAATTTTCTTAATTATAAGGGTAAGGGTGGTTAAGAAAAATCGTAGTTTGTTGAAATAATTTAGTCATAAAAAATGGCAAGTGCAATTTAATAATATAAAGTTCGAACTTAGTTCAATTAGAAAAATGTTATAATAGTTTAAGAGAAAAATATATGTTAGTTATTAAGTATGAATTACTTACTTAATCGAGAGAAAAAAAAACAATAGGGATAAGAGTAATTAGTAAATAGTAATAAGTATTATTATAAGACAATGCCTAAGTAGAATGATTATTCGGTGACCTTTGTAGCCGGAAACAAATATAACGCAAGCGCCTTCGTTCGGATGCAAAAACTATATAAGATATTGCGTATTTTAATAAATGGATCAGTTGATGTAGGTAAATAATGTGACAGAAAACTTAAAAAGTGCCAAAAGCTTAACTTCAAACAGATTTACTGTTAAAATAATAATCTAATAATGAATATTTCATAAATTTTATTTGCTAGAAGAAACAATATGCAAATTTACGCTTCTATCTAAGAAAAATGCTTTCTATTTTCGGCAGAGAAGGTATGTGTGAACAGTAACCAGGATGAAATATAATAAATTAAAAATTTTGTCAAGAATAACGTACAATAACCTTGAATATTCTATGCGGTTCTCTTTAATTAATATTATCAATAAATATATCACGTAGTTCAATTATCAATGCCAATATCTTCACATGAAATTGTTTCCATAATTAATTACCAACATAAGCAACTTGCTTTCATTAAATTTAATTTAATATTAATTTGATATTTTTTAAATAATTTCCCCGAGCTAGAAACAGTTGCTCATGTAAAAGTAAGTGCTTATTAGATAGATTTTTAGATAGTTATGGTGTACCTCCCGGAGGACCGACAAAATTATAAATATCTGTCCAAGCGCCTTGTTAGATGAAACAATGTGCTTAAAGCATAAATAAGTATTTTTTGTCTAGACCAGTGGGGTTCGCAATATGAATTCATGCAACACCTCTCAATATAACACCATGGTGGGTACGTAGATATATGTATAGTACTCATATAAATAAATATATTTTTTTAAATTCACTGTCTTTCAGCAACGTATTTTTATTTTATAAGAATACATCAATATTTTTGCAGTTTCGCATCAAACTGGGGCGTCAGACATTCATATTATGTTGTTTATGCCTGATAGCGACAACGCGATCTTGAGCTTGATCGTTCATCAATTCTTCTTATGAAACAACCAGTGTACAAGAATAATTATTTTTATTAATGTGTTGGATGCTTTAACTATTAATTTGTCGCTGTTGTGCAGCACTTGTTTAAAACTTTATGCACTTTCGAAATATGGATTATAGTCAGCATGGAAACAATAAGACCAAAGTCTTACAGTCTCGCAAGCAAGTGAAAAATGTTCAAGCTCAATTCCAATCCATTTATATGAAGTGATGTAAGCGTACATTTTTTATAGCACTTTTTATGAAGACCGAACGACTGCAATTTGTCCCATGTGCATTATTTCAAGATTGTGCTTACGCTTTAACCTGGACTTGGAAGTGGAAACACTTATTATACAATGAATATAAAGCAATTGTACTTTCAAGTAATCGCGATAAACATTATATTGTACGTGGAAACAGACATTTTACAAAGACAAATTTGACGAAATATGTTATTACTTGGTTGAATAGTTACCTAACAAATGAGAGCGGCAACTTACCCCAGCCTCTACAACTATTCCTCTCTCCTCTAAATGAAACATAATTTTATAATAGAGAATTATTATATAAATAATATAGCGTCCATGAAGATGACGTCAATATAGTTTAGCGCTCCACGCTTTTATTTATAGTCAACATGGAAAACAAATATTCTACTTTTTAGTGCATTTTACTAAAAATGGTTAAGGGTAGTTCAGAAAAACTGTAATTTGTTACACCAATTTAGACATAAAAATGGTATTATATAGTAATAGTTTGAGATAAAAATATGTTATTCCGAATAATCTACTTAATCGAAAGAAAAGTATTATTATAAAACAATACCTAAGTAAAGGTATTATTTGATGACCTTTGTAGCCTGAAACAAATATAACGCAAAGGCCTTTGTTGGGATGCAAAGTAAAATGCGAGGTCATGTGTTTTGTTTTATACGTACTTTAATATGGGCAATCCACATTTCTTTTGATGCGGACCGAATCTATTTCAGATAAGAGTTGAAAATTGTTATCATTTTCCTACTTTAGCTACATACATATAACATTTCTTATTTAAGATTTTGTAACACGAAAATTTGTTGGTTTAATGAATTGATGAAATAGTTTATTTTGAAAGTGGCGGAAGTCCCATTGTGAGTGTTTCAAACGGATATGGAAAATAATAAATTAAAGTTTATGTGATCTTCTCGTAAGCTTTACGTTTAATTTTTAAAGTAGCAGTTGAATTATCAATGTGCAATGAATTTATTATAAACCATTTAATTTCAAATTTCAGTTTCCATTTGCTAATGGATTCATATGGGTCTCCTGATATTACCATTGTAATTTTCAGCAATTCGTTAATAATTTGTTTATAACAAATTAAATTGGAAAAAACTGTATGAGAATATGAATATATTAAAATATCTCAAGAGAAAACTTATCAATCTTCGAATATGAATTTCAATGTAAAAATTAAAAAAACTACAAAAAAAACCTCACAATACCTCAAATACAAGGATTTTTTTGTATACCAACTATGTATACCACGTATACCACTTGCACACAATAAGTATTTTAAATCACTACCACATACACACACTGGAGAAGACTGAATAATAATTAATAAAACAATATTAAGTTTAATGTAAACATTATTTAACTGTTATTATCTTTCTTGATTTTATAACATAAAAGTGTATACATTTATTTTTATTTCAAAGAAAATTTATTTTATGTATGGATGGACTTTCTTAAGAATTGGAAACGTGATTTCATCGATTTTGAAAGTGGCCCAAGTCCATTATGTTAATTGAGATGATAAATTTGACACCCTTAGAAACACCAAACTATGTTATCTGTTACCTATATTTTTAAATTTTATCCAACGCGTTTTTATCAATATTTTGATTCGAACATATCCACATTTCTTTTGATCCGGTCCGAATCTATTTCAGATAAGAGCTGAAAATTGTTATCATTTTCCTACTCGAGTAACATACATATAACATTTCTTATTTTTATGTAGATGAGTTGAAGGCATTAATAATAGAGCAATTTGATACAATGTTTTCTGACATGAAAAACAAAGGTTGCATATTCGCTACAATTGCTCGTCCGGGAAATGCTAATGTAAATTATTTATTTTCGGATGTATTACGTGCGAATTAGTTAAGATACTCTAAATTTAAGTATGCATGTCAGTTAAGTCTTTTGGTATTAATATCGAGATTTACGTTTTAACTTCATTTAGATTTATGACTATGTAGTTAACCGGTTCAGTTCGAAAGCGGAAAGCCGGTATTGTAAGATATTGCGTATTTTAATAACTGGATTGATGTAGGTGAATAATGTAACAGAAAACTTAAAACGTACTAGAAGCTTAACTTCTAACAGATTTAGTGTTAAAATAATAATCTAATAATGAATGATGTTTCATAAATTTTATTTGCTGGAAGAAATAATATACAAATAGACATCTAATCTAATAGACATCTTACGTTTCTATCTAAGAAAAAACATTTCTATTTTCGGCAGCAAACAGTAACGTGGATGAAATATAAGAAATTAAAAATTCCATTTCATAACGTACGTCAACCTTGAATATTCTACGCGGTTCTCCTTAATTAATATTATCAATAAAGAAATCACGTAGTTCAAGTATCAATGCCAATATCTTAACATGAAATGGTTTCCATAATTAATTACCTACATAATCAACTTGTTTTACATCATTTAATATTAATTTGTTATTTTTTTAATAACTTCCTCGAACTAGAAACATTTGCTCATGTAAAAGTGATAAACGGCTTCTTCTTCTTGTTTCGAATAGTCTTACATTGGACCACGCTTGTTCAATTGTTGGGCTTTGATCTTTGCCCAGTATTGTCGCATCTTCTGCCGGTGTGACCCCTTCTCTCTTCTGTCCAGGGGGTACGTATCCTTCGGGGTTTTTCCTGAAATCCACGGACGTCCTTCAGGGTGCGTCTCACAGACTGTCTGTTTTGAAGATCAATTCTTTAATATCCTTCTCGGTTTCTGTCAACCAAGTGGTACGAACCTTCTTGTTTTGCCAGTGAACAGACGGTTGGTTAATCGGTTTGGAGGCAATATTGCAAAGTGGCCATATAAAGCTACCCTCCTTTTCCTTGCACAGTCAGAGAGCCTCTCAATATGTTTCTCAGAGCTCAGAGGGCCTAGGATCTTCCTAGGCCCGGTAGGCTTTCTCACTCTAACTTCCAATTTCTCTACCAGACCTCTTCGGTTCAAGGAGAGACACTCCATGGCATACAGGGCTTCTGGTCGTAAGACTGATATGTAGTGCTTACGTTTCAGGTTGCGTGACAGGCATTTCTTGTTGTAGGTGTTCTTACTCAGTCGATAGCCTAGTTCTAACTTGTTGACTCTGATAGATAATGATGCTCTATCTGATATATTGGGTTCAATCCATTCTCCAAGATACTTAAATTTCTCAGTCCTCTTGATGTTTCCCTACTCTAGTAACATCTCTCATGATAGACGGCTTATTAGATGGGTTTTCACTTTTATCGTTACTTATCGTGAGTTCACGATAGATAGATTTTTAGATAGTTATGGTGTACCTCCTCGAAGATCGACAAAATTATAAATATCTGTCCAAGTGCCTTGTTAGATGAAACAGAATGTGCTTAAAGCACAAATAAGTATTTTTTTGTCCAGACCAGTGGGGTTCGTAAAGTGAATTCATGCAACACCTCTCAATATAACACTATGGTGGATACGTAGATGTATGTATAGGACTCATATAGTTAAATATATTTTTTAAATTCACTGTCTTTCAGCAAAGTATTTTTATTTTATTGCCCATGCATCCACAGAAGACAAGTCGGAGCAAGAAAGCGATTAATTCTATGATTAATTGGAGGGTGCCTACGATGAATGTGCAGCCAATGATGTAAAGACAGTCATTGGGGACCTCAACGCCAAAATAGGCAAGAGCATATATGCCAAGGAACCATTGATAGATTTAGCCTACATGACGATACCAATGATAATGGAAATAGAACTGTCAATCTAGCCGCCACGAAAAACATGGTAATTTGAACTACCCTTTTCGATCACAAACGTATCCACAAAGTTACGTGGATATCACCAGATGGAATACGGAGAATCAAATTGATCATGTGCTCATAGATAGTAGGCACTGCTCAGACCTGATAAACGTAAGAAGTTATAGCGGCGCAAATATAGAAGCAGACCACTATATTGTGGGTGCGCGCCTGCGGGCAAGAATTTCCAACGCAAAAAAAAACAAGGGACAAAAACATTTAAGATACAATACAGCTGCATTAAAGGACGAGACAGTAGTGGACTCATACAAAAACTATATCACAACACATTTAAATATTGATGAATCTACACAGTCGCTTCATGATATCTGGGATAACTGTGTAACCACAATAAAACAGACAGCAGAGAATATTCTTGGGTTTGAGACATCGCGGCCAAGAAATGATTGGTTTGACGAACAATGTCAAGAAGTCACTGACAGAAAGAACAGGGCATATAAAAAGAAACTATAGCGCAGAACCAAGGAATCTGAAGAAATGCACAGAAGAATGAGAAGAGAAGGAAAAAAGGTACATAAAAAGAAGAAGAGAGAATCCGGCAACAGAGTCATAGAAGAGATAAAAGTACTCAGAAGTCAAAAGGAAACTCGAAAATTCTATCAAAAGATCAACAGAATGAGAAAGGAGTTCAAACCAAAAGTAAACATGTGTAAGAATAAGCAGGGAGATATACTAAACGACAGGGATGACATTCTTCTAAGATGGGTGGAACATTTTTCAGAACTGCTAGGAAGTGACGAAAACGTAACACCAGAACAATTTGCAGCTCCAAACAAAGACCAAGTCGAAGACCCTAACATTGATGACATCCGGAAAGCGATAAGGCGTCTAAAAAACTATAAAGTATCTGGCCAAGATAGAATACCCTCAAAACTGTACAAGCAGGGTGGAGACACCCTAGAAAAAGCGCTACTTAAAATAATATTAAAAGTATGGCATCAGCAACGCATGCCGGACAAGTGGCAGGTTGGACTAATCTGCCCAATACACAAGAAAGGGGATCTACTTCAGTGTGGTAACTACAGGGGCATAACACTACTAAACACCGAATATAAAATACTATCATACGTCATCGCAAAACGTATCCAAGTATACGTGGAACCCAGACTTGGAACATATCAAAGTGGTTTTAGACCTGGCCGCTCTACAACGGATCACCTCTTCATTTTACATTAAATTCTAAATAGATACCTTCCATTACTTCATCGATTTCAAGGCAGCTTATGATAGTATATTACGGGCGAAGCTTTACGAAGCCATGAATGAGCTTGAGACACCAGAATCTCTCATAAACCTCACAAAAATGACAATGTCTAGGGTAGTATGCTGTGTCAAAATACAAAATGATATTTCGAACCCGTTTGAAACGGAGGTTGGAGTGAGACAGGGTGATGCGCCAGCATGCCTACTATTTAACATAGCCTTGGATAGAGGGTTCGAGGGGGCCAACTGAATAGAGGCACTATCTTCTACAAATCTACTCAAATCCTGGCCTATGCAGATGATGTAGATATTATTACTAGAACCATACGACAGGCCAAAGAAACATTCACAACTTTTAAAGCCGCAGCAAACAATATGGGACTACAAGTAAATGAACAAAAAACTAAATTTATGGCGGCAACAAAAAACCTAAGAGTGCGAGACATTGGACAGAACATCACAATTAATGATCATAATTTCGAAGGGGTGAGGGACTTTGAGTATCTGGGTGCGACAATAACGGTAGATAATAACAACAGTGCAGAATTTTGGTATTTTGGCCTTTGAAAGTACCTTCGCAATCATAATCTCATCACACTAGTCACTCATCATACTAGTCATAATGTATGAATCGGAGACATGGACCCTGACAAAAAGAGATGAATCTCTGTTGATGATCTTTGAAAGAAAGATATTGCGAAAATATACGGGGCAATCCAAGAAGACGATATGTGGAGACGCAGGTATAACTTCGAAATTTACAACATCTATAGACAAGCCGGTAACAAGGACATAGTAACTACAATCAAAATCGGCAGATTGCGATGGGCAGGCCATGTGAACAGATATGATGACAATAACCCTTCAAAAAAGATCCTTAAAGCAGAACCCATAGGCACAAGAGGGCGAGGAAGGCCAAAGCTGCGCTGGAAGGATGATGTAAGCGAAGACGCACGAAAGATAGGTGAACCGAACTGGACGATGCAGACCAGAGACAGGAATGAATGGCGAAAGAAGCTGGAGAAGGTCGAGACCCTACTATAGGGTTGTATGGCCAATTATGATGATGATTTTTATTTTTTTAGAAGATATCAATATTTTTGCAGTTTGGCAACAAACTGGGGCGTCAAACATTCATATTATGTTGTTTATACGTGATAACGACAATGCGATCCTGAGCTTCGTTCATAAATTCTTCTTATGAATTAATAACCAGTCTACAAGTATAATTATTTTTATTAATGTGTTCGAGGGATTCTTTAAATATTAATGTGTCGCTATTATGCAGCACTTGGTTAAAACTTTATACACTTACGATATATGGATTATAGTCAGCATGGGAACAATAAGGCCAAAGTTCAAGCACAAGTTTAAAAAAAAAAAGTTCAAGCTCAATTCCAATCCTATATGAAGTGATGTAAGTGTACATTTTTTATAGGACTTTTTATACAGACCGAACGACTGATGCAATTTGCCCCATGCATTATTTCAAGATTTTTTCAAGATTGTGCTTACTCTTTAACCAAGACTAGGAAATGGAAACACTTATTACACAATGAATATAAAGCAATTGTACTTTCAAGTAATCGCGATAAACATTATATTGTACGTGGAAACATACATTTGACAAATTTGACGAAATATGTTATTACTTGGTTGAATAGTTTCCTAACAAATGAGAGTGGCAACTTACTCTAGCCTCTACAACTATTCCTCTATCCCCTAACTGAAACATAACTTTATAATAGAGAATTATTATATCAAAAATATAGCGTCCATGAAGATGACGTCAATATAGTTTAGCGCTCCACGCTTTTATTTATACTCAACACGGAAAAAATATTCTCCATTTTAGTGCATTTTACTGAAAATAGTTAAGGATAGTTAAGGAAAACTGTAATTTGTTAAACCAATTTAGACATAAATATGGTATATGCAATTTAATATTATAAAGATAGACCTTAGTTCAAGTAGAAACAATATTATGATACTTTGAGAGAAAAATATGTTATCCAGAATGATGTACTTAATCGAAAGAAAAGGGATAAGCGTATTATTATAAAACAATACCTAAGTAAAGTTATTATTTGATGATCTTTGTAGCCGGAAACAAATATAACGCAAAGGCCTTTGTTCGGATGCAAAGTAAAATGCGAGGTGGTGTTTTGTTTTATACGTACTTTAATATGGGCAATCCACATTTCTTTTTATCCGGACCGAATCTATTCCAGATAAGAGCTGAAAATTGTTATTATTTTCCTACTCTAGCAACATACAAATAACATTTCTTATTTTTATGGAGATGAATTGAAGGCTTTAATCGAGCAATTTGATACAAGGTTTTCCGCCTTGAAAAACAAAGGATGCATATTCGCTACAATTGCTCGTCCGAGATATACTGATGTAAATTATTTATTTTCGCAAGTATTACGTGCGAATTAGTTAAGATACTCAAAATTAAAGCATGCATGTCAGTTAAGTCTCTTAGTATTAATACCGAGATAACGTTTTAACTTCATTTAGATTTATGAATAGTTAACCGTTATTGTAATATATTGCGTATTTTAATAAATGGATAAATAAGTTGATGTAGGTAAATAATGTGACAGAAAACTTAAAACGTGCCAGAAGCTTAACTTAACAGATTTATTGCTGAAATAATAATCTAATAACGAATGAATTTTCATAAATTTTATTTGCTGGAAGAAATAATATACTTTATGCTTTTACCATAGAAAAATTATTTCTATTTTTGGCAGAAAATGTATGTGTGAATAGTAGCGAGGATGAAATATAAGAAATTAAAAATTCCATCAAGAATAACGTACGATAACCTTGAATATTCTACGCGGTTCTCCTTAATTAATATTATCAATAAAGAAATCACGTAGTTCAAGTATCAATGTCAATATCTTAACATGAAATGGTTTCCATAATTAATTACCTACATAAGCAACTTGTTTTACATCATTTAATATTAATTTGTTATTTTTTTAATAATTTCCCCGAACTAGAAACAGTTGCTCATGTAAAAGTGATAAACGGCTACTTATTCTTGTTTCGAATAGTCTTACTTTGGACTACGCTTGTTCAATTGTTGGGCTTTAATCTTTGCCCAGTATTGTCGCATCTTCTGCCGGTGTGACTCATTTCTTTCTTCTGTCGAGGGGGTACCTATCCTTCTGGGTTTTTCCTGAAATCTACGGACGTCCTTAAGGGCGCGTCTCACAAACTGTCTGTTTTGGAGATCAGTTCTTTAGCATCCTTCTCGGTTTCTGTCAACCAAGTGGTACGAACCTTCTTGTTTTGCCAGAAGGTGAACAGACGGTTGGTTAGTCGGTTAGTCTTTTTTTCCTTGCACAGTCAGAGAGCCTCTAGTCGGTTAGTCTTTTTTTCCTTGCACAGTCAGAGAGCCTCTCAATATGTTCGTAGAGCTCAGAGTTATGCCGCCTTCGGAATTCCCCATCTTCCTTTACCGGGCCTAAGAACTTCCTGATTCTCCTCTCCCTGATTTCCAATTTCTCTACTAGATATCTTCGGTTTAAGGAAAGACACTCCATGGCATACAGGGCTTCTAGTCGTTAGACTGATGTATAGTGCTTAAGTTTCAGGTTGCCTGTCACGCAACCTGAAACTTAAGCACTATAGTTGTATATCGCATTTTTGGTTGTAAGCAGTGTTCCCAATAATTTTTGTTAGAGCTGGGCGGTCCAAAGTCGAGTGTGAGCAAAAAAGAATTTCATTTAAAATGAATTGCGCAATTTTTTTATGCTTTTATTTATTCTAACCATAATATCAAATAGCAGAAAGTAATAGTTTTGAATATTTCCAATGAAAATATACTTTTCTCTGTCTTCTGTCTTTCGTACTAACCCACTGCCTTTAAAGTGCCTCAGTTTTAATTATTTGCCCATTTGATAAATGTAGTTTTATTCTCATTAAATTACTTAGGCGTTCATATTGCTGTCTGTTGCGATCTTTTCTTTTAATGGAATTTATGACCGAAAATCTCCAATCGAAATCCGCACTGGACCCTTGGAAGGTAAATTGGAAGGTATTCATCTCATATTTTATCAATGTCAATATTTTAATTTATCATAAATATAGAATATTTTTCGGAAAGATTCATTATGTTCTGTTTTCCAAAAATTTATTTTTTTCCTGAATTTATAATAATCTCATTATCAAATGCTTACCATGGTTTTTGATCGTCATCGGAAAATCGTCTTTCCAAATACATACTGACACTTTGGAAAAATTGCATTATATATATATTTGAAGTATCAATATTATTTTGATCTTCTGATAATAGTTTTTTACATGACTGCTCCAAAGGATTTTGTCTCCCATGTATTGAAATTTTGCACTGATGTGCATCAATAATAGTTTAATAAAACAACCTTTCTATGGGTATTTGTATAAAGATGAAAGCTCTTCTAATATGTCTTTGTGAGCAAAAATTGCTACCCGATATTGAGAATTCGTCTAATAAGTTTTTGCACAATATTTACAGATAGGATCATTCCGTTCCAAAAACTTGACAATAGTCAATTAGAACATTGTAATTTTTGCACTAACTGCGAAATATCTGGAAAAGTATCTCACTTCATTGATTAAATGATATGGCATCATGTGCAATTTCTTGAGCTAAATCTTCAAATTTTCGCTTTTCATACTCGATAGGTGAAACATTGTGTAAACCGTTTACTCAGAACTGTCTATGTTCTGCATAACAGGTACATTTTGCAGCTACACCATATTTTTCTTTCCAATCATGGCATTATCTCCAGTAGACATTATAATATTTTTATTCATAACTCATGCGTTAAAAGTACTATCTTGGCACACGTTTTTTAGTACGAAAAATGCCATTTTTCGTTGTATTACCACATAACTTGACTAACGCACACAAATATATCGCTAAGCTACATTAAAAAAAAAACAATTATATAAATAAAATACAATCAAGACCTCAAAATTAAAAAAGTAACGTGAAAGTGACAGAAATTTTGTTTCATTACAAAATAAAAATTAAAGAAAACGTGTTTAAATAAATGAAAATTATATGGTGATACCGGGGACTGATGAGAGTTCGTATGACGAATCCACATCACCGGAGACAATTGAAGTCGCAAATTCTTCATTTTTGATTCTATTTTTTTTGGATGGCCCCTGGATCCCAAACTTGTAAGATACTTTAAACCAAACTTGTAAGATACCATTTGACAACTTACCACCCTAGTTTATATATGCTATTATATATATATATATATATATATATATATATATATATATATATATATATATATATATATATATATACTATTTGATCTTTAAGTTATGTTTAACATAATTTTTTGTTACAATTAACTGGCTGTCAGAATATTCGACTTTCAAAATAACAACAAATACAGTTTTGTAATTTTTTAAAACATTTTTGCCAGGATATTGTTTATACATTCGGTGAATTGAAAAGCATAATTTTGACTTTTTGTGGCAAAATAATTTGTCCATATGCTTATGGATTTTAGGAACTGAATTCATTGATACGTATTTGTTATTCGTTAATATTACATTTTCGATTGATACATTAACTTTCTCAAAATTTGTAACGTTTTTGTTTATCTCTTTTTCCGTGACGTTCTTTAGGTGTTTCCATTAACATTTTTACATTTTTTAAATTAACATTTTTTCAATATTTGTGGTTTGTTAACAGGTTATCTATGTTGTTTTATGAATAATATGTCTATTTAAATAATCTAACAATTTCGCCAATTTCGAAGACAAAATCAACATCTCGTAATTTAAGTGCGCGGAAACCAAATTTATCTGCGAATAAACCAAATTGGTGCGCGGAAATCAAATTTATCTCAGATTTTAAAGAGTCACAAATACTACTGCGCATAGTCGATAGGCTAGTTCTAACTTATTGACTCTCATGGATAATGATAAGTTATCTATCTGTACTCTTATCTTATACTCTTTCTGATAAGTTGGGTTCAATCCATTCGCCGAGATACTTAAATCTCTCAGTCCTGTTGATGTTTGCCTGCTCTAGTAACATCTCTCGTGATAGACGTCTTATTAGATGGGTTTTCACTTTTATCGTTACTTATCGTGAGTTCACGATAGATAGATTTTTAGATAGTTATAGTGTACCTCCTCGAGGATCGACAAAATTATAAATATCTGTCCAAACGTCTTGTTAGATGAAACAGAATGTGCTTAAAGCACAAATAAGTACTTTTTTGTCCAGACCAGTGGGATTCGCTATATGAATGCATGCAACACCTCTCAATATAACACTTTGGTGGATACGTAGATATGTATAGGACTCATATAGTTAAATATATTTTTTAAACTCACTGTCTTTCAGCAACGTATTTTTATTTTATTAGAAGATATCAATATTTTTGCAGTTTGGCAACAAACTGGGGCGTCAAACATTCATATTATGTTGATTATACCTGATAGCGACAACGCGATCTTGACCTTATTTGTTCATCAATTCTTCTTATGAATTAATAACCAGTGTACAAGCATAATAATTTTTATTAATGTGTTGGAGGGATTCTTTAAATATTAATTTGTCGCTGTTATGCAGCACTTGGTTAAAACTTTTACGATATATGGATTATAGTCAGCGTGGGAACAATAAGACCAAAGTTTATCAGTCTCTCAAGCAAGTGAAAAAGTTCAAGCTCAATTGCAATCCATTTATATGAAGTGATGTAAGTGTTCATTTTTTATAGAACTTTTTATACAGACCGAACGACTGATGCAATTTGCCCCCATGTGCATTATTTCAAGATTGTGCTTACTCTTTAACCTGGACTTGGAAGTGGAAATACTTATTACCCAATGAATATAAAGCAATTGTACTTTCAAGTAATCGCGATAAACATTATATTGTACGTGGAAACAGACATTTGACAAAGACAAATTTGACGAAATATGTTAGTATTACCTTGAATAGTTTCCGAATAAATGAAACCGGCAACTTACCTAAACCTAGCCCCTATAACTAGGTATTCCTCTCTCTCCTCTAAATGAAACATGATTTTAGAATAGAGAATGAATATATAAATCATATAGCGTCCATGAAGATGACGTCAATATAGTTTAGCGCTCCACGCTCTTATTTATAGTCAACACGGAAAAAAATATTCTCCTTTTTAGCGCTTTTTACTTTTAAGGATAGTTAATTAAGGAAAACTGTAATTTGTTAAACCAATTTGAACATAAAAATGGCATGTGAAATTTAATTAAATGTAGCCTCGACCTTACTTAAATTATAAACCATTTTACTACAACGAGCATCAACCTTAAACTTACAATTAGTGACCGCTTTGGAAGCTTTTTCATGTGTTTATCTCATTAGCCAATGTTATCAGTAATTTATCAGTAATTATAATTATTATATTATAAAGATGCTCGTCCACTTTAGAGAATCTTTATAAAATAATAATTATAATTATTATTTTATAATAATTTAAGAGATGCTTTGACATCGATGACGAAGTCTATCTTTTTTACATTATTTCAGAATATGTCTTCTAAAATTAAAAAAAAATATTTTAACAAAAAGATTAAAAAAAAAACAATTACTTATTATAAACAAAATAAAACAATGTAGTAATAAACTTATAATCCAATTAAAATCAAGCAACTATTCTACAATGTTTGTATCGTAAATTATTAATGGATTGTTACCTTGTTGTGTTGAACGTATAAACAGAATCCCCGTGTTTGTCGTCAACGATAGCACTGAAGAAATACAACAGAAACAGCCCGCAGACGACCAAAAGGAACCCCTTGTACGGGGTGCAACACGGGGGCATTACCTATAGCCTTATCACAGCGGCTTGCCCGGCTCCAACCACAACATCTCTCTGCAGGTCTTCATCTGACAAACCTCTGAACTCCTATAAACAAATTTGACACTCAGTAATACGATAAGTGGGCGTACAAAATATGACAGATAATGACAATTTGCTTATATTGATTAACGTTTACCATACAATTCTGTAACTTGTAAGCTACTACTCAATGTAATGAAACTCAAAATATATTATTTATTATGTGTTTACCAAAAATATTGTGATTTTCTAGATTCTAATAACTTGAGTCTAATGGGTTTATAATTTCTGTTTGTTACTCCCACTGCTTTATTAATGTAAGAATCAGTTAGTCAATTTGTATATACGTTCTTCGCATATGTTATTTTAGCAAGTCGATTCACAAAGATACGTTGAGGCCAAAAGCCAAGACTACACAGACAAGACTAGACGAACAAGATTAGACAGACAAGACTCTACAAACAGGACTAGACAACCAAGAGTAGACAGACCAGACTAGACAAACTAGAGAGACCAGACTAGACAGGTGAGACTAGATAGACAAGACTAGACACGCTAGACAGACAAGACTATAGAGGCAAGACTAGACACACAGGACTGTCTTGTCTTGTCTGTCAGACTTACACTTTGGCTTTTTGTATGCGCCACCCCGGTATCGCATATTTTTTGCATTCATTCAGGGTGGGCAGCCCAGACGGTTAGCGAAAATCGCCCTAGTTGTTGCATATTGTCGCCAGTTGTGGTATATTGTGAACTACAATACCGAGGAGGACAGATAGGCAAGACTAGACAGACAAGGCTAGACAGACAAGACTAGACAGACAAGACTAGGCAGACAAGACTTGACAGACAAGACTAGACAGACAAGACTAGACAGACAAGACTAGACAGACAAGACTAGACAGACAAGACTAGACAGACAAGACTAGACAGACAAGACTAGACAGACAAGACTAGACAGACAAGACTAGACAGACAAGACTAGACAGACAAGACTAGACAGACAAGACTAGACAGACAAGACTAGACAGACAAGACTAGACAGACAAGACTAGACAGACAAGACTAGACAGACAAGACTAGACAGACAAGACTAGACAGACAAGACTAGACAGACAAGACTAGACAGACAAGACTAGACAGACAAGACTAGACAGACAAGACTAGACAGACAAGACTAGACAGACAAGACTAGACAGACAAGACTAGACAGACAAGACTAGACAGACAAGACTAGACAGACAAGACTAGACAGACAAGACTAGACAGACAAGACTAGACAGACAAGACTAGACAGACAAGACTAGACAGACAAGACTAGACAGACAAGACTAGACAGACAAGACTAGACAGACAAGACTAGACAGACAAGACTAGACAGACAAGACTAGACAGACAAGACTAGACAGACAAGACTAGACAGACAAGACTAGACAGACAAGACTAGACAGACAAGACTAGACAGACAAGACTAGACAGACAAGACTAGACAGACAAGACTAGACAGACAAGACTAGACAGACAAGACTAGACAGACAAGACTAGACAGACAAGACTAGACAGACAAGACTAGACAGACAAGACTAGACAGACAAGACTAGACAGACAAGACTAGACAGACAAGACTAGACAGACAAGACTAGACAGACAAGACTAGACAGACAAGACTAGACAGACAAGACTAGACAGACAAGACTAGACAGACAAGACTAGACAGACAAGACTAGACAGACAAGACTAGACAGACAAGACTAGACAGACAAGACTAGACAGACAAGACTAGACAGACAAGACTAGACAGACAAGACTAGACAGACAAGACTAGACAGACAAGACTAGACAGACAAGACTAGACAGACAAGACTAGACAGACAAGACTAGACAGACAAGACTAGACAGACAAGACTAGACAGACAAGACTAGACAGACAAGACTAGACAGACAAGACTAGACAGACAAGACTAGACAGACAAGACTAGACAGACAAGACTAGACAGACAAGACTAGACAGACAAGACTAGACAGACAAGACTAGACAGACAAGACTAGACAGACAAGACTAGACAGACAAGACTAGACAGACAAGACTAGACAGACAAGACTAGACAGACAAGACTAGACAGACAAGACTAGACAGACAAGACTAGACAGACAAGACTAGACAGACAAGACTAGACAGACAAGACTAGACAGACAAGACTAGACAGACAAGACTAGACAGACAAGACTAGACAGACAAGACTAGACAGACAAGACTAGACAGACAAGACTAGACAGACAAGACTAGACAGACAAGACTAGACAGACAAGACTAGACAGACAAGACTAGACAGACAAGACTAGACAGACAAGACTAGACAGACAAGACTAGACAGACAAGACTAGACAGACAAGACTAGACAGACAAGACTAGACAGACAAGACTAGACAGACAAGACTAGACAGACAAGACTAGACAGACAAGACTAGACAGACAAGACTAGACAGACAAGACTAGACAGACAAGACTAGACAGACAAGACTAGACAGACAAGACTAGACAGACAAGACTAGACAGACAAGACTAGACAGACAAGACTAGACAGACAAGACTAGACAGACAAGACTAGACAGACAAGACTAGACAGACAAGACTAGACAGACAAGACTAGACAGACAAGACTAGACAGACAAGACTAGACAGACAAGACTAGACAGACAAGACTAGACAGACAAGACTAGACAGACAAGACTAGACAGACAAGACTAGACAGACAAGACTAGACAGACAAGACTAGACAGACAAGACTAGACAGACAAGACTAGACAGACAAGACTAGACAGACAAGACTAGACAGACAAGACTAGACAGACAAGACTAGACAGACAAGACTAGACAGACAAGACTAGACAGACAAGACTAGACAGACAAGACTAGACAGACAAGACTAGACAGACAAGACTAGACAGACAAGACTAGACAGACAAGACTAGACAGACAAGACTAGACAGACAAGACTAGACAGACAAGACTAGACAGACAAGACTAGACAGACAAGACTAGACAGACAAGACTAGACAGACAAGACTAGACAGACAAGACTAGACAGACAAGACTAGACAGACAAGACTAGACAGACAAGACTAGACAGACAAGACTAGACAGACAAGACTAGACAGACAAGACTAGACAGACAAGACTAGACAGACAAGACTAGACAGACAAGACTAGACAGACAAGACTAGACAGACAAGACTAGACAGACAAGACTAGACAGACAAGACTAGACAGACAAGACTAGACAGACAAGACTAGACAGACAAGACTAGACAGACAAGACTAGACAGACAAGACTAGACAGACAAGACTAGACAGACAAGACTAGACAGACAAGACTAGACAGACAAGACTAGACAGACAAGACTAGACAGACAAGACTAGACAGACAAGACTAGACAGACAAGACTAGACAGACAAGACTAGACAGACAAGACTAGACAGACAAGACTAGACAGACAAGACTAGACAGACAAGACTAGACAGACAAGACTAGACAGACAAGACTAGACAGACAAGACTAGACAGACAAGACTAGACAGACAAGACTAGACAGACAAGACTAGACAGACAAGACTAGACAGACAAGACTAGACAGACAAGACTAGACAGACAAGACTAGACAGACAAGACTAGACAGACAAGACTAGACAGACAAGACTAGACAGACAAGACTAGACAGACAAGACTAGACAGACAAGACTAGACAGACAAGACTAGACAGACAAGACTAGACAGACAAGACTAGACAGACAAGACTAGACAGACAAGACTAGACAGACAAGACTAGACAGACAAGACTAGACAGACAAGACTAGACAGACAAGACTAGACAGACAAGACTAGACAGACAAGACTAGACAGACAAGACTAGACAGACAAGACTAGACAGACAAGACTAGACAGACAAGACTAGACAGACAAGACTAGACAGACAAGACTAGACAGACAAGACTAGACAGACAAGACTAGACAGACAAGACTAGATAGACAAGACTAGACAGACAAGACTAGACAGACAAGACTAGACAGACAAGACTAGACAGACAAGACTAGACAGACAAGACTAGACAGACAAGACTAGACAGACAAGACTAGACAGACAAGACTAGACAGACAAGACAGCTTATGGCGTTAAATCAACATCTACTCATTTCTATAGGGTTTTGAGAAAAAAATCATGTACTAACTAACTCCCAAACTGCACGCGTGCGAAGCCGCAGGCTATAACTAGTTATTAATACAACTAAGAAATCTTGCAATTTTCATAAAGTTCTGTTTATAAATATAAATTAACTTAAAATTTTCCGTCTAGTATCAAGAATCTCGAATTTTTTATATATTTGGTTTCTATGTGCATTTAGTAATTTTAGTAATTGATTATGTTGATAATAATAATAGTAATTAATTAATAGTAATTGATTGTATTTGTGTCCTTATACAATCTTGTTTTATAAATATTAGTTGTATTCAACGTGAGGCAATTTCAGATATGAATATAAATTAGAACAAGTTAAATAATAAAGAATACGGCACAAGAAACGGTATGAAACAAGACAGCTATCTAAAATTCCCATTTCATATCCAATTTAATATCAAGCTCTATCTAAATTGATCTGATTCGGGTTAAATGAGGCGACCAGTCCGTTTCCGTGTTGCAGGAAGAACGGCGCGGCGCCGGCGGCAGGAATACATAAAAAGTGTTCGGTTCGCGTGTCGGCCGTAAATTAATTTATTGACAACTGAAAACGTTACTGCGATGGAATAGATTGCGCTAATGATTGCCTGCTTAAATTATACAAGACCGCTCTGTAATAGTAAATTCGGATTAGAAAATAGATTTATTATTATTGGAAATCGAATTGGATTTACTGTAGGTACTACATATTAACATCATTCTGTAATAGAAACAGTAATTGAATTTATAGATTATGTCCAAGTATATAAAAATTAAAAAGATTGGAATTACATTGTTAAGTTTTCTTATCTGGTTTATATACACCGACAATAACACATTAAGTCTAGATAAACAAGTCAATTGGTTAAGTTTTCAAATTATATTTTTAGGAAAAGTAAATAAGATACCGAATAACCAGACAAGTGTCTTATTTACAGAAAGCTAAGGATAGTCTAAAACTAGCCATACAGGGTGTTAGGTAAACTTGCGGCAAAAATTCAAGGGGTTATTACTTAGGTTAGGGCTATTCTATTATTATTCTATTCTAAGAATATTTTGTCCTATGATTTCTGAAAACCCCCTTTGTTTCGAAGATACAGTGTGAACAAAATTTGCGACAATCATGTTCGATATTTGTTGTAATCATTAAGGGGTCGTCCATTAATCACGAGTTTTTTAGCAACTTTAAAAAAAAATTATGAGTTTATCATGTATAAAAAATTATATCGGTCGCAGTTCAAATTCAAATTTGTGTTTATTAAAAGAGCAAAAATTAATAACTTAATACAAAGGTTAATAAATTAATACAAAAATTAATGCATTTAGTGCAGGATAAAACATTATCAATTATTTACAAAAAAACTCACTAACACTATAGTAACATTTATCTGTTAAAAACAATTTCAAGGTTCTTCTGAAGGCGGTATAGTTGCATTGATCTTTAATTTCCTTGGATATGTGATTATATATATATATATATATATATATATATATATATATATATATATATATATATGTATGCCTATCCTATTGGGAGCTCCTTTGAAAATGGACAGGTTGCTTTTAACCGTTTTTAGATTATGGCAATTTCGTGTTTTGTAATCATGATGAGTTTCGCTGGTACCAATTACAAATGTGAATTTTTATGACAGAATGATTCCCAAATGTATATACAAGGTAATTTTTAACCTTTTAAAGAATATTTAACCTTTTAAGGGGCTATACCACTGTGACCGCTGAAATTTTGAGTGATTTTCGCGAATTTTTTGGAAGAAAAGTACTCAATTAAATGTTTCAGGAAATTGAGAAGATATTTGGCTATATTTGACCTTCATTACATAATTTTTTCATAGAAAAATATTAACATCCAAGCGACTTATGCGCTGCCTTCGGAAGCGCCAAAAAAAAGTTCCTCCACTGCCCCCCTCCTTGAAGCCGATTGAGTAGCTAAACCCGAAAAAAAAAATTGTCGTTAAACTAGAAGGTATTTTATGTACCATGAACTAGGATTACCAAAAAATATCAAAATCATACAAAATGGCGCAGTTATGAAAAGAAAAGTCAATTTTTGCCAAAAAAATGGTCGTTTTTTTAATGCCAAATCGTCAATTTTCATCCAATCAAAAATATCCTAGTTGACGGTGTAGTAAATATAATCAAGAGTACTCAGACCAAATTTCAAGTCAATCGGACAATTTCTCTTTGAGTTACAACAGGGGCAAAATTGAAAAATGCCATTTCGAAAAAAACGCGTTTAAAGTTAAGGACATTCGGCCTATATTTTCTCAACCTCATATACTTCCGAATACGACAAAAAATCTAAAAAAAATCTCATGTATATTAAAGATGTCGGAAGCATTGCTTTTACATAATATTAATGTTGAAAAGTTATTAACAAATGGCTTTTTTTTATGTTTTTTAACAAATTTTTGGAAAACCTATTCTTTTTTTGTTTCAAATAAATGAATTGATTTTTCAGAATCCGCCTAAATTTTCCCAGATTTTTATTATCTTATTGCCTTTTTTTCCAATTTCGAAAAATGTTTTTCAAAAATATAAGAAAAATCCGAAAAAATTCATACGAATTCTGAAAAATTCAGAAGAATTCAGAAAAGAAAGATCTACTTACTGAAAAATATAAAAAAATAAGTTGATATTTTAAATTTATTTCCTCCAAATCCAAAAATTTATCGCCTCTAGGCAGGTGCAGAATTTTATTTCTGCGAGTGGTTGCGCTTTAGAAGGCTGCCATTCGGGGAGTATTAGAGATACGGCCTTGAAATTTTCACAGGATATTCTTAAAAGTATGAACTGTTAAATAAGACAAAAAAAAAACAAGCAGCAAGGGGCCTGCAGGAAGCTCTTGTTCTGATCCCGGTTAGTGCCCGGAGCAACCTTTTTTGTGCAAGGAAAACTCCATGAGTTTTTGACGAACTTCCCCACAGTAATGTGGCATACGCCAAGATGGAATGGATTTGTGCATGATACACATTAAGAAGACTATCTTCTCTCCTGTTTGGCGCCAATTGTCTCAACCAAAACGCTTTACTGTGTATCGTTAAATTATTTCTTCAATAGTTGTGTTCCATTTTAGGTGCTCTTCTACATATATCCCCAGAAATTTGACATTCTTTTCTCGTTGTATTCCGCAATCACCAATTTTAAGTAAAATATCATTTGAAGGAGTTCTCCGACTACACTGAAACACTATATAGTTTGTTTTGCTGATATTAAGAAATAGGTTATTTGCGCAGAACCATTTGTACAGCTTCTCTAAGGTAGCATTAGCATCTTTGGTGGTTTCGGCCAAAGATCCCTCCGCGAATATAAGGCTCGTGTCATCGCCATAGAGCGTGGTGCACTGCTTTTGTCCAATATATTTAATCATATCCGCTATGTCTAGAGAAAATATGAACGGGGCTAAAATAGTTCCTTGAGGTAGACCCAAGTTCACTGCACTGGCATTTGACAGGCCAATCTTCTCCACTGAATCGATTTTAATGTGTTGTTTCCTGTTGTCCAGATACGACTTGTACCAATTTCCTGTTTTCCCTCTAATACCATATGAGTCTAGCTTCTGTGATAGTGCATAGTGAAGGATGCAGTGAAATGCTTTTGACAGGTCACAGTTGTTTACATTTAGTGACGTTTGGCTATTTCAGGTGTCTTTAATAGTTAGTGTCTTTAATAGTTAGTTAGTGTAATAAGTTCTCTACCACGTATTCGAATGTCGAGATGACTGACATTCATTTCATGTATGGACTTGCTGATGGCAAATCAGTACAAGCTAGACGATTGTACATTTAACGGTTTCTAGCCGTAATATCCCCGACCTAAAATCTTCGAAAACATTCATCGACGTCTTTATGAAACAGGCACAATGAAATGGAGGAAATGAAAATGAACGAAAATGAACGAAATGGAGGGCCAGGAAAATGAATGACAGTAAGAACGGTACAACTGGAACAGAATGTGCTGGACATGATAGAGGAAGATCCAAGTACTTCTACGCGATAGATTGCCAATACTTTAAATGTAAGACATTGGACAGTTCTTTCAGGAAAGAATGTTTCTAACAGACAGGATTGTGTTTCTAACAGACAGGAAAATTCTTCATGGCAATTTGTTGAATCCATACCACATTCAACGTGTTCAGGCACTACTACCTGCTGATTATTGTCCACGTATTGCGTTATGTCAATGTCTTTTGCAAACATTAGTTCTAATCCCTCAATTCCCGACACAGATTCTGTTCACCAATTTTCCAGTTTCTCAAGGAATTTTCATAACAATCATGTGTTGGCAGATGAAAATCCGAATGAGGTATGTGAATATCGATTTCGACATCAGTTATCCTTGAATGTTTGGGTTGGAATTGTGGGTTACTATCTAATTGGACTGGTATTTCTACCAGCAAGACTTACTGGCGAGTTGTATCCCAACTTTTTGGAAGAAACACTACCCGGGGTTCTGCAGGTTGTACCATTGGCGACAATAATTGCAATGTGGTTTGTGTACGATAGTGCACCACCACATTTCAGTTTGGTTGCTCATGATTTTTGAATAGCAACATACGGAGATCGCTGGATTGGTCGAGGTGGACCACACGAAACAAGCAGCAGGCACTGATAAGCGATAAGCGTGCGATAAAGGAAAAAATGATGACCCATGGTATGGACATGCCACTTTAGCCACTGCGCAGCTTACTTGCGCGTGCTGGCCTCCTTTGATGTGTGTAGTCGTGTATCATTGTCTCTACACAATGGTGATGGCTCACAGTGGCTCAAGATGGGCCATAGTGTAGAGGAGCCATCAGACTTAAGCCCCCTAGATTATTTCTTATGAGGCTATCTGAAGTCATTAGTTTACACTACTCCAGTTGAGAATTTGGACGAATTGCTAAATCGGATAATTGCTGGGTGTGACTCAATTAGAAACAACACTGGTGTGTTTGAAAGAGTTTGGCACTCAATGACGAGAAGATTGAATGTTTGTATCGAGGTTGGAGGAAGTCATTTCGAAAAATTATTGTAGATTGAGAAAATTTACATGTACTTTTTGATAATAAACTGTTGTTACTGTCGCAAATGTTGTTCACCCTGTATATTGAAACAAAGGGTTTTTTTAGAAATCATCATAAGACAAAATATTCTTAGAATAGGCCAAGGAATCACCCCTTGTATTTTAGCCGCATGTTTAGCTAACACCCTGTATAAGGTAAGATTGTTCAACTTTTATTGCATACACTTCAAATTGAGATATGTAAGAGCTTAATATAATTGGCTATGCATACTATGCAGATTGGCCTGTGGAGGGTTTTATAAGAGCCGCCCTTAGGCTGGGAAAAGTAAAGGCCCTGCACAATTTCCGTCAAGTAATAAAAAAATCCATTAAAAATATTATCCCAGGTTTTATTTATAAAAAATAAAACTGTAACTATGTACATTAGAAAACTTTTAAGTTTTTTTATGTTTACTTTATTTGTCTTTTACTTTATTTATCATTTATCGATTGGAAAATCTATTCTGTAAATGTGTCGCTCATTGTAAAAGTGAATTTTCTCCTTGAAACTGAATTTTAAAATAACGAGCTTTTTGCGAATTAAAGTGTAGGAAAAAATATATAGGCATTCATTCAATGTTTTTTCTTTTTAGGGTTCCGTACCGAAAACGGAACCCTTATATGACCACTTTGTTTTCCGTATGTCTGTCTGTCTGTCTCTCTGTCCGTCTGTCCGTCCATCCGTCTGTCTGTCTGTCAAGACCATTTTTCTCTGGAACGCGTAGAGGTATCAAGTTGAAATTTGTATCAAATACTCGGGTCTGCGGTCTCTTTCAGCTGTGAAAAAATCAAACTTGTAAGTCAACGCGATCAAAAGATATGACCGTTTATGTCGCATATTTTGCGATTTCACAAGGGAATCAAAACCTGTAGGGTACTGCCCGTTGACCTAGAATCATGAAATTTGGCAAGAAGCGGTGTCTTACAGCACATGTAAAGGGAAAAATCTGAAAACCGTAAATATGTAGTTTAATTATAAGAAAAATGCGAATTTACTATTAGAAACTTATGAAAATACACTAATGTGTTGCGTGGTATTGTCAGGCACTAGAAGCATATGGGTTGCATACAGTTAGGTCTTTCTAAAGATACCTTACTTACAAGTTTGTACGGAACCCTCGGTGCGCGAGTCACAACTCGCACTTGGCTGTTTTTTTTTTATTGTTTAATACAAATCAAAGATATAATAATTTGAAGTAACGTAGAAAATCAAAATAAAACTATTTTAATAAATGAAGTTAAACTTATTTTTTGGGAGTTACATCACTGTTATAGTGACATGTGTATAGTGTTTTAATCATATGTAATTTCGTCATCAGATGAAAGCTCTGGATTATCTATGATTTACTGATTTGGAATATCTATGGGCAGATTTTTGTAGTAATGGTGGTAAATTGGCGGAATGTATGGTAGAAGATCAAGAATATCTTTCTTATTTGCTTAGTAACTAGTCGTTAGATGGATAGAGTGGGTCTTGTCGAATATTGTACAAGTGGGCCGGTCGTTACTTTTTTGCATAAATCTACTTTATATAAGGGTGAGTCGGGATTCAGTGTTTCTTTAAATTGAAATTGTTAAGGATAATTTCTCTCAAACCTCAACCTTCTAATATTTAGCCATCTATCCTATTATAAAGCCAGCTATCTATTTGTAATAGAATTTTCTAAGACAGTGGTACTTAAAAATTAGGCGTTTTTCATTTCAGTAACCACAAAATAAGTTTTTTTTGCGTTTAACTGTTTTTATAATAGCGACCCATTGGTCTGGGCTATAAATTTTCCACGGCGGCGACTAACGCTCTCTATTATTCCAAATTCCCCATCATTTGGAAGATAAGAATGTCCAGATACCATGAACTTGTAATCTATGGTATCAACACTAGTATCAGGGTCTTGTACAAGCTTCAAGAGGGAAAAAAATGTCTTAATATTCCGGTTTTGTCTAGTGCAAGAATCGGAATACATAATGACATGCTTTTCTAAAGCCGCATGAGTTTTTAAGTGCTTAAGAAGAAATGCTGCAATGTCTTGAGAACCTCTTCCACCCGGAATCATTAAAATCCTCTAAATCCATCAAAATAAACTATCAAAACACTTATACCCACACACAAATATATATATATATATATATATATATATATATATATATATATATATATATATATTAATTACACTATTAAAATGACAATGGACTTACTTCACTTTTATAATGAATATTTAGAGTTTTAGTTCCCTGTAAAAACAAGTAACGCCCTTTTATGGGATTTTAATGCTTTTTAACGCCCTTTTATGGGATTTTAACTATTGAAGTTGCTTCACTTGTATAATGAAAGGTATAATAAAAAGTGATACCATTAAGCAAAAAAATAAGAATTTTAAAAACATGGAGTTACACCACTTTTACAATGAACGACACAAATATAGGTAACTCTTGTAAATTATATTCAAAAATTTTCAAATTACTGCTGGTAATTACTGCATGATTAGATTAATTATTTTGACTAAGAAGCCATGTCTTTTTTTTTGCGAAATAAAAAAAAAATAAAATGAGGCGATTCAGACTTGTTATATATAATTATATATTATATCTTGTCCTGCTCTAGTTCTAGTTTACTACTAGTACAAATAATGTTCATATTTTATTCTAAACTTGCCTTGTTCTAGTCCCGTTCTAGACATGTTCAGGTCATGTTCTGTGTCTTGTTCTAGACTTATTTTAGTTTTGCTGACGAGTTGTTCTGGTCTAGTTCTAGTCATGTTCCACACTTATTCTAGTGTCAAGTTCTATACCCTATTTGTTCGAGACTAGTTCTATACTTCGTTTATATTCTATACTTCGTTCTATACTTCGCTTTATTACGTTTTTTGTTCTGTTTTAGTCTTGCCCTAGGCGTGTTCTAATATAGTTCTATGCTTGTTCTAAATTTGTTGTAACAAAAGAAACCCATGGCGCTATAGCCCAGGACGGGCCTTGGCCTCCTCCCACAGCCTACACATGTGCGTGGTGTCTTGGTCTTAGACACAAGTGTAGTGGTGCCGTAGGAGAGCCACTAATCGGGGGGGGGGGGGGGGGTTTCGAGGCAGATTTTTACTGCGATGACTTTGCCAGAGACATCTACAGGAGAACGGTGGCTTATTTTTCATAATGTCCAGGATTTGAACCCGGGACTTGCGGCTCCGAAGTCTGACACCTTCACTACTAGGCCACCACCGTCTCCTAAATTTGTTGTAGTGTTGTCCTAATCTTATTCTGCTCTTGTTGGTTTCATTCTAATTTTCTTAAATTAAATTAAAACGGCTGTTCCGTTTGTCAACAATTAGTGAAATAAAGATGAAAAACTTCTTGAATCAGAGCAGTTTGAAATTTGTCGTGGTAGACCTGTACTCGTCGAAAATCGTTTTCTCTCGCTTCAATGCATCCGCGAAATGTCTCCATCTTTGTCGCGGTTGATCTTGTGGAACGTTTTAGCCGAAAGTAAAAATATTTTTTTCATTTGGTTTTGCTGTCGTCTCCGTTCGATTCATCGGAGGTGACATATGACTTTCTCCGTTCGATGTTTGAATCTTTTGGGGATGAAAATCAGTGGATAAGTGCTGATTTCGGTAAAAATTTGGTTGAAAATTATTCGGGAGTTTCGTGTGTTGACCGACGAAGTGTCAGAGATATTGCACAAAAAGGAAGGAGAAAGAAGTTAGAAAATATTGCAAGATTTTAATAATTTGTTCAACATTTATTAATAACTTCAATAATAGAAATTGTAAATTTATATATTTTTGCAAAAAAATCGCATTAAAACGATTTATTTATTTTATTTGCCTAATATTTAAATAAATTTGCAACGTTTTGTTTTGTCCTAATTATATTTGTCCAATTTTGTTTAAACTTCTCCCTACTCTGGTCTATATAGTCTTTTATATAATTATATCGTCGATCCAAATGCAAACTATCGAAAATGAAAAATATTAAAGATGAAAACATGGATTGTTTTCAACTTTAGATTCAAATTTATTGTAAAAATACAACATATGTTTCGCCAACACTGGCTTCTTCAGGTAATGAATCAATTACCTGAAGAAACCAGTCAAAGTTAAAATAATGTATATATTTCTCATTTAAGATAATTTGCATTTGGATCTACGATATATACAATAAATGCTGAACTGCAACTTCAGTTTCGTCCGGGGAAAATTTCCTAGGGAAGTTTTAAAATTCCATAAAACATTTTAGAAAAATCCATCCTCTTGCTTCTTACAAATAATAAACAATGTAATAGTAATAAACAATGTTGAATAATTAAGATAAGAAAATAATCTCTAAAATAATATATGTTACGGTAAAAGTGAAAAATCGGCAAATGTAAGCATTTACCGGTATATGTATACATCTACCAATTTGATAGGTAAATGTGAGTTTAAATATGAGATCAGATTCATATATGTACTTTTACCGGTAAAAGTACACATTTTCCAACGTATATTGGTAAAAGTTAAAAATAATTAACAGAAATAAAATAAATATACTTGTGTATTAAGGTTCAAATGTTTTTGAAAAAATGTATTATTTTCTTCTTATTATTTCGAATGGGCCTGCTTTGGACCACGCTTGTTCAACTGTTGAGCTTTGATCTTTGAGCAGTATTGTCGCATCTTCTGCCGGTGTACCTCCTTTCTCTCTTCTGTCCAGGGGATACCTTTCCTTCGGGGTTTTTCCTGAAATCCACGGACTTCCTTCAGCGTGCGTCTCACACACTGTCTGTTTCGGATATCTGTTATTCCCAGTTCTTTAATATCCTCCTCGGTTTCTGTCCACCAAGTGGTACGAACCTTCTTGTTTTGCCAGAAGGTGAACCGACGGTTGGTTAGTCGGTTTGGAGGCAGTCTTGCAATGTGGCCATAGAAAGCTACCCTTCTTTTCCTTGCACAGTCAGAGAGCATCACAATATGTTCGTAGAGCTCAGAGTTATGCCGCCTTCGGAATTCCCTATCTTCCTTTACCGCGCCTAGGATCTTCCTGAGGATTCTCCTCTCTTTGATTTCCAATTTCTCTACCAGACCTCTTCGGTTCAAGGAAAGACACTCCATGGCATATAGGGCTTCTGGTTGTAAGACTGATGTGTAGTGCTTAAGTTTCGGGTTGCGTGACAGGCATTTCTTATTGTAAGTGTTTATAGTTAGTCAATAGGCTAGTTCAAACTTGTTGACTCTCTTGGATAATGATGCTCTTTCTGATAAGTTGGGTTCAATCTATTCGTCGAGATACTTAAAGTTCTCAGTCCTCTTGATGTTTCCCTGCTCTAGTAACATCTCCCTGTTTGCTTCTCTGATGTTGGTGAAGAATTCTGTTTTCTCCAGCGATATTTGAAGACCCACTTTGGCAGCCTGTTTTCTGAGTCAATTTACCTGCATTGTTGCCATCTCAAGAGATTCAGCAAACAGTGCCATGTCATCTGCAAAGGCCAGACAATCTACAACCAGCCCATCTTTCTTACGTCCCAGGTAGATACCACTCCGTACTGGAGTTTCTTAAGCGTTTCTCTATCAATGGAATCGTAGGCCTTCCTAAAATCAACAAAAGTGACGACCACCTTGCGGTTTATCATCTTGGAGTATGCAAGTACAGTTTTAAGATTGAGGATCTGTTCAACACAGGATCGGGTCTTCCTGAAGCCCCCCTGGTATTCTCCCAGTTGACTATCCAGCTGATTTTCTGCCCTTTTTTGTAATGCCTTCGAGAGAATCTTGTATGTTACCGCCACGAGAGAAATTCCACGATAGTTGTTTAGATCAGTAAAATCTCCCTTTTTGTGAAGCGGATGGATCAGAGCCGATTTCCAATCGGGTGGTAATTTCTCTGTTTCCCAGATGTCTTGGATGATCTCGGTTAGCTTGCGCACGGCATTGTTTCCAGCACCTTTCCACAGTTCAGCAACGATAGAGTCCTCGCCAGCTGCCTTATTATTCTTTAGAAGTTGAATGATCTGGCCAACTTCTTCCAATGAAGGGGGCAGCAAGTCCGGGTTTGGTGTGGTTTGTTTATAGTCGAAGCTGGGTGGGTCACAGTTGAGTAGATTTTTAAAGTACTGAGCCAAGAAGGTGGCAGTTGTGCTTGTCCTTATAAGCCAGTTTGCCTTGTAAGTCTCTGATGTGGAGGCTTGGCGGAGCTTATTTTCTGAGTGTCTGCTTGAAGGTTCCAAAGAAATCTCTGGAGTTATTCTTAGCAAAGCTCTATTCGATTTGGGTTAGTTGCTTTTGTGTGAAGGTTCGTTTGTTTCCTCGAATTTTCTTGGCTGTAACCTTTCTTTGTTCCAAAAATGTATGCCAATTTTCCTTGGTCTTTTTAGAATTCCACTTCAACCAGGTTGTCTGTCTTTGGACTATTGCATTGTCACAGTTTTCAGTCCACCACGGATGCTTCCTTATTCTAGCGAGAGGGGCGAGTTCATTGGCCGCCTTGACAAGAGTCTCCTTCAGTTGGTCCCAGCTGTTTAGATCTGTATTGTTCAGTCTCTGACTTACTTCTTGACTGTTCTTGAGTCGCTCTACGTCAAATCTTACCATTTTGGAGGTTCTGTGTAATCTAGTGTTTATAGGCTGGATTCTTATTTTGATCTTTGAGAGGTAGTGGTCTGAGTCCAGATTGACGCTTCTTAGTACCTTCACGTTTTGTATTTCCTTTTGAGATTTTCGTGAAATGGCCACATGATCTATCTGGATTTCACCCAGGTTGGTATTAGGTGAAATACAAAACGAAAATACGAAAGTCTTCTGCTTCCTTGGCAAGTGTTTGAAGGCTGTAGACTTCATGAGCAACCTAAAAGTCCTACACATATCCACCAAACCAATCTTTCTCCGTTGCGGTTGGTTCGATTATGCGCCGGATAATTTCCCACTATGTTTCTGTATTTTTTCTCTCTTCCTAATTGAACATTGAAGTCACCAAGCAGTATAACGGTGTGCCTCTCTGGAAGTTTAGAGATAATATTTTCTAATAATCTTTATATTATTTTATTATACATAAAAACAATTAATACAGTTTGGTACATTATATCTATACATTATACCTATTTCTTATAATCGGATAAAATTATAATCCTTAACGGATCCTAATAACGGATAAAATTATAATCTTTATAATTTTATCCGTTTGTATGATAAAATTTTTTTTTTGTAATTCGAAATTCATTATTTATGAGACCTAATAACACTAAAAAGGTGCCAACATCATTAGGTATATGTACACATTTGCCAGCAATATTTGGTAAAAGTTGAACTTACATTTACCAATCAAGAAGGTATATGTGTACATATGCCGGCGAATGTGTACATTTTCCAAACGACGTACTTTTACCGTAACATATACACAGGGTGGACCATTTAACGTGGCCACGCTAAATATCTCCGTTGCCTTTAGAGTAACGAAAAGAATGTCAAGAGGCAATTTGATTGATATCGAAGGGCAGAGAAAATTTTGACAAAACCATTTTCGTCAGTCATACTTTGTGCATTCTGAAGGCGATCAAAGGTTTTCCAAATGGGAACATGTTTTTTTTATTAAGACGTAGCTAATATTCAGACAAATCCAACGACCTATGATATCATGACCTTGAAATGATTTTTCACGTAAATACACGTGTATAAAAATCACCGTAATTGTATGATGACAATAAAAATATCTGAATAATGTAACTAAACTTTAAGTGCATTATCTGAGTAATGTAATTAAACTTTAAGTAAGTAAATAATGTAATTAATATCGGTACATTCTTGAAGACGTCGGATGAATGATTACTGTTAAACTTCGAAAATTTTCTAGTGTGATAGCGGCGTATGCTCTTGTAAACACGATCCTTTATGATGAAATCCTCCTCTTATGATGAAATCAATTCACGTTAATTTCGGCGAACGAACCAACCAATTGCACCTCTTCCATTTTGCAACATTTTGCGAGGTATAATTTCCCAATGATCTGGACAGCTATTATGTTGATATCAATTCGGTATCGCTGAACTGACTTATTCATTCAAATTGCCATCTATGAACAATGGTCTAATAATCCGGTGCTCGATTATGCCACAGCACACATTAATAACACTGCAAGGACGCATAATCGCTCCAAGAATTTGCCGCAGCAACTTCGGGTTTTCGATTGACCAATAAATAGTGCATGTTTTGCGTATTCAACTGTCCATGATTAGTAAAAATTGATTCGTCAGTAAACAAAACGTCGTCGAAAAAAAAACGGATTTTCTGATTTACTGTTATGCCATTACTATTTACTATTGATTTACGGATCTACGTAGAGCCCATTCAAAGAACTGAATCCTATTTGTAAAATCGGCACCATGAAGGTCCTGATGCAAGGAAATATGGTACGGATGAAATTTATGACATCTTAAAACACTCGGGTTGGAAATTCCAGAATAGCGCTCAATTTGCCGAATACTTAATTGCGGATCATGAACTATTGTAGCCAGAAATCTCTGTCAATCTCTGCTTCTTCGTTTGTTTTAGCCTTGCTTTAGTTTCCTTTTTTGGAAGATAAAGGTCTGGTCCAGGATGTACAAGCCGGATTTAGGAAGCTTTACAGTACGGTGGAATACTTGGTTACGTTGAAGTATATTGTGGAGAAGGAGCTGGTTAAGAAGCAAGGGAAACTTTATGCTCTGTTTATAGATCTGAAAGCAGCCTACGACACTGTGGTGAGGGAGAGAATGTGGGAATGTTTGAGACGAAATATCTAAGGATCCGCGGTGCAGAGTGAAAGTAGGAGAGGAAGTTTCAGAAAGTTTTGATGTGAGAATGGGGCAAGGCAGGGTTGTCCGCTGAGTCCAATATTAGTTAACCTGTACACGGCAGATTTAGAGAGTGTGCTGAGCAAACGTCAAGCGCAAAGGTCAAAGGTCAGAAAGTCAAGTGAGGGATAGTAATTGGTAATAGGAGTTTGGCTTATGCGGCCGACGTTGTGATTTTGGCTAGATCGAAAGGAGAAATGTCAGAGATGATCGAGCGGGTGAAAAGATTTTGGATTTTGGAAAAGAGGAAATTGGCAGTGAACGTGAAAAAGACTAAATGGATGATGTTTCGTAAGAGAGCGGGTAGAAGGAGTAAATCATTTAAATGGGGTAAGTAGTGTAATTGAGCAAGTTAGCAACTTCAAATACATTGGTTTTATGTTTGGGCAGGATGGGTCCGCGAAAGAGCATGTTAAATATATTTGTAAAAAGGCGTGGGTGGCTGCTAACGGGCTAGGGAATCTATGGAAAGAGTGCTTGAGCAATAAATTTGCAGTAAAAATGGCTGTGTGGTGAAAGGCATGTGTGAGAAGTATCCTTTTGAATGGAGCGGAAGTGTGGGAAGTGAAAGAGGAAGAGAGAGTTGAGAGAGTCCAGTTACAGTTTTTAAAAATGGTCCTCAATTTAGATAGAACTACGCAGGCATACATCGTCCTGCAAGAAATATGCGGAAAGTGTTTTCGCAATCAGTTAGGAGGGTCGTTAAGTTTTAAAGGAAAGTAAGTGTATGGAATGGGTAATGAAACGATTGTAAAAGAAGTGCTGAGAGTTGTAAGAATGGAAGGTTTGGGTATAAATAAGAGTACAAAATGGGGGAGCGAAAGAAATAAGCTGCATGAAAGCTATGGCTGGGCATATGAGGAAATCGAAAGAATGTTTGGGAATGGAAGGAAGCTGGAAGAATTTGTGTGTGAAAGGTTAGTCGAGGTGGAGCTGAAGGAAGGTGGAGGAAGATCGAGGGGAATAAATTCCTCCCAGAATACGGGACCGTAAAAGTGTTCCAAAGACTTCCGTTGTACCCCAAAGGAGCTAGGCTGCCGCAGGCATTGATTGCACGACACAGGTGCGGGTCAGAGGAGAAAGGCAGGAGGTACTGGATAGGCACGCGCTTTACGCTGTGTGGCATATGTGGGGAAGCTAGTGACATGTGGGTACATTGGGCACAAATCTGTGAAGGATGTCAGTGGAGCAGTGAGGAGAGACCGGTGGCGGAAGACTGAGGTTCGTTCCTTATCTCTCTTAATTTTTACCTCGGTATTGGAATGGATTAACTCTGAATGTAGCATGTAGCTTTTTTTCTTTGTTTGGTTAAAGAATGTATGTAATTTTGTATACCAATAAAACCAATGAATACCAATGAAAGAAGTTTTCTGACAAGATACTGTTGTGTTCGTGCGCTTACAAAGAGTTTCTGCTGGTTTCACCATAAAACAGAATCATTTTCACTCTCTCTGCTTGACTATACAGTACCAATGCTACGGAGGTCCGATGCAACTAGAGGAAAAACAATAAATTGATAGTTTACAAAGTGTGAAATGTACCGAAAATATAAGCTATTAGCAAAATACTGCAACGTACAGTACCATTTTCGATAGGGTTATTGGATCTTACTTTGGATGGCTATATTTGTCAAATCATTTCAAGATCAGATGCAACTTTTTAATAAAAAAAGAATATGTCCCCATTTGAAAAACCATTGATGACCTTGAGAACGCAAAAGCTATGATCTTAACAAATCTTAATAAAACTACTTTATATTTACATTTCTGTGTTATCTTTTCATTTTGCAGAAACTTATCGCCAAATATATTCACTAATATTTTAACGTTTTCCACAACTGCAATATATTTTTTTAATGAACAAGCATTTATAAGAAGTAGTACGTTTACTCCAAATATGAATCTTACACCACCATCGAGAGCGGCATGGGAAATGATTTTTGGGTTAAAAGTTTTTATGCGAATAGCATTACAATGGCAAGGTTAGAAATTGAGGGAAATATTCTCGTCCTTCGGTAAAATCAATCAATAATGTTAATAATATCAACGATAAATGCCCTTCCGATAGTTAAAAACTGAATAGACACCCAGTCTACACACCCAGTAGTTAAAAAATCGATTTTTTTGTTTTTGCATTTTGCGAATGGACATATATTTAAGTATATTCTTTGAAAATTTGAAGTTGATCCGGCTAATATTTTCGGAGATATGAGCGCATTTGTTTTTTGGTTGAACCAGAGATATCTTGCTCACCGCCGGACACTTTTTTGCGGAGGACCTCCAGGAGATCATCTATAGCATCCTTGGGGTTCGTAGGGTGTACAAAGGGGGTGCGCGAAAATAATATTACAATGGCAGCATTTTAAATTACCGAGGAAAAATAAACTCAAGAAAAACAAAACAAAAACACACCCAATACAATACCCAAACAAACAAAAAGTGCTGGTTCTATTTTTGATCGATTGATGTCAAATTATTAACTACTATAGTTGTCGCAGCCACCCGATAGAGTAATAAACTTGCGTGATTTTCACGTGATTTTCGGGGGATGATTCGCTATTGGTCATTGCAAACGCTTTTGAAGCGTAGATCACGCAGCCGAAACTTTAAACCAGTCGACCAGTCCGGTTGTATGCCACGTGCTGTCATTTTTCATTTTTTCTCTCGAGTTTTCAGTCTTTATGTCTTAGTTAAAATTAGTGATTACATTTTATCCATAAATTAGTCTTTTTCAAGACTTTGTTTACAATCAAATAGGAAGTGGTAAGTACCTAGGTATTTAAAAGAAAGCAGTGTAAATCAGGCTTTTTACAACGTCACTATGAACTATCACGTAAACGCCGCGTGATCACTCCACGGGGTCGCTGCGACAAGTATAGGCAACTTCACTAGGCAACCTAGCTTGGCAAACTTAATAGGCACCCTAAAATACTTTACACAAGTTGAATAATTTTGAATATCCTCCCGTTAGCTGGGTAAACATTGTCTACGACATAACAAATTAACGGGTGTTATACAGGTGTTACACATACAGAGGGTTGTAAACTTGATTAAGCGAACTTCACACATGTGATACATAACTTTCAATAATCTTTATACCCCAATTTTATTATTATGGACCGATGGTTAAAGACGTGTCGTTTAGAAGCATCCCATGATACTGAAAGCTCTAGTGAGTTACCATTTCAACAGACTAAAAACAAAGAAAACATGGGAAAGAAAAGAAAAAAAAAAAAAATATGATAGGGACTATTTACAAATAAGTTTTTATTTTACAGGGGAAGAACCGGAACCTAAACCGCTTTGTGCAATCTGCAACGATGTTGCCAACAGCAGTTTAACACCATCACTTCTTCGTAGACACCTTGAAACAAAACTTACGACGCACGCAGATAATAAAATGTCTAGTATCTATTCTTTCCTGTCTTCAAACGAAGATAGTAAAATGGTTCTTGAGGCATCATTTCGAGTAAGTTATAAGATTTTGTGATCTTGACGGATATACACAATGGCAGAAAATATAATTCGACCAAAAGAAAGGTGAAAAAAGTATAAGATATAATATAAAATTGAATTATTTTGCGATACAGCTTGACGAGTCGACCGATGTAGCAAACAATGCAGCATTGCTTGTCTACGTTAGTTGTATTTTGACGAATATCGTTCAAGAAGATACTATTTTCAAAACCTATGAAAACTTGAAAACTTATACAACTGGAGAAGCAAATAAGCTTCGATATGATCAATGTCTATTTTGAAAAAAATTGAAGAAACAGAAACATCTTCAATTAACTTTCGATGACCATTTTTCCAATAGATTGAGAGGCTTTTTTTCAGTTTGAGACTCTCAAAGAGAGAGTCGTTTGAGACTCTCAAACAACTGGATCTAAAAGGACTACGTCTATTCAAGGAGATGTAAGTTTAGAAACCTTTCTAACTTTGCCGGAAAAAGAAAAACTCATATAGTTATCCTATGGCAGTTCTCTAAAAGCTATTTTTATAGGAATCTTGAATTAACTGGCTCAATACAAAAAATGAATTTCCTGTTCTTTTAAAAAAAAAAAACGAATTGAAGTTCTTTTGCACAACATATCTATGTGATAAAAGATTTTCAACATATTCTTATCTGAGAGATAAATATAGAAACAGGTTAAATGCAGAACCTGCTCTAAGAATGAAAATGTCAGATATTGAGTCAAATTTTGGTTTTCCTTTGCTCCTCCAAACAACCACAATAATACCATTAAAAGTTATAATTTTTTAATTTAACGTATGCTTTTGTAAGAACCAGTTGGTTTGTTGAATTGATTTTGAATGAATTTGTATCTATCATTTTGGTTTTATTAATGTTTTAATAATGTACTCGATGCTTTGGAATTATGTTTTCTATCCTTGCTATGGACTATATGGGGTTCGCCAAATTCTTTCCGATTTTACAAAGGGTTCGCGAAGAAAAAAAGGTTGGGAAACATTGATCTATAGGAGCTAGGAAACTCAATATTAAAAAAAATATTAGCGTACATTAAATTCTCGAAATGCACATGTATTTGATGTATTTATATAATAAAATGCCTCTTCACAAAAAAAAACCGGAAAAATCACATTTTTTAAACTTACAACTAGGCATAAAAAAAAAATGGTGAATTTTATAGTTTTTGTCTTTAATGCGTAAATATAAGTATATTTATGAAGGTTTCTGTATATCGATAATTTTTCAAAATAAAGTAATCAAGCTTTTAGTATGGGTTATATAGTCCCAATAGTCTTATAAGATGGGATTGATTATATATCTCAATAAACTTGAGAGTTGAAATTTGCTCTGGGACGTATTATGCCGTTAGTCTCGAAAGGGTTAAGACACAACTCTATACTGGCTAACTTCTATTTTAAAAAACCAAAACATCAAATAAATTCACAACGTAATTATACAATGAATATATGCAAGTTTCATTTTTACTTAATTTTGTTAAATAATTAATTTTCTTTTAATATCTATTATCTATCTACTCCATACATTAACCAAGATGTAAAAAGATATATAGATAAGACACACAAAACTGAACAGACATGACTGGAGAGACAAGACTAGACAGACAAAATTAGAGAGACAAGACTGGACAGACAAGATTAAACAGCCAAGACTGAACAGACAAGACTAGACAGACAAGACTGGCCAGATAATCCATTTCAATATATCTATCCTTATGACAAAAAAGCTAGACGTAAAAAAAGTTTATAACTAGACTAAGTATAGACTAACGTATTTTAAATGATTTGATTAGTTGATTTGGATAATTTCCATATTTAGGCCGGACGATGGTCATTATGTTAATGGAGGCGTTCGATTATAAACACTATGCTCTAACTACATTTTCACATTTAGTTTCCCTTGTTTTATTTTCCATTCTTTCAGTTTAATACTATCCATCTAAATTAGGGGATAGAGCAGTCACGCACGTACCTAGATCAAATATCGCTGTACAGTAAACAGAGATATTGTAAAAATGTTTACACGCAGCAAATATACAAATATTTATATTAAAGTAATAAGCACACTCGGATTCGATTATCTAAAACACAATATTTTTCTCGGTATTAACAATACGTAGGAAGTTTACGTTTACAATAGCTTTTGTAAGCTTTGTTTACTTGGTACATATTTCAAATCACTGAATTATGTAAAATAGATTGCCTTTATCACAGCTCGAATCGATAAGTCAGGGCTAGGGTAAGTGACTGCGCTGGTCTTTTAGAGACTAAATGGAGAAGACAGATGAAACTAGATAGTCACACATGATAAGACAGATAAGATCAAACAGACAAGACTAGACAAACAAAATCATGCAGGTAAGACCATACTCAAACGATCTAAAAGACGAGAGTAGAAAAATAAGACTAGATAGACCAGACTGGACAGACAAGACTGGATAGACAACACAGGACCGACAAGACTGGACAGACAAGATTGGACAGACAGGACTAGACATGCAATTCTCGAGATACAAGACTGGACGGACAAGACTGGACGGACAAGACTGGAGAGACAACACTGGACAGACAAGACTATACAGACAAGACTAGACAGACAAGACTAAACAGACAAGACTAAACAGACAACACTAGACTGACAAGACTAGACAGCCTATTTGTTTGATTTTTCATACGTGTGCATATGAGTCAGCATTCCGTCTACCTCGATACTCTGCTGGCTGTGTTTCTTAATCTACTGATGCCGAGACATATTATCAGTTTATATCAGATTGATCTTTTAATTAAAGCGACTCGCGTGGTCTAGCCTGGTTAGTTTTTCACATTATTGTCGAAGGTACGTCACCACTCTTTAGTCTTTGTATTTGACCTAAGCTTCACTTGATTATTAGGCGAGGTAAGCCCATTTTGTTTGTAGTCTACCTCCAGAGTTTGTGTCCATTGTTGAACCGAGTGGTAGGCCAGCTTTTCCAGGTTGTGATGGAGGGTATAAACATCTTGGTCCACAATCATATCCACCATCTATCCTGCCATAGTTCCTCAAAATGTTTCCTGGAATTCGATTTATCTTCCACGAGATCTTTCATGTCTGCTGCAAGTTTGGCGAGCATGTCTGTTCGCTCATTACCCTCGATTCCAGCATGAGTTTTAACCCAGTGCCATCGCAGCTTGATCCTCTTCGATACAAAAGCAGCTATTTTCAAGGTTTCCATTAACATTTTAGTGGGCGAATTCATATGCTTCATGAAGAACGGAGCGGCTTTCGCATAAAATTAAGCAATAGCTGTTGGATTGCTCTTCCACATAACGCAAGGCGTGTTGTATGCCTATAAGCTCCGCCTGGAAGATAGAGCAGTAATACTCTAATCTGCTTATAATGTACCTCCTCTCCGCCAAAGTAAGCTACAAATGTAGCTTGTATACACCCGAAGTTGGAGGACATTCGTAAGCGTTAAATGGTAATTGACCAATGACAGCTTCGAAGCGTGGAGGAATGCCTGAGTGTTGATGATAGATGCGAGCTATAAAGTGCCAACTGTTCTAGGCGGATGTCGAATTAAGCGTGCGTGCCCAATGGAGACTGTGCGATATGCCTTAGCTGCACGAATAGTAGTGAGGCGCTGTACTCTCAATAGCTTGAGGTTTCCTTTAACACCGCAAGACCGGTCCAAAATACGAGCTTCATACAGTAGTGCTGGTGCAACCATGATATATGTCAACTATTTCTGATCTGCCTAGACCCCATTCCTTTTTCACAGTAAAACTTCATTGGAGGACTAAATTGTTTCACGCCACGACATGCAAACTTTATGTGTTCCTTGAAGTTAAGGGATCTATCAATTATGACACCTAAATATCCGAGATGATGTTGGCATTTTATCTTTGTGTTCCCAAGAGTGAAAAAGGGACTTCTCTGTCTTAATGACCTGATTAAGAATAGGCTTCAGTCTTTTTCTGATTGAAATTTAGTCGACAGTCGGCTGAGTATTGTTGAAGACTTTGCAAAGCACGATCGGTGATCTCCTTTAGTCTCACAATGCTGTTACTTCTGCAAAGCAGAATAGTGTCATCGGCATATGCTATGATTTCGCATTCTTCGGGCAAATTTCTTTCAAAAATGGTGCCATAAACAATGTTCCAAAAACCTGGTCCAAATTTCGAGCTCTGCGGACAGCCTTTTGTGAAACTTTTTTCAATTTGCATTCCTGGTTCAACAATAATAGCTTTGCGATCTGCAAAATAGCGTCTAGCTAACTTGATGCGGTTATCAGTGCAACCCTTCTCAATTAGCCTGCTAATGACAAGGTGCCACCATGCATTATCAAATGCCCCACTAATATCTAGAGCGATGTCTGAGCAATATTTCTTGTTTTTTATAGCTTCCCGTATGTACCCAACGGCTGTTGAAATAGCTTGGACAGTTCCAGTTCCCTTTCTGAAGCCGAATTGGTTTTTGTGAATCATATTGTTTTTATAGAAATAGTGCTCGATTCTTGAGATAAGCAGGAAATCAAAACACCTTTCCAGCAACCGGAAATAAACTGATTTGCCTGAAATTGGCGTGGATAAAGCGGAGTTATTGGGTTTGGGAATGATCTTTATCAACTGTTCTTTCCAGCTGGAAGAAGATGGAAACATCGATTTATTTAAGCACTCGTTGTATAGCAATTCAAAACATTTGTGTGCAGAATTAAGGGCAGCTAATACAATGTCTGTTGATATACCATCCAGACTAGGAGCCTTCTTTGGGCTTATTCCGCGTAGTACGCGTTCAATTTCGGAAATAGTGAACGGTGTATCTTCAGGTCCACCTCCTCCAGTTTCTGCATAATCCATGACTAGAGCGTGTAAGTAAAAGTCCTCCTCATTGTCTTCTGGAAAGAAAGCGTTAAGAGGTTCCCTCATTGCAGTCCAGCAACCGGAAATAAACTGATTGGCCTGAAATCCTTCGTGGATAAAGCCGGTTTATTGGGTTTGGGGATGATCTTTATCAACTTTTCTTTCCAGCAAGATGAAAAAATCGATTTATTTAAGCACTCGTTGTACAGCAATTCAAAATTTTTTGGTTCAGCTTTAAGGGCAGCTAATACAATGTCTGATGATATACCATCCAGACCAGGAGCCTTCTTTGGGCTCATTTTGCGAAGTACGCGTTCAATTTCGGAAATAGTGAACGGTGTATCATCAGGTCCACCTCTTCCAGTTTGTGCATAATCCCTGACTCGAGCGTGTAAGTAAGAGTCCTCTTAATTGTCTTCTGGGAAGAAAGCGTTGAGAAGTTCCTCATTGTTTCGAAAATATCTAAAGACTTCCCCCCTATCTTAAGGCGGGTAACGAAGCTAGTCGAGGTTTTTGCCCTGAGGGTTCTTCCTCTGAGCCCCCTAAACACAGGTTCCCATGGATTTCCTGTTGAAGAATGTATACAAAATTGCATTGTAAATTGCATGTATACAAAATCAATTGTTTGTATTCACACAGCTTGTCTTGATACGCAATCTTATTTGACTGCCTCTTTACCCCTCTACTCTTTTGATAGATTCTCCGTAACCTGTTATTTTCCTTACGAAAAGCAGTGAATTCGGGTGTCCATGGAACAGAGTTTCTAAAATATTTCTTTGGAGAAAAGGTGTCGCGATTTGCATTCAACATCGCCAGATTTAATCTTTGAGTGAATGTTGAAATTTGCTCAGGAGAGGAGCAGTCGTCTAGCTGTGGTTTAATTCCTTGACGATGTAACAAGAAATGTCATTGAACTCAGTCGAGCTTCCAATCGCAGGGCAGAATCCCCGTTGGAGTTCAGGCAGCTCAGTTACCTGTCCCATTCTCCAGCTTATATAACGGCGATCAGATAAGCTACTCTCCTCGGGAAGATGCGAATTGAGGATTTTCTTGCTCAGTGTGGAGCTGACAAGAGTTAGGTCAATCAGGCTGTGTGTTTTGTGTCCAATGAATGTAGGTTCCGACCCGATGGTCAAATTGTTCTGTGATATTAATGTATCTAGACATTTACCCCTTTTATCTTCCAATACACAACCCCAAGAATAGGACTTTGCGTTGAAATCTCCAGCCACTAATACTTCTGCTTTCATCTCCCTAAGAATATTAGAGATATTCGGTAGATTTTCTTCGAATTTATTCTGCCCATCCTTTGATGGTGGAGGTAGGTAGACTAATATGGCATTGAAGTTCATTGTCCCACAGAGAACTTGGACAACTGACATCAGGCTACTGAAAAAATCTGTGTTGAGCATTGCTGCGATTCGAGGATCAGGTATAACTATCGCGGCTTTAATAGTTGGTTCATTTGGATTACGATATGCACTCTCTTTGGCTTACGATATGCAGGCTGTAGTGATTTGGAAAAGCCAACAGAGTTTTCCACAGAGGACGGAGGCTCTAGAATGAAAACTATTTGAATTTTGTCCCTCTCAATTCTTTCTAATTGGGCTCCTGTGGCGACCTTGCCTTTGTAGATTGTAGATATGGTGGTGACGACTTGTACTGCGACCTTTATAGATCTATTGTACCCCACCCTCCTCCTCCAAGCGTTGGTATACTTACCCATTTAAAGCGCCTCCTCTAATCCTGATTCCTTTAGGAATTTCGGGATCTGGGTGGGATTTAAGGCCTGCAGCTCCTCCGTGTTCACGCAGTGAGCCCCGAGGTACATCTGTCTCTTGCGGAATAATGCTCCGCCTTCTTTGAGCAGATGTATGGGGTTTCCTCTGCTGAACCACAGAATCTGCATCCGTCATCTTCCTCTGGGCCTAGGGCCTTGAGATGTTTCCCAAGTTCGCAGTGTCCCGTCAGGACTCCTGTCAGAATTCTAAGCTTGTTCCTGCTTAATTTCTGGCAAGTTTTTGTTCTTTTCCGGTTAAAAGATCCCAGCATTACTTTGGACGGCCTAAGTTCTTACCAGGTTTTCATCCATTGTTCTCTTGTTTCTTCATCTAAACTTTTGTGGATGGTGTTCACACTCATGCCGCAAAAGGGTTCCGGACCTATAAAGGGGCTACTGGATCCCTTGTTTGCTAGGTTATCGGCTTCTTCCGACCTTGCCTTTACCCAGATTGATTTGCAAACATTTTATTGCATTGGTTGGCATCTTAGCAATTGTTTGATTTAAAAAGGGGCACGAATGCCTAACGATAAGCTCCATAAATTGACACAAATTAACTATTATTTTCTCCAATAAGGGTGGCGGTTTCTGTCGGAGTCTTCCTTTTCCACATCCGGTGTCTTTTTTCTTGATCCAAGAACTCTTGATGCCGGGATCTTTCCCCGAGATATCCACAGAGATTGAACGGGAGCGAACTGGTTGAGCCCCCCGTTTCCGTTTTTCCGGCGCCGCTAGATAAGGAGTTTAGAAAGACGCGTTAGCATCGCTAACGGACGCTTCGATGTCGCGCTGGGGAGTTGTTTTAGGTTCCGTAGTTTTTTGTGAACTCCGTCTCCAGTATACTAGTTGAACTGAGTAGGCCAGATGCTAGTGCCGGTCCCAAGCCTGGATAAATTAAGAGGGTTGGAACGAAAGGCTAGCAACCTTTCTTCCGTGAAAATAAAATACAACTTTTGCTACGAAAAAGGAATATGAAAATGGTTACATGGAATGTACAAGGTTTAAGAACTAAAGAGATAGAAGTTTTTCAGGAACTTAAGCGACAAAATATGTGTTCTCACCGAAACCAAGAATAAAGGAAAAGGAAATGAAACAAAAGATGACTATATCCACTTTTATAGTGGAGTAGAAAAAAGCGCCAGAGCAAAAAGAGGTGTATCTATAGCCATACATAAAAGCTAAAGAAAAACATAAAGAGGTGGGAAGAGATAGATGAGCAGATTATTACGAAGGAATTAGAAAGAAACGGTGCAACGTTTGTCATTATAGGAGCATACGCTCCAAGCGACGATGCCGACGTCAAAGTTAAAGTGGAGTTCTAAGACAGATGAAGGGATGTCCTGATTAATGTAAGTCACTCCAAAGAAATATGTCTTTGCGGAGATATTAATGCCCGGGTAGGCAGAAAAGAGGAAGATGCGGTCCTGGGAAGATGGCGAAGAACGAGTAAATAACAACGGGGAACGACTTATAGAATTATGCCGAAGCCTGAACCTAAGAATAATTAACGGTTTTTATCAGCACAAGGACAATCATAAGTACACATGGGAACAACCAAAGAAAAAACTAAGATCCATAATTGACTATTTTATACAATCTCAATATACAAGATTTCAAACGAATGACGTGAGGGTCTATTGTAGCGCTGAATGCGGGTTAGATCATTATATGGTGGTAACAAAGATTGTCATACACTACGGCAGAACAAGCAACCAGAACGAGACGAAGGACGAGGAAGTTTCCGAATTAAAAAATATAAAACATAACATCGATAGCCTAAAACAAGAATCAGTAAAGTTTCTTTACAAGCTAAGACTAGCATCAAAACTAACAAGCTTAAACAGAAGGGAAACAGCTGAGGGACAATATCAGAATGTTAAAGATTGTTTAAGAGCTGCGAAAGAAGCTCTAGGGTTTAAGGAAACAGCCCAGCATGAAAACCAGACCGGTGGTGTAAATAAATAGAAAGAGCGGTGAACGATAAGAAGAAAGCGTACAAGCATGGTTTATCACAAAAGACAAAGAAGACAGGAAAGTATCCATTAGGCTGGACAGAGAAACAAAGAGATTAGCTACCAAAAGAAAAAACGAAATATGGGAGCAAAAATATGAAGAGGTGGAAAGATACTTAGGCTTGGAAATTTATAAAAAAACCATAGAAAAGAGAGGAAAGACGAAGGAAATATTAACCTGATAAAACATAAAAAATGGGAAGAGCACTATAAAACACTACTGACTGAAAACCGACCTCGATTTTTGGAGGAGCTAGAAGGTACCACGGAGGTAGCGAACATAGATGTTCATGAAATAAATAAGGAAGAGATAAGAAAAAAGCCAAAGGAAATGAAGAACGGAAAAGCCTCAGGGCCGGGAAACATTGCCATCGAGTTGGTTAAATATGGGACACATTCTCTATTGGAGGCACTAGCAGAGATTTTTAATAAGTATATATTCAATATATTCCGAGAGAATGGAATATTGCCTACATTAGCTCGATATATAAAAAAGGAGATAGGAAAGAGTGTGGAAATTATAGAGGAATCAGTGTAACCAGCTCGTTGGGACGGTTGTAGGGTCGTATACTAAAGAAAAGAATTGAAGCTCAATATATGGGAATAGAAGAACAGAGTGGTTATCGAGCGGGAAGATCCTGCAATGACAATATCTTTACCCTTCAACAACTAATAGAAAAACGGACAGCTCGAAACCTCTCAACACATCTTGTTTTTATAGACCTGGAAAAGGCATACGATACTGTTCCTCTTAAACTTTTATTTAAGGTTTTGACGAAGACGGAACTTAGTAAAACGTATATAAGAGCATTGCAGAATATGTACATGAACCCGCAAAGCAGAGTTAAGACAGGAAATACTCTTTCAAAACCATTTAATGTCACGAAGGATCTAAAGGAAGGGTGCTTGCTGCCTTTCTCCTACCCTGTTCAAAATATACATCCAAGAATCACTGTGCAAGTGGAGACAGAAATGCTCAGGAATGGGTATAAAAATCAATGATCACTGTTTGTCGACGCTGTTCTTCGCAGATGACCAGGTAATAATAGCTGGCTGCGAAGAAGATGCAGATTACATGCTTAGGAAACTGCATGAAAAATACGAAAAATGGGGTATGAGGATGAACATGAAAAAGGAGAGGGGGACGAAGATCAAGATTTAGAATTGCGAAAAATAAAAAAGTGCGAGGAATATAAATATTTGGGAAGCCTAATCTCGAACAAAGGATCTTCAGAACGTGACATAAAACACAAAGCGCAACAGGGTCAGAGAACGATACATATCCTCAATGCATTACTTTGGTACAACCAAATTAGTTTAACGACATTACTACGAGTCGCCTCGTTCTTACTTCCGTAAGTAGTTTCTAGCTCCGACATTTCCTGTACCTGTCTCATAGTTGTTGCTGATTTTATTTGGTTTAACTGAGCGGCAAAAAGTTCCTTGACGGAACTTATAATCACTGGCAGCAAGTTCTTTCACGTCAGGCTGTTGAGGTTTTGTCATAGTTGCTGCTTTTGCGTATGTGATTGTTGCACTTGTAACATTAATCGCCAGCTTTCTGCTTGCTTCAGACTAGACAGACAAGACTTGACAGACAAGACTAGACAGACAAGACTAGACAGACAAGACTAGACAGACAGGACTAGACAGACAAGACTAGGCAGACAAGACCAGACAGACAAGACTAGCCAAACAAGACTAGACAGACAAGACTAGACAGACAAGACTAGACAGACAAGACTAGACAGACAAGACTAGAAAGACAAGACTAGACAGACAAGACTAGACAGACAAGACTAGACAGACAATACTAGAAAGACAAGACTAGACAGACAAGACTAGACAGACAAGACTAGACAGACAAGACTAGACAGACAAGACTAGACAGACAAGACTAGACAGACAAGACTAGACAGACAAGACTAGACAGACAAGACTAGACAGACAAGTCTAGACAGACAAGACTAGACAGACAAGACTAGACAGACAAGACTAGACAGACAAGACTAGACAGACAAGACTAGACAGACAAGACTAGACAGACAAGACTAGACAGACAAGACTAGACAGACAAGACTAGACAGACAAGACTAGACAGACAAGACTAGACAGACAAGACTAGACAGACAAGACTAGACAGACAAGACTAGACAGACAAGACTAGACAGACAAGACTAGACAGACAAGACTAGACAGACAAGACTAGACAGACAAGACTAGACAGACAAGACTAGACAGACAAGACTAGACAGACAAGACTAGACAGACAAGACTAGACAGACAAGACTAGACAGACAAGACTAGACAGACAAGACTAGACAGACAAGACTAGACAGACAAGACTAGACAGACAAGACTAGACAGACAAGACTAGACAGACAAGACTAGACAGACAAGACTAGACAGACAAGACTAGACAGACAAGACTAGACAGACAAGACTAGACAGACAAGACTAGACAGACAAGACTAGACAGACAAGACTAGACAGACAAGACTAGACAGACAAGATTAGACAGACAAGACTAGACAGACAAGACTAGACAGACAAGACTAGACAGACAAGACTAGACAGACAAGACTAGACAGACAAGACTAGACAGACAAGACTAGACAGACAAGACTAGACAGACAAGACTAGACAGACAAGACTAGACAGACAAGACTAGACAGACAAGACTAGACAGACAAGACTAGACAGACAAGACTAGACAGACAAGACTAGACAGACAAGACTAGACAGACAAGACTAGACAGACAAGACTAGACAGACAAGACTAGACAGACAAGACTAGACAGACAAGAATAGACAGACAAGACTAGACAGACAAGACTAGACAGACAAGACTAGACAGACAAGACTAGACAGACAAGACTAGACAGACAAGACTAGACAGACAAGACTAGACAGACAAGACTAGACAGACAAGACTAGACAGACAAGACTAGACAGACAAGACTAGACAGACAAGACTAGACAGACAAGACTAGACAGACAAGACTAGACAGACAAGACTAGACAGACAAGACTAGACAGACAAGACTAGACAGACAAGACTAGACAGACAAGACTAGACAGACAAGACTAGACAGACAAGACTAGACAGACAAGACTAGACAGACAAGACTAGACAGACAAGACTAGACAGACAAGACTAGACAGACAAGACTAGACAGACAAGACTAGACAGACAAGACTAGACAGACAAGACTAGACAGACAAGACTAGACAGACAAGACTAGACAGACAAGACTAGACAGACAAGACTAGACAGACAAGACTAGACAGACAAGACTAGACAGACAAGACTAGACAGACAAGACTAGACAGACAAGACTAGACAGACAAGACTAGACAGACAAGACTAGACAGACAAGACTAGACAGACAAGACTAGACAGACAAGACTAGACAGACAAGACTAGACAGACAAGACTAGACAGACAAGACTAGACAGACAAGACTAGACAGACAAGACTAGACAGACAAGACTAGACAGACAAGACTAGACAGACAAGACTAGACAGACAAGACTAGACAGACAAGACTAGACAGACAAGACTAGACAGACAAGACTAGACAGACAAGACTAGACAGACAAGACTAGACAGACAAGACTAGACAGACAAGACTAGACAGACAAGACTAGACAGACAAGACTAGACAGACAAGACTAGACAGACAAGACTAGACAGACAAGACTAGACAGACAAGACTAGGCAGACAAGACTAGACAGACAAGACTAGGTAGACAAGAGTAGATAGACAAGACTAGACAGATAATATTAGACAGACAAGAATAGTCGGATAAAACTAGACAGACAAGACTAAACAGCCAAGCAAGAGAAGTCTGAGACAACTAGACTAACAAGACTATATTTACAAAATAGGATCGATAAGACTAGAAAAAATACTAGAGGAAGACGACTAATAGACAGCACTAGACAACCAGACAAAATGTAAGACATAAGGAAAATAACTTTGTGAAAACGAGTCTAAACAGACTTTTTACTTTATAATGTAATTACATATGAAATTAGATAAATTGAAAGTGAAATGCTGAATTAGAAACGTGCAATGGACTTTCCCCATATATTTATTACTCACAATAGTACACTTACATATACCATGCAACACTAGCTAGAAAGAAATGTATTTGTGGTAATTAAAGAAATATATTAGTAGTTAACTCGATATGATTTATATTACGAGCGTTTATATCTAATCTGCATGACCTTTTTTGTCATTAAACAATTTTGTTTTTTATTATGACTTAATCTCCAATCAAATAGGTTTCTTTGCCGAGAATTTAAATTAATAATCCAGAAACGGGCGTGTTAAATTGCGTGATTGTTTAACGTAAGTAATTGCTTTATTATTCCCAGAGACGCGTCGTATGCACAACGTTTATCATTTACTTAATAATTAATTGCGCAAAATATAACAAACGAAAATTAACTCAAAAAATATAAAACTTTAATGATGTTCTGTAAATTGTTATAGTATTTATAATACAATTGTAATATTATTTGAGATTATTAAAATTTCAATTTTATGCTTAAATTAACTTAATGACTTGCACGAAATTATTTCTATATTATTTAGCATGTAATAGTAAATATTGTTTTACATTTTAGAATAGATCGAGTTGATTATTGACACAAGAATGATCGTTAAACTTTTCACAATGATTTTGCCAATAACGTCACAATGATTTTGCAAATAAAGCTTCTCAGTACAAAATACAATTAAGTAATTTCATGGAATATATCTTTATCTACGATAGGTTTTCTAAGTGACGCTACTTCAAGAATATCTTAAAGCCTTATTGTCCGGAAGATACGAGGGCAGTTTGATAACTCGGTGTCTTGGGAAATTTAATTCTCTACAAGTTTTATTTGAAACATTTTTCAAAATTTTGATTATTTTCCCAGTTATTTGCGAATTATGTTATACATTTTAGAATAGATCGAGTTGATTATTGACACAAGAATGATCGTTATACTTTTCACAATGATTTGCAAATAACGTCACAATGATTTTGCAAATAAAGCTTCTCAGTACAAAATAGAATTAAATAATTTCATGGAATATATCTTTATCTACGATAGGTTTTCTAAGTGACGCTACGTCAAGAATATCTTAAAGCCTTATTGTCCGGAAGATACGAGGGCAGTTTGATAACTCGGTGTCTTGGGAAATTTAATTCTCTACAAGTTTTATTTGAAACATTTTTCAAATTTTCCCTGTTATTTGCGAATTTTTGCCACAACAAAAATATTAAAGCAAAATAATGTTTTAACATTATTCAAAGTTGATTATTACCAAGTTAACGCATAAAAAATCACTAAATACTTAGTTTTCTTAATGAAAATTTAATTTTCTACAAGTTGTTTCTCGCAATTTTTTTCGTATAGTTTTCGAGTTATTTTCGAATCTGTGCAACAACAAAAAAAATATAAAACAAAAACATAATTGGACTTTGTTTCAAAGTTGATTATTAATTATTACTAACTTGAGAGACAAAAAATCATTCAACAACAAGGTTTCTTATAGACAATTTATTTCCCTTTAGCTGATATTCGAAACATTTTTCAAAATGTCGCCTAGTTTCCAAATTATTTACGATCCGATATTTATATGCAAAAAATCACATGACGACTAGATCGTGAAATGAAGGAAGTGGGTTAGGGTTAATAAACTTGCCAAATATGTATCAATATTGCAGGTGAATGTGCGAATGGTATTGGATATTATTGTTACAACATTGTATACACAAGAGTTTCCGACTGTTAGTAACAAATATTGAAATATAATTTATTAATATGCTTTCAGACAGTAAGACTAGGTAGACTGTTTAAAAACGATATGGAAATTTAGAAAATTTGTTTGCAACAAACAATAACTTTGGAACCAACATATCGATTGCATTCAAACTCTCTCAAAAAAGATACACAGAGGATAACTTACTCTGTTTAATTCAGTTTATCTAGTTTGATTCCCGAGTGGGGTTGATAGGTTTTTTCCTCCTTGGGGCACCTCCCCAGGTGACGGATAGGCGAACGCCTCCCAGATATGGATGGGGAAATGAAATACCCAGGGCGGACCAAAACTAGCACTGAGCAGCGGCAGCTGGCTGTTCAATACTGACCATGGGCAGCTATTCTTAGGAACAAACAGTACGGCTATGAATCGGGCAGCAAACGGTGGGGTCAAGCACGATAACGGCGTTTGTACGGCGGTGCAGAAAGCAAGGAGAAACTTCTGCTACTAAATATTCTCAAGAAAAATCACTATGAATGGAAGTTCTAAACAAAACGGCCCCGAGTACCCGGCGTCTCTTAAATGGGACAGGGGTGCGAAGAATCCCCGGGGGGGAAACCAAAACACGTATAAATCGCATTGCAATATACGAACACTGTACAAAGCTGGAAAACTTGCAACAGTTTCATTGGAATTGAACAGACTAGGAATTGATATACTAGGCCTTAGTGAGGTGAGTTGGCCAATTGCTGTACAATACTACCATGATGGCATGGTGCTTTACTACCCGGGATATAGTATGAACGAATAGTAAGAACGAATAGGAATGGTACAGTTGAAAGCCCACACTTTAAACATAAATATAATTCAGATCTATGCCCCAACCTCTAACAGCACCGATAATGAGATAGAGGCGTTTTATTCAGATTTAGAAGCTTTAACCAAAAACATAAAGTCAACATAATAATGGGCGACTTAACGCCATAGCTGGAAAAGACAAAGTGGAGGACATTCTAGTACAGTATTGTCAAGAGAAAGAACTAGAGAAAATCACAAACACCTTTTACCAATTACCCCCAAGGAGACTTTATCCATGGACTGCGCCTAGAGACAACAAAAATAGCTTGATAAGAAACCAAATTGATTACGTCCTTATTAACAAAAGATTTAAAAATGAAATTCAAAGCGAAAAAACCTACCACAGTGCTGATGCAGATTCCGACCACAATTTACTTCTAGCCAACATTACACGGAAAAAAGTACACTCCAAAAATTACAGTTTAAATAGTAGCAGCGGCCTTACGAATACAAATTTGCAGAGATTGCAGTCGCATACTGCAATTTTTAAAACTTATTTACTAAAAATACCGGAAACTGTTATTAAAAAAAAGCAATTGTTAGTTTTTACAGTTTAAAATTCGTAAGGCCGATGCTAGTATTTAAACTGTAATTTTTGGAGTGTACTTTTTTCCGTGTAAAATAAAATTGAGAAAACCGAAGAAAAAAAATATAGCTCAAAAACTAGATTTATTAAAACTCGAGAGTGAAACCTGTCAGCAACAAATAAATGAAGCCTTAACGTCTATTTTGCATTCCTTGAAGTTACAGCAAACTACTTCCAAACATTCCTTGAAGCTACAACAAAAGATATCAACAGTGCCTGGAACGAAATGAAGACATCTGTAATAAACGCAGGTGAAACGTTTGTTGGGAGAAACAAATTGCAAAAAATGTTTGGATGACACCAGATATTATAGTTCTTATAGACGAAAAACGTAAATACAAAAATACAAATAAACAAAAATATAATCAAATGAAAAACGAATAGACTACATAATTAGGGAGGCTAGAGAACTAAAGAAACCTACACAAGAAAATGACAGAGATTACTGGCAATACACGGAAGAGAATACCACTGGTAATAAGAAATTCAAATGGAGAACTTCAGTTATCAGAAGAAGACAAAAGAACATGGGAAGAATACATAAAAGACTTATTTTCAGACAATAGAGAAGAAATAAATGAAATAGCACCAACTGATGAAAGGGATCATAATAACTTACAAATTCTGAAATCAGAGTGAAATCTTGACTGAAATCAAGTGGAACACGCAATTAAAAACTATAAAAGGAGCAGAGTTACAGGGCCAGACGAAAGTCCAGCGGAAGTAATGAAAATCTTGGATGATAAAGCGAACCAACAGCAACGGAGAACGATTGGTGGATCTGTGTAGGACTTTTGGGTTGCTTGTAAAGTCTACAAACTTGCCAAGAAAGCAGAAGACTTGGATTTCACCTAATACCAACCTGGGTGAATTCCAGATAGATCATGTGAACATTTCACGAAAATCTCAAAAGGAAATACAAAACGTGAAGGTACTAAGAAGCGCCAATCTGGACTCAGACCTCTACCTCTCAAAGATCAAAATAAGACTCCAGCCTAGAAACACTAGATTACACAGAACCTCCAAAATGGAGCAGTCAAGAAGTAAGTCAGAGACTGAACAATACAAATCTATACAGCTGGGACCAACTGAAGAAGACTCTTGTCTAGGCGGCCAATGAACTCGCCCCTCTCGCTAGAAGAAGGAAGCATCCGTGGTGGACTGAAGACTGTGACAATGCAATAGCCCAAAGAGAGACAGTCTGGGTAAAATGGAATTCTAGAAAGACCAAGGAAAATTGGCATAAATATTTGGAACCAAGAAAGGTTACAGCCAAGATAATTCGAGGAACCAAACGGACGTTTACACAAAACCAACTAACCCAAATCGAAGAGAGCTTTGCTAAGAATAACTGCAGAGATTTCTTTGGAAGCTTCAAGCAGACACACAGAAAATATGCTCCGCCAAGCATCCACTTCAGAGACTCACAAGGCAAACTGGCTTATAAGGACAAGGACAACTGCCAGCAGTACTTTTAGCTCAGTACTTTAAAAATCTATTCAACTGTGACCCACCCAGCGAAGACTTCGACTATAAACACACAACACCAAACCCGGACTCGCGCCCCTTCATTGGAAGAAGTTGGCCAGATCATTCAACTTCTTAAGAATAATAAGGCAGCTGGAGAGGACTCTATCGTTGCTGAACTGTGGAAAGGTACTGGAAACAATGCCGTGCGCAAGCTAACCGAGATCATCCAGAACATCTAGGAAACGGAGAAAGTACCACCCGATTGGAAATCTGCTCTGATCCATCCGCTTCACAAAAAAGAAGATTTTACTGATCTAAACAACTACCGTGGAATTTCTCTCGTCCCGATAACATACAAGATTCTCTCTGAGGCGTTACAAACAAGGGCAGAGAATCGGCTGCATAGTCAACTGGCAGAATACCAGGGAGGCTTCAGGAAGACCCGATCCTGTGTTAAACAGATCCTCATTCTTAAAACTATACTTGCATACCCCAAGATGAGAAACCGCAAGGTAGTCGTCACCTTTGTTGATTTTAGGAAGGTCTACGATTCCATAGATAGAGAAACGCTTAACAAAGTACTACATGAACTAGGGGTAGACAACAAAACCCGCACACTCATCCTAGAAACCTAGACCAACACCCATTCCAAGATTAAATTTAAAGGCGAAATCTCAGAAAGCTTCGTAATAAAAACTGGAGTGAGAAAAGGGGACGGACTTTCCCCACTTCTCTTCAACTGTGTCCTTGAAAAGGTTATGAGAGTGGCGCAAGGAACTGATCAACTTGGGTGTTCAGAGTGGTATTTACCTGGGACGTAAGAACGATGGACTGGTTGTAGATTGCCTGGCATATACAGATGACATGGCACTGATTGCTGATTCTCTTGAGGTGACAACAATGCAGGTAAATTGCCTCAGAAAACCGGCTGCCAAAGTGGGTCTTCAAGTGTCGCTGAAGATAACAGAATTTTTCACCAACTTCAAAGAAGCAAACAGAGAGATGTTACTAGAACAGGGAACCATCAAGAGGACTGAGAAATTTAAGTGTTTCGGCGAATGGATTGAACCCAACTTATCAGAAAGAGCATCATTATCCATGAAGTCAACAAGTTAGAACTAGCCTATCGACTGATTTAAGAACACTTACAACAAGAAATGCCTGTCACGCAACCTGAAACTCAAACACTACACATCAGTCTTACGACCAGAAGCTCTGTATGCCATGGAGTATCTTTCCTTGAACCGAAGAGGTCTGGTAGAGAAATTGGAAATCAGGGAGAGGAGAATCCTCAGGAAGATCCTATGCCCGGTAAAGTAAGATGGGGAATTCTGAAGACGACATAACTCTGAGCTCTACGAACATATTGAGAGGCTCTCTGACTGTGCAAGCAAAAGAAGAGTAGTTTTCTATGGCCACGTTGCAAGATTGCCACCAAACCGACTAACCAACCATCTGTTCACCTTCTGGCAAAACAAGAAGGTTTGTACCACTTGGTTGACAGAAACCGAGAAGGACATTAAAGAACTGGGATTAACAGATCTCCAAAACAGACAATCTGTTTAAAGAAGAAGATCGCCAACATTCGTTAAGGAAGACGGCATATGAAGAAGATGAAGAAGTTTAATTCGTGATTTATAAGCAGAAACTAACTTATTCTATCCATTTTAGATAATCTAGTCTAATTCGCAAAGAGTAATTTAAATTTTTTGACTTATCTGGTCCAGTCTGTTGTTGTCTGGTCTTGAAAGGTCTTGTCTGGTTTTATCTGGTCTTGTATGATCTTGTATGGTCTTGTCTGTTCTTATCTGGTCTTATATGATCTTGTCTGGTCTTGTATGATTTTGTTTGGTGTTATACATCGGCAGAAAACTTGAATGGTCTTGTCTGGTTTTAGCTGGTCTTGTATGATCTTGTCTGGTCTTGTCTGTTCTTATCTGGTCTTATATGATCTTCTCTTGTCTTGTATGATTTTGTTTGGTGTTATACATCGGCAGAAAACTTTTAAAACTTTTGAAATATATTTATAAAATCGATCCAAAATATAAGAAATATCAATAGACATAGATTCTATTGATATTTCAAACTTTCTTTTCTTATTTTCTCTCGAATTTGTAAATGTATTCTCCCGAAGAAAAAAAAAAAAAAAATTCTTACACAGAATTGAAAAATTCACTATTTTTAACCACACTTATTAGTGTGGTTAACATGTGAATTTTTCAATTCAGTGTATACCATACAGTGTATACTAATTCAGTGTGTACCCTATTCAACGAATTTTCTTGTTTACAAAGACCAAACTTTCACAAAAATATTGCTTAATATTTTGAGCCAATATTATTTCTAGACAAACTTAAATATCTCAATATACGAAAAAATGGACTATGGTATACCACTTTGAAAAAAAAAAAGTAGATGATATAGATTTAAATCAGCGCGTTGCTGCGTTTCGTTGGTCTTGTGGATGCAAAAAATGTAAACAAATCGGGTCGAGTGAGCGTAATCAGTGCAAATACGTGAGTTCGAATCTGAACGTTTTTAGTTATTGGAGTGCGGTTGTCGGGTGTGAATAAATTTTCTAGCGACCAAAAATTGCGGAAATTCAGTGAAAATTGTGCTAAAAAATTGTGAAATTGCAGTACAATGTTTTGTGAGTGTTTATGAAATTGTGGTTGAAATTTCTGCTTTGGTGTGTAAGTTTTTGCATTGATTTATTAACTCCAATTACGGAAAAATTAGTTAAATTTCAGAAAAACAGGAATGTTGTTGAACTAGAGTCTCAAAAATTTTATTTAAATATACAAGACTATTAGTGTTGTCTAATTCGTCATTTATAAGCAGAAACTAACTTACTCTATCTATTTTAGACTATCTAGTCCAGTGTTTCCCAACCTATTTTGTGCCATGCCCCACCTAAGCCTTTCTAATATTCTTAGCCCCCCTATGTAAGATATACATAATTTTTAATATTAAAACATTGAATTGTTCACTTAAGAAACTGAAATGATGGGTTTTAGGAAGAAATCGCTAGGAAATAGTTAATGAAACACAGTAAGTAAATTTTCAAAACATCTAATGAAAAACTGAAATTCAAATTCGAAATTATTTTAATAAAGACTCTTCTATATTCATTTAATATTTTAATTTAGTGACATCCTTGCGCTTGATGCTTGATCCACAGAGATTTTATGTTAGGTTCCAATTTTCTTCAGTCTCGAGTCTCCTCGTTGTGTTCAATCCAGACGATTTCTTGTTTTTAGCAGTAAATCATTTACAGAACTAAATCCACATTCAGCTAAATATGAAGATGGAAACGGAAACAATAGTTTTCTTGCACATTTGATTGAATTTGGCTATTTGATTTCTGTTTCCTCACAAAGCCATCGCTTTTTATATTAAATAAAGTTTTAACTGACTCATCATTTTGCATTTCTGCGAGTTCTTCTTGATACTGCATATTTGATATATCAGACAAATCAACTAACATTGGCTGCATCATCTATGTTGAAAAATCAATTTGTTTTAAATCAGAAAATCTTTCTTTTAAATCAGCCGATAGTATTTTCATATGATCGACAATAACAAGTATTGCGGTATCATTTACTTCACATTTTTGAAGCCAATGAAACTGTTCAAAGTTTTTGTTGTTAATATATTTCTGACACCTCAATGAGAGTAAAGAAATCAAATATCTTCGCTTTTGCATCGCCAAGAGTTTTATTTTAAACAGTTCCATAAATCTTTTCAAGCAGTTTCCTTTAGAAAGCCATCTTACTTCAGTGTGAAGCACAAGTCTCACATGGTCTGCATTTTGTTCTTCACAAACTGAATTGAAGAGATGCTCACATTTGGTATAAGCTTTAATAGCATTGATACACTTTATTAATGGATGTAGTACTTCATTTAGAACAGGCCAGATGTTTTTAGCTACCAAGTTTTTCCTATAAATAACACAATGCACAAGAATCAGTTCTGGATTCTCATCTTTCATGAATTTTAAGCAGCCATTTTTCTTGCCCATCATATTTAGAGCATCATCTGCAGCACAATGTGATATTTTTCATTGGTATATTATTGACATCTAAGTAGTTTTTAGCTTATTATATATACAGTATGTCCGCGGATGTACCCCCATCCGTGAATAGTGAAAAAATCTTTATTTTTCATTTTACGACCAAAAGTCATTCTTTATAAAAAGTTCTGCTTGTTGAGAAAATGAATTGACGATAAGAAAATGTACAGGGTGTTAATACAATAGGAAAGTATGAAAATGCTTCAAGGGACAAGTACCATTATTTATTATTTTTTACAAAAAAATTATAAAACAAAATTGTTTATAAACTAACGTAAAGTTTAAATACAAATTTTGAAATAAAAATTCGAAAATTTAATAATAAAATAATAACAGAGATTTTTATTTATTTGAATTTACAAAAAAAAAAACAAGATAGCACATTTTGAATACGTTTATGATACGGAAATACGTAATAATTTATTTTGACGACAAGACGGCTGCCCTGCATATTGCACAGCCTTTGTCAGACAATTGTTACATGATCATTTTGGCGAAAGGTGGATATGGAGGATTGGCCCAAACCATTACCCAGCTAGGTCGCCTGACCTTTCCTTATTAGATTTCTATTTGTGGGATGCCTTAAAACAAAAGGTTTATTCAGATGATCTTCCACATGATAGGGAAATATTAAAACAACGCAGAAGAAGCAATCCATGATCTGAATGTACGGTAGATTTATTAAGTTAGCGGAAAAGTGTGTCGAGTTGGGAGGTAGGCTAGCTATGTATAATAATTATTAAAAATTCGATTTTTTATTTCAAAATTTGTATACAGACTTTACGTTAGTTTATATAATCAACTTTGTTTGATAAAATGTTTGTATAAAATAATAAATAATGGTACTTATCCCTTGAAGCATTCTCACACTTTCTTAATTTATTAACACACTGTACATGTACATTTGATCTAAAATGTTCCTATCTTCAATTCATTTTCTCAACAAGAGAAACTTGTTGCAGAACTTTTTATAAAGAATGACTTTTGGTCGTAAAATGAAAATGCTTTCTAATCTTTTAAAGAAAAACATTTCTTCAGCCAAATGCCCTTTATCTATATATTTTACGTAAGTTATCAATACTGCCGCACTGTCTCTCACAGTTGATTCATAAATTTTGAATTGGTAAAACCATACAACATTATAGATAATCAGATAAACTTAATAAAGACGGAACAAAGCTTGAATATATAAATATACACAACCCTTCCGGAACTCTATAATACTAATGAGTTTTTTAGGACTACCAAAAACAAATCTCGTATGAAATTTGTCAGTTATTCTATAGCTTTCAGTCCACCTTCGTGGCACTCAACAAAAACCATAAAAATAACATTGATTTTTAAGATCATGTCTTTCTGATACCTTGAGTGGATAGCCATCTGTGGCCGCGTTTCGAGATTTATCTCGAATAGATTTATTTTTATGGTTTTTGTTGAGTGCCACGAAGGTGGACTGAAAGCTATAGAATAACTGACAAATTTCATACGAGATTTGTTTTTGGTAGTCCTAAAAAGACTCATTAGTATTATAGAGTTCCGGAAGGGTTGAGTATATTTATATATTCAAGCTTTGTTCCGTCTTTATTAAGTTTATCTGATTATCTATAATGTTGTATGGTTTTACCAATTCAAAATTTATCATTTATATCAATAACCTGCTAAGTTCATGTCTCTCTCACAAAATGTCAAAATTAAAAACATCTAACCCTAATCAACACATGGGTTTTCAAGTGAGTGATTTACAAAATATTGTTCATGGAAGCAAAGCTGTGCTGATGAGAGATAAATCTCGAAACGCATCCACAGATGGCTATCCACTCAAGGTATCAGAAAGACATGATCTTAAAAATCAATGTTATTTTTATGGTTTTTGTTGAGTGCCACGAAGGTGGACTGAAAGCTATAGAATAACTGACAAATTTCATACGAGATTTGTTTTTGGTAGTCCTAAAAAGACTCATTAGAATTATAGAGTTCCGGAAGGGTTGAGTATATTTATATATTCAAGCTTTGTTCCGTCTTTATTAAGTTTAAGTTGATTCATACATTTGCATTGGGAATTTTCTTGTTTTCAGCTTTTCAACATGTTCTATATCTTCACTCATTGCGTCTATTCTCCTGCTAACAGTATTGTTACCGAGTGGCATAGCTTTTACATCTTTGTCATCTTTTTCAAGAACCGTTTTAAAAAATGCTGATATTGGCGGTTTTATTAAATTCTCTCCTATAGTATGATTTTTTCCAGATTTAGCGATGAATAAAGAAATTTGATAACTAGCATCAATAATACGATTATGATTGAAGTAAATAGAGACTTTATTGTTGTTCTATTTTCAAAAATTTTCTAAGTTTGAAAGTAATTCAAATCTAAATTAATATGAGCACTATGTTGCACCTTCAAATGCGCCTCAAGATCTTGTTTCATTGATTCGTTGGTCAAGCATTGTTGGCATAAAATACAAAAAGGAAACCGCTCATCGTGGACAGCGGGTATGAACCCAAATTTAATTTGGGCATGAACCGAAAACTGCGTTGTTTAGCGAGATTTTAAATCGTCCGGGGTCCCCGCGAAGCCTGCAGTCTGCCGCAGGGAGGTTAACTTGACGACGCCAAACCCCCAGTTGATATTTTGGTCTCGTCAAACGAATTCATAATATTTATTGGCCGCAATTATTTAAGAATTTGCTTTTTTCTTTCAATTTTGGCTCCGAAATCTAGCATTGCATTTAAATGGTCCGGAGCAAAAGGGTTAAACTCGTGTCAAGTCCATTTTCGAATTGCCTCCCTTAACAATTAAATTGCCCCTGTGGGGCGTGGGGCCACGTTGGGGAACACCGATCTAGTCTAATTCGTAAAGACTAATTTGAATTTTTGTACAGACTAGACTAATTCTCAAGTTATAGACAAATAATCGTTTTTGACAGACATACTTCAACAATACTTCGTACAAACTTTCAAATAATGTAGAAAATTGAAAAGTATTTAGTGTTTTTTTATCTGTTAACTTGGTTTTTTATCAACTTCAATCAACTTATTAACAGAATATTATAATGGGTGTTTTTTAAGAGCTTCAGAACTTTAAATAATAATACAAGACAGAAATATTGTTGGAATGAATTTTGTATTATTACCATCAGGTAGATAATTTCATGACATTTGTTTTTTAAATATGATTACCGGAATATATGTCCGCCGAGTTACGAGTTACATAGTAAATTCGATAGATTGAATATTGAAGAAAAGCTTCTTTATTCAAAAATATATATTTTACTAAGGTTATTAGTATCTTCTCTAAAGTTCATTGTGTTGTATTTTTTTTATGGCTAACATTTCACTAATATTACGTTTAAATTTATTTGTTTCGAATTCAATAATTTTGTAGTTCTCAAAATCTAGACTGTGTTTAAGAGTGAATTTATGTATTGTTGAAGCTGTTTTACCAATATTTGAGATAGTGTTAGATTTACAATCATTTTTATGTTGTTGAATTCGTTTTTTTATTTATTGTTTTAATTTTGTTTTAATTTTATTGGACAGACAGGACAATATTTAAAAAAACGAATTCAACATAAAAATAATTGTAAATCTAACACTATCTCAAATATTGGTAAAACAGCTTTAACAAAACATAAATTCACTCTTAAACACAGTCTAAATTTTGAGAACTACAAAATTATTGAATTCGAAACAAATAAATTTAAACGTAATATTAGTGAAATGTTAGCCATAAAAAAATACAACACAATGAACTTTAGAGAAGATACTAATAACCTTAGTAAAATATATATTCAAATTATAAACAATATGATAACCGATAAAAGTTAAATAATATAAAATTTAGTAAAGTGTATAAATCAAAGGAATTTTTAAGAAAAATGCAAAAAGTTTCAAATCTATGTATTTTGTTATTAATTTGTCAATTTAAACAAAATATATATATTTTTGTTTATAAAAATTATTAACTTTTGTTAATTTGTTTATTTATTTAAACATCAAATATCATTCAAAATTTATATAATCATTTATAACATCATAAAACATAATAATTTTGAATTTAATAGAAACAATTTAGAGGTATGTAATATTAATGTTTTAATTATAGTTTGTAATTCATTTTATTTTTATAAGTTTTAGCCTATGATTAAGATGTTAGTTTTCACATCGAAACTAGTAAGGCAAATAAATTATTAAATTATAAAAGAACTTTATTTCCCATTACCAATAATATATAAAAATTGATTTAATTATACAATAAAAAGTTATTAATTAATGGTGCATTTTCAGATGGTTCGTATAAAGATGGGTTAATGCGATAAATTAAATTAAATGCGATAATAAATCAGAAACTAAGCGAAATTTTGTTGTGTTTCAAATAAAACTTGTTAAGGCATTAAATTTACCACAACAAATCTTGCTATCTAGTCAATTTCTGTCTGATAAGTTGGTAGTAGTTAATTGGGTTGTATAAAAAAAAGTATCGATTTTTTTAATGTATTTTAAAACCTTATTATAAATAATTAGGATTTGCGGTGCGAAAAAGTTAAAAATTAGAAACAATCAATTAATTATAAACTAAAATTTTGAAAATAATCTCGTGACTCCAAACGCACCATAATTTGTTTGTGACGTGGAAAGAGTGAAACTTCATTCTAACATAAACATTCTTTATATAATCGTCGTTTTAGGATTTTTTCGGCGCACTGTTTAAAACCAATGGTTTCGACTTTTAACAATGTGGGACATTTAAATACATTTTTTGAGGAGTTCTTTTTGTAGTACTCCTACACGATGGTACGAAACAAGCACGATAACTTTTAATATTTGACATATTTGACATGTCTACTACAGCTATTGTATCAACAGTCAGGCGCGGGTAGAAATTACCCATTTTACGTCACAACGCGACCGGCCTGTTTTGGGTACCTACCGAGTTTAAAAATATATTTTCTATTTGTTATAACTTTTTAATTACAAGGAAAAAAAGAAAACAAAAAAGGGTTTTGTTATAAAACTTATATATGAGCTGTCGATTTATGAAAAAAAAAATTGATTCAAATACCCCATTCTGAAACAAAGTTCCTCATATCTCTTTGCTCCAAAGGCATTTTTTTGTGAAATTTAAAGAAACTTCAATTCAGAATAAAGAAAATTTAATTAATTTATTTATTAAAACTATAAATTTTAAACCCATCATATTTGCATAGCACAAAATTCATGCCGACTCATGCCGTGTAATTTATTTATTCACGGTAAATTTAAAACTAATCAGCTATGACACATGTATATAGTAACGTATGTTTTAAAGGAAAAAGCAATTTAGACAAGCAAAATCAGTTATTTTTATCATTAAAAAGTTGTACCAGTAATTCCCAATGCCATTCACCCATTCACCTGCGGCATTGAACCATATTTGACAAGTTAGTATACATGTATACATATATTAAGAGAATATCACATTAAAGTAAAGTACATATTGTCCACAGGCAGGTACGGTTTACAGTGGAGCAGTTAGAACAACTGCTCCAGGCGTACGAATGGGGTAAAATTAGAAAGGGTTAAAAATATTTAAAAAATCGGTTATGATACAAATGATAAATTAAATGTTTTTAGATAAATGAAATCAATTAGAAAGCAAATATCAATCAATTAGAAAGCAAATATCTATACAAGTTTTCGCAGTTTTTTCTATATAAATTTGATTTCAGAAAATATGCATGCTAATTTATGTACCTACCACTAATAAATCAATATATTATGTATTTGTACAAAGAAATTGTAAATAGCAGAATTAATGATCGTGAAAATTTGCAAGCTTGCTCATAATGATATAGAACAAGCCGTTGAGATGCTTTCATCCTTCGTGACCCAATTCCAGAACTTTCAGAATAATTGGGAGTTTGTTAAAAGCAATGCCCTTGAGTTTGCCAGAACATTGATCCTTGTTTCCCAAAAAAATTTCGTCATGTGAAAACATTCTTTGATGAATCATTTTAACGTACTAAAATCAGTGAACAATGTTTGAGAATTGAGGTGTTTTATAGAGTATTGGAAGTAATCAATTAACTATTACGTTTGAATAGGTTCGACAGTTATGTACATTTTTAAATAAACTTGCGAGCATAGATATCGGCCCACTGTAAACTTTTGCCTTTAACTATTTTTTCTTAATGAGATGATTGAGATGACTATTTATGAGATGAAATAAAGAAATGTGCCGTTTTAAACTCAATATAATACCCTAAGCTTTAATATGAGTTTAAGTTTTTTTAAAAAATAAAATTTATTTCGGTTTCGTGTTTAACATAGTGAAATTAATCCATGAAACAAACTTTTTTTATTACTAAAAGAAATATGGTTATTGACAATTATCTAAATTAACACTTAATTTTTAACAATGGGTATGATCCCCTCTTGCCCTAATAACATCTCTCACATAGAACTAATCAAGTTCGTTATATTATTTCTTGTGGAATGTTAAGCCACTCTTCTTCTACTGCAACAATAAGCTCTAGGATCGAAGTTGGGCCACGGAGCCTAGCTCGAATATTTCTTGCGAGTTCTACCGTCTGGGCTTTCCCAAGTCAAGTAATCTTCTATTAGGTTTTTATTAAGGCTTTTTACTGATTTTGCGGTGTAGTACGCATTAAACTAACACTCTTGAAAACTAATTAAATTATGAAAAACGAATAATGTACAAATTTCAATTGCAAAGTTTCACAAGATTGTGATTCTCGTTATAACCACCACATAAATACGTTCGTTTTTGTTTACCGGTTGCGTCGCCTATAAACATTAAGTATTCTTGGTAAATGTAAACTCATATTAAAGCACATTAAATTGTCTTTAAAACGGCATATTTCTTTATTTCATCCTATAAATAGTTTCTAAAAAAATAGTTAAAGTCTAAACTTTACAGTGGCCCGATTTCTATACACGCAAGTATATTTATCACATGCATATCTCCTCGCGCCACATGATAAAAGTATTCTAGAAGGGTCGGAATTGTTACAATCGGTGGATTTTTCCTAGTTTTGGACCACGTCTGTTACGATTTAAAATGTGCTTTTATATTCAATTAAAACAAATTATGTACATAATTTTATACTCAAAGTTGCTAAACTACTTTTAATGCAAACCACAGCCACAAGTAGTTTCTCAGATATTTTTACAGTGTGTCTCATTATTTAACATTACCAATGACGCCAGCAACAGCAGAACGAAGTTTTTCAAAGCTATAATTAATCAAAACAAACTTAAGAAGCAGCATATCATGACAGCGACTTAGCTCTCTGGAAATCAATAGCTTGTCAGCTTAACCTGGTGAAAATGATTGACCGATTTGCAAAAAAGCGAGCAAAAAAACTTTCAAAATAAGCGGCTCAAATATTGCATGTTATATTTATATTACACGATGTATTTATTGTCGTACAAATATCAAAGTTATACAAGGTGCTGACACAATCACATTAACGAACATGCGCGGTTATAACGAACATGCACATTAATTGAAGGTTTTAATTTAAAGTTTAAAAAAGCCAATGTTATTGAACAGTATTGATCAGTGGTCTACATTATATTAGTAAAACATTCCGTTGATTTCGATAGAAATTAAATATGCATTTTGTCGATCCAGTTTATAAAATATGCAGTAAATATAAGCAGGTACTTCAAACTTTATAGTTTGTTTTATTATCATATTTATTAAATTGAATATCTCATTGTTTTGAATTTCAAATAAATAGTTATAAAGTAAGGTTTTGAATCGAAATAAGAATAAATATTAAATACAGACACTTTCAAGAAACAAGATAGGGGCGCAAATATGTAGCTACGCCACAACTGATGTCTGAAACATTTTTTAGTAATACTGAAAACTATAATCATAAATCCATATTTTTACAATGCTCTTTATTTTAACATAACATAATATTATAATTCAATAGTTAAAAGAACATAGAGTAGAAAGTGGTTACTGCGTTATCGGATATAAAGCATCGTTGGCGAATATGCATAGCATTTAGGAATAAAACATTTTTTGAGGATATCGTTTTAGTAAATATAAAATAATAGTAGTTTATGATACAACTGTGTGAAGAAGGGATTTTGTGCATGCGTTGCGAAATATTTTATCTACGAAGCATACATTATTTTATCTACAATGTTCAAATACTATTGAATCTAGAAAACAGTAGTTTATGATACAAGTGTGTGAAGATGGGAAGATCCACTTTTGTGATTCACACACGTGTATCATACATTATTTTATCTACGAGGCATGTTAAAATACTGTTGAATCTACAAACAAAAAATTCTTTCTTACCGATAATATTGAAAAATTGTACTTTTAACAAACAAAATACAGTAAGACCCCGCTTAACCCGTCGGATACGTTCCATCAAAGTAGAGCGTAATGCGAAACAGCGCTAAACGAGGCTATCTTAACATGTAAATAATGGGGTTAGGGAAGATGGATAGAAAATTGGTTAGGTATTAAATTTAATAATTATGTTTGTTTTTTTTTAAATTAAACCAAACATTTATTTCTTACAAAAATATAAACGAATATATACATATAAAAACAAATAAAATTCTAAGTCAGTCAGATCATTCAGTCTGTTCTGTGTTTCCAATTTTCTGCGTTTTTGTCAAGAAGACAAAAATCTAATGTAGTTTGCGTTTTCCTTTTGCGTTCTGTTGGAAGTTTTTGATAAGTGGACAAAGCCTAAATAACAGCCCGTCTTGCTTTTGAACTCCAACAAATTGGTCCATAATTTCAGTTATAGTGGTCAAACTCCTTTTTATTAAGGCCATCGAAAGTTCTTTTTGCTCTTCTTCGAAATCACTACTATCAATATTTTTGTTTTCTTCTTGCTCAGTTAATTCCTTGAGCTCATCGTTAGAAAGACTAGCTGCTGTTTCTTGAACTATTTCTTCGACGTCTTCCACATTTACCTCATCTAAACCGGTTTGTTATGCCAATTCCACTATTTCTTCAGACGGGCAGAAATGTTCAGTGAACCAATCCTGGAAAATTTTCATAATTATCCATGATTTTTTTATTAGACTCCCAAATTACAGGTAAAGTTGATTTAGATATGCCTTTCATCGCTCTTGGATTTTTGGAGTGGTAAACTAGTAGTGGTTTTAATTCCGTTTGAAATCTCCGCTTGCGTTACCAAATGTTTCAAATGATAAAAATGCGTCCATACGGCACCGCACCAAATAAGAAACGCAACTACACTGTTTCGGATATGTTATGTACATATTTGGAAATATGTATATAACATATCCTAGCGCTGCGCACAATTCCGGGGAATCCCCGGGTTGAAATAAAAGAGCGCTAAACCGAAACAGCGCTAAACGAAACAACGTTAAGCAGGGTCTTACTGTACTTCAAATCACTGACACAATAATGTTAGGACGTTTAGAGTCTCCGTGGAAAAAAATCTAACTAGTAATAAAGCGCACAGTGACGGGAACACTATTTGGTCGTTGTCGATGTAATCTAGGTTAACCTAGATTTAATCTCGATTAGGTTATGGTTAGGTTAAGTTATATTGGAGCCAGATAAATCAAGATTGGGAGGCCGAGACTTCATGATTCAAAATAAGAAAAATTAATTAAATTAAGAATGTCAGAATAGTTATTTAATAGAGTGCGGAAACGCTGATTTTAGGGCAGCAAAATGGGGCCCCAAACGAGCTGTTGCATATTAAAATCATTTCCGCACGAAATTTGTATAAGATTTTTTGGCCGATAATTATTATTTAAGAAAGAAATAGATTTATATTAGTTACAATGTTGGAAATTATTTAATTTTTTAATGTTGGTACTCACAAACTTTGACATTTTTACTAACTCAAATTTATTAGGCACATACTTAATATGTTATTTTTCCACATGTCAGATGCACAGTAAAATTAAAAAATTCACTCTTATTTTCAACATTGTCGTGACAAATATGGTGTAAAGTGGCGTTTTTTAAATTAGATTTTATTGTCTTATACTTAATTTATTTTGTAAGTGTCCGTGGAAGGTTAAAATTTACTGGTCACTTTACCGCATCGTAGCCGTACTTTGCAATGTTGTGTGTAAAAATCTATTTTCGCTGGCCGTATACACGATGTCAAAGCTAGCTTTTAAATTCAGGAGGCCAAAAAAATTATTTTCAGTACGTCTATATTTTTTGTTTAGTGACGTGAGTTGTTACCATAGTAACAACAAACAGAAATTGTTTAATAACGAAACTCCATTTGATTTACATTGGACTTTTACGCAGGATTTGTATACTAGTACACACGATTATAATAATGGAATTCTTCACATACAATAATTTACTTCATTTACGATAATTTTGGTATGCGAGTAGATAAAACATTTTTTGTTGATTTCCTTGTAAAATAAATGTATTTTATGGACACCCTGAGAAAATACTCGAAAATACTCGTAATTCGCGGTAATAACAAAATCGGGTTAACGTCAATCGGAAATTCTGCAGAAAGTATTTATTTGTTTTATTCGATAGAACAAACGTAAAATCTGTTTACGTATCGATGCTGAAAAACAACAATGCAAGTGCAATAAAAAAAAACGCGAACTTTCCGACGCCAATCAAATATTGCATACATTTGATAAAATATAAAACACACATTATTGTTTGAATTTTGAATTATCATTATTTTTAATAAAATTACGAAATCAACGGAACGTTTTACATATATTAATTATGTCGACCACCGTTCAATGTCGTTATCTTCAATAACGGCTTTTTTTAAATTAAATTAAAACCTTCAATTCATGTTCATATTCATTATAACCGAATGTGTCCAGCACCTTGTCTAACTTTAACATTTGTACGACAATAAATACTATTTTTTTTTTGTTACCCGAAGGAAATCAAAGTGCTAAAAACCGTTTTACAGTTTAGTTCGCTCTAAAGCTACACATAAACAAGTTTTATATATTTTTTCTGATTTCTGTTAAGTTGGCAGGACCAACGAGGAAAAAAAATCCGCGACAGCACATAACAATCCGATTTTTATCCGCAAACGATTGTAAAAAAAAATCCCGCTCGATTTTTTTTTTCTCATGGCATTGGTTTGAGAGTAAAAATAATTCCAGTGCATTTATTTCCTCAAAATAATTATTTTTAGTGTGGGTTCCGCTAACTTTCTGTTAAGTTTGCGGGGAATTTGTACAATATTAGAATACATTCTTTTGCGGATAAAAAAGGGATTATTATGTGCCGTCGCGGATTTTTTTTCCCTCGTTGGTCCTGCCAACTTAACAGAGGTGTACAGTACAAATGCCAGTAACAAAATTTTGGAAACATCGAATTCGTCTTCAGACACATTTAACTGACTCGTGCTATTTTAACTATATTTTCATCTATCTGTGTCTGCAAGTCAGACATGAGTAACATTAAAGACTCGCTTAGAAACCGTTCGACAGATTACTTCAGTTTAGCATGCAGTCTGCTAAAAATAACATCCCTAATTGAAAGTCAAAATTATTTGACGGCACATCTATGGTCTCATTAAACATTTCTTTGGAAAACATGGCACGTTGATACATAAAGGTTCGCCACCCGTGCCCTATGCATTATCCATTGAGAACTCTAGAACTGAAATATTACATACATAGGAACTCTTTGTCCTGAGTGAAGTTGGCCCCCAATTTTTTTTCGCGATTTCTGCCCGAAATTCCCCGAAACTATTCATATTTCCAAGCAAGAACTCTAGAACTATCTGATATCTTGTCAGAACTCTAAACAAATTCATTTTTTTCTAAAATTCGGGAGCCAACTTCACGCGAATTTTTAATTGACATTTGTCGAGAGTCCACATCACACAATTATTTACTAAACTTTACAATTTTCTTTAGAAAAGCAAATAAAGAAGACGGCAGTCTTAATTTAACTAATCTGTCCTTGGTAATTAAATCTACAAAAATGACACTAAAAATACAAAATATCAATTCTAATTTTCATGTACAGGGTGAGCAAAACTCGATGTCTCAGCTCTATTATAAGAAAACGAAAAACGATAGAAAAAATCTGAAAAGAGGTTCTTAAATGGGATTGAGTAAGGACCATTTTAAGCCAAATTTACATATTTTTCCATATTTGGAAACTGGAGTAATGACGTCATCGAATTTTGTTTTCCCAGGACCATACCTATGTTTTTGCATATTTGAAAAAAAACATTTTTTCTAAACCAATTTTGTACAGAAAAAAATTTGCTATCTTTTCCCGTTAATAAATTATAAGAGAATTTGTAAAAATAAAGTATTATCAAAAATTCCCGCATTATCCCCCTATTATCCCTAATTCCATTAGAAATACATTAGATCCTCTCAATTACTGGTATTTCCAACTAAAAAAAAATTAAAAAACGCATTTAACCACAGATTATCAATATTTGGCACATTTACCGGCATATGTACACATATACCTTCTTGGTTGGTAAATATAAGTTGAACTTACATTTACCAACTATTTCCGGCAAATGTGTACATATACCTAATGATGTCGGCAAATGTATTTAAAATCGGCAAATGTTTTAAAAAACACTTTTATATATAATTTTTTGGCCGTGATTAGGTCTCATGCGTGATTAGGCCATCCACTCTTGCAATACATGTTAATATTTAGATGCATTACAGCACATTACTTTGCATTCCATAGCATTACGTAAGTATTATACCACAGTACACAGAGTACTCTTGCATTCCTTGAATTACTCTTGCATCCTCAATGAATTACGTTCATATTATATTTGCATTACGGCCGCATTACGGCCACATTAGCTCCCAACTACACCCGCATGAGCTCTTCATGCGCCTCGTCATGCGCCGTGCTGCAGTAGAACAGTGCGCTCCTACTAAACTCCTCATAATAGAAAGAAGCCGGATGCCATTTGAAATAAAGTGAAATTTGTGGGTTTAGCATACCAATATGGCGAAGTTTATTATTTTGCCGTTGTGTCCACATTGGCAAGAGTGCCATAGATCACTCTGATAGCGACAGACAAAAATTTAATTAATTTTATTTAAGGGACAATAATCTTATTCCCTATTATTTTTGTATTTTGCTATAATTTTATATTTTGTTACTTTATTTAATATTATATTTATTGTTATTTTTATTTGTTATAGTTTATACATGTTACGATTTCCTTTTTTAAGGTCAATCATTCGTAATTACAATATTATATTACTTCATTTTAAAGATGACAGTAGCATTCTCATTTATCGTAATGTATATATGTATATATATATGTGTATATATATATATATATATATATATATATATACATATTTATATATATATACATATATATATATATATATATATATATATATATATATATATATATATATATATATTTTGTTATTTATCCAGGGATAAAAAATCTTATCAGCTCCTCCACGTGGTTTACCCTGGGTAATGCTAACGCTGACCGTAATAGTATATTTTACAGCAAGATATGAAAGTGGCGTTGTTTTTGGGAAGGTGCGAGTTTGCTCAAGAGCGCCAATTTTATGTATTTGAACATAAAATATTTCATTGAAATTGATGTAATTCATAAGAAAGTCCATGCAAATTTGGTTAGTTTAGTGTTTTAATCGAGAAAATCATAAATTTAAAATGCACATTTTCGTCTCTAGATGTGAAAATATTTTCATCTCTAGAATGAAAAAATGTCACTTTCATGTAGGGTAAGCCGTGGTAAAAATGCCATTTTCACATATATCAGTAGAAAAAATATGTTGCTCATTCATTCATTTTGTGTATTTATGATATAAATTTATCAATATAATGAAAATGTATAATAAATTTCATATAGGAATATAAATTTCTTAGCTGGAAACAACTATTCCACTCAAATCAACAGTTCTCCACATGATTAAAAAATATTTCTTAATAAAATTTTTCAATAAACTTACATGATTCAAAAAAACATTCAGAAGCAACAGAATATTTGAAGGGTAGAGGCAAAGAACAGGGAATATCCTAATGAATAGATTCTGAGAAAAAATCAATTTAAAGTTTAGAAGTTATAATATTTTTATTGACATTAAAGTATGCAGTAACTTTTACTTACAATTAGAAATAACAATGTTTTATTATTGAGCATATTTATGTTAAAATCTAGACAGACTATACAGACTAGACAGACACGATTAGACAGACAAGACTAGACATACAAGATTAGGCAGACAAGACTAGACAGAGAAGACTAGACAGACAAAACTACTAGATAGAGGTTTGTTCTACTACGGCTAATATGGCGTCAGTCACATCCGCTTCTTCCGTAACCTCGGCTAGATCCCGGATCTCGATTGTACACTGAACTTCACAATCGAGATCCGGAATATAGACGAGGTTACGGAGGAAACGGATGTGACTGCCGCCATATTACCGGTAGTTGAACAAACCTCCCCAGATTCGGTTAAAGTGCGATCACTCAGAAAAGGTTTCAGTGGCACACAACTTACGACTCAGACATACAAGTTGAAACCGACTGAATCAGCTGAAACCCAAAAGTACATGCTGCGCCAGCACACAGACTCTAGCGGCTATAAGAACGATCTCAAGACTATACAGGAAAGCATTTCCTCCCATAATAAAAACCTTCGATGAATTTAAGGTTGTGGAAAAGAGGGAATAGAAGGAAACTGTATAGGCCACCACCATAGTGTCACACGGCAACGCCCCTACACCCGACGAAGAGTACGACCAACTATATCTCCTACTTTTCAGTTATTGACAACCAACTTACAAAAAGTACAAAACAAGGAATGTCTTAGGCGTCACAAACAAAAACAAGGAATGTCAAATTTAGTCATCAGCATCTTTGGTTTTTGAATCATATTTTAGTGTTTCATAAAATAATTGTGTTTTTCTTGCACAAAATGGCATCAGACTCATAAAATCTCTGTATTTTACTTCACTTATGGGTAAAAACTTTTTATATGCAAAATATGCTGGAGGTTCGATCTCAATATTGGTGAGAGTATTATAACAATTACTTAGAAACTTCGTTTTCTCCCAGGTGCCATTCTAATTTTCTCTGTGCAGTACCACAGGACCATGTTCTTTGGAAACCATTACTTCCATTTCGTTTTGAATTGAGATCTTATGGCTCCTCTACACTATGGCCCATCTTGAGCCACTGTGTGCCATCACCATTGTGTAGAGGGGTAGATGGCCTGTAGTGGCCTAATTAGTGGATGATGGAGATGGTGATGGCCATGGATGGCGTTGGGAGCGGTCTGACTACACACATCAAAGGAGGCCAGCATGCGCAAGTAAGCTGCGCAGTGGCTAAAGTGGCATGTCCACACAATGGGCCATTATTATTTCCTTTATCGTACGCTTATCAGTGCCTGCTGCTTGTTGTCATGATAACACTGATTTTAGTAATTATTATTATTTACTTATAACGAAATATTTAGTTTATTGAGATATTAGTTTATTGAAATATTTGTTTTTTTAAATAATTAGTTTTCTATAACAATAAATAGCTGTTTATTATTAATCATGGCAAAATCGAAGAAATTATAAATTTCAACTTTATTAAATTTGAATATTAACTTTATAATTTCAATTCAAAATTTGAAATTAATTTACAATGTATGGCCCACTATGGCTCATTCATGCACATCTAGAATGGTCCATCTAGATGGACCACTGTGTGGATGCGTCCATTCAGGCCATCATAATGGGCCATGATAATGGTGACCATCATGATGGCCCACAATGAGCCATAGTGTAGAGGAGCCATTACATTTCTTCATGAATTTGCGAAAAAAAATTTCCTGTGCGAAATTTCGACCATTCTCTTACTACTTCTCCTGGAATAAAATCTAATAAATTTGAATATCTTTGAAAGGGGACGGTTTTGTCCGCAACTTTTAAGCAGTTCATACCAATGAAATGGCATTTCCATCATCCAGTTTTAAGATTAATCAATCCCATATTCTTATCGCACTAAAGATAGGTGTGCCCTCTGATGGGAAAAGTTATTTTTAAGGAGTCGAGTAAATTTAATTCATGAGTGGTAGTATGAATGAACATGGTATAATTTTGTTTTGACCCCTACAGGAATTTCAAAGTATAACAAGATGCCTTATTGCTTTGTCCATGTGGTTAGTAATAAAATGAAATAAAAACGAAACCACTTCATTATATCCTTTCTTGCAAATGTTTCAGGATAGGAATTAAAATAAGACTGTCCATTGAATATGTAGATAGATAATTGTCTCTTGTAATAAACATTATTTGTTGTTATATTTGAAAGATATAAAAAATATTTTTTGGTCGATAGCTATTGCTAGAAAATCTTTTTGATTCCTACTTTGTTTTTTGGCTCTCCTTTTCCTTTCATAAAAAACTTGAGTTTTTGTTGGATGAAGTTTATTCAAAATTGATTGCTGTTTTAATTCACCAAGTTTCTTTTCTTCCTCAAGCACCTTAGCCTTGGCTAAATATGTATCACAGGAGCTGCATTTATCCATTCTCGTATAGCCAAAATCTATGTTAAATTGTGTGTTAGATGCAAAAATATGCCTGTATGACATACGAAATTAGTTTCTCATTTTCATTGTCTTCTAAAAATATCTTGTACATTTTCTTTATTGTAAAGTCTTCTGATAAGTAAATTTTCCTACTGTCTTTTAAACTGCTATCCTTGAAAGAATTAAAAACTTGTTCTTTTGTCTCTGGTGCATTTTTTTTGTGGTTTTCATGCCTTCCTTTTTGATCTACAAGAGCTTTACCTGTTGTTTTGAAGCTTCTTTGCAGATATTCCACTTTTCTCTTGGTAATACCATGTAGTGAAATGAATGTTTTGAAACACAGGGAACATCGTTGATATTGTTTTACATTACAAACATATATAAGTCCCTACAAATATAAGTTCTGCTCACTGACACTACCCAATGAATTTAAATATTGAATAATGGTTTTTCGATTATTTTCACTCAAATTTTCGATACATTTGAGTCTTGGACAGTTACACGGTGCCCCTAGTTCATGAGAAGAAAGGGGCAACTTTTTCATGACATCTTCATTTGTATCGGTATTTTTTCATTTCTTTATCGATCTGTTAGTAAAACTGTTATCGTTTTCATCAATTTCCGAGTCAGAAAACATTGCTTAGAAATTTTAAAATAAAATTGCAACGCCTACAAACAATGTAAATAAAGGAAGCAAAGTCAAAGAACTCTGAACTTCAAAATCACCAGTTCACAACTGTCAATTTTTGGACTATCTTTCTTCTTTACCAGTATGTCATGGAAATTCCCAGTTCTTTTCGCTTTGAGCATATATAATAACGTATTCATAGCGACATTTATTGAGTGTTTGTAAAAAGTAGTCATTTGATATGCAATTACCATAGACATAGATTTGTTACCAGTACAAAACAAAAAAATTGTGACATTCCATGTTCTTTGCCTATACCCTTCATTTATAAATAACTATAAATGTAAAGAATATTTAACTATTTTTATTAACTTAAAGTAACTTAAAAATTCTTATTATATACAGTGTATTTGACAGATTTATCATCCTGAATAAAGTCCTGTAATTTAAAAAAACCTCAAAAATTTATCATACCAATATGGTGACCATACCAATTTCCCCGGCACCAATTCCAGTCCCCTCGCCCATAATGATACTTTACACACCGCCCCTAGTATTCATACGTCAATGGTTCACGCACAACGAAAAAGTCGACATGTCATTAGTTGATGGGGAATCTCAAAAGATACCAAGAAGAGCAGTTCAGTTATACGCCCAGATATCCTGAACGTGTTATTACAAGCTTAAAATACAGTCGAACTTCCATAACTCAAACTTCTATAACTCCAATTTTTCTATAACTAGAATTTTTTAGAAATCCATACGTTTAGATAGCATTTTACATACAAATTAACTTCCATAACTCGAATTTTCCTTAACTCAAATTTTTCCATAACTCTTAGTAAAAATGTGTACAATGGTAATATTTTACATACAAAATAATCTCTATAACTCCATTTTTTTTTAACCGGTGCGTATTTTCCAAAATTTATGTTGCCTATCATAAAGCGTATCCAGTTTGTTGCGCATCCAGTAAAGGTGCTATATGTTAATAAACTTTTAGAGTTAAATTCATTATTTCTTCTTACCTCTGCCGTTACAATTGCAAATATGTATGAATGGCGAGAAAAGAATACTCGATACGAAGACTTTGGGATTCCTCCAAGTACACTTTCTTCAATTATAAGAAATCGCGAAGAAATTTTGAACAAAGCCGAAAATGGTGCAACTAATGATCGCAAACGTTTGAAAAATTGTACCTACGAAGACATTGATAAAGCTACTTTGGCATGGTTTAAAATTGCGCGGGATAAAAATATGCCAATGTCTGGACCACTTATTAGAGAAAAGGCTCTTTATTTTGCTGAGAGTCTAGGACACACTGATTTCATCGTAAGTGTAAGTTGACTAGATAAGTTTAAGAAAAGGCATAATATTATTCAAAAGGTTACGTATGGTGAAAGAGCAGACGTTAATGAACATGAATGTGAAGAGTGGTGCAACAAAATCTTGCCGGAACTTTTAGCATCTTATCACGAAAAAGACATTTTTAACGCGGACGAAACGGGTTTATTTTTTAAATGTTTGCCTAACAAAATGTTAACATTTAAAGACGAAAAGTGCTTCTTGGAAAACACAGCAACGAAAGATTCACCGCCATGGTGGGGATAACCAATTTGTGTGATATTGAAAAACTGAAACCGTTGGTGATTGGAAAATCAAAAAATCCGCGAGGCTTTAAATGTTAACCTTTTTTTACCAGTGACATATACAAGCAACAAAAAAGCTTGGATGACAAGCGCAATTTATGAAGAATGGCTTGCTACTTTATACAAGAAATTCAATGCCCAAAAATGTCAAATACTGCTGTTTGTGGATAACTCTCTGTCACACCCAAAAATTACCTAGCAGCTTAAATCGATTCGTGTTGTTTTTCTCCAGCCAAACATGACTTCAAATTTACAACCTATGGACCAAGGAATTATTAACAATATAAAATTGCACTATAGAAGGATTCCAAAAACTAGAGAAGAATCAACCCGAACATATTACATTATATGTTGCTGTTGCAAACTTTGCTGTTACAAAATCGTAGGACATCGATGTTCAGGAAGCAACTATAAAAAATTATTACAGAAAGGCTGACTTTAAAAAACAAGACGAAACAAACTGGAGTGAAGAAGATGATATTCATCTGTCAGAAAAGTCCCCGTATGACACATATAATGAGCATAACGTGGATAATACAGTGTCTCTTAATGATTATTTATCTGCAGATGAAGATGTTGTTATAGCAGACTATCCAACAGATGCCGATATTTTAAACAAGATTACAAAACGCAAGAATGAAAATGAAGATGTCTTATCTAGCAACGAAACAGTGCCAATTCCAGCTACGTACAAAGAAATGCGTAATTAAATAAGTGTAGCGAATATCTGTGTACTAAAGACAATCTTCCAGACGAAGTTTACCGCGCATAATCTACTTTAGAGAACTTTGTAGATAGATAATTTTTTAATGGAAAACAATTAAAAATTACTGACTTTTTCAAAAATAATTTATTAATTATAATTATTTTAATTAATTATAATTATATAAAATTATAATAATGTATATTTGTTTTTAGGGTTCCGTACCGAAAACGGAACCCTTATAGGATCACTTTGTTGTCCGTCTGTCTGTCTGTCTGTCCGTCTGTCTGTCTGTCTGTCAAGACCATTTTTCTCAGGAACGCGTAGAGGTAACAAGTTGAAATTTGTATCAAATACTCGGGTCTGTGGTCTCTTTCAGATGTGAAAAAATCTTGTAAGTTAATTCGATCAAAAGATATGACCGTTTACGTCGCATATTTTGCAATTTCACAAGGGAATCAAAACCTATAGGGTACTTCCCGTTGACCTGGAATCATGAAATTTGACAAGAAGCGGTGTCTTACAGCACATGTAAAGGGAAAAATCTGAAAACCGTAAATATGTAGTTTACTTACAAGAAAAATGCGAATTTACTATTAGAAACTTGTGAAAATACACTAATGTTGTCGTAGTGGTATTGTTAGGCTCCAGAAGCATATGGGTTGCATACAGTTAGGTCCTCCCCGGTTAGGTCCGAAGGTTAAAAAGTATGTGTTGGCACCAAGCTGTTTATTCTGAATTTTCTTTGTTTATATTCGTTATGCATTTCATCACGTACGCTCTTTATACATAATATATACCGGGTATTTATTATGTCTAAATTTTGTATGTTTATAACCGACATGCGACATACTCAAGTCCCGTAACGTCCTGTATATATTATATTTCGTCTAATTTTTCTTTATAATCTACATACTTATACTTGAATCACGCCCTATATTGTTTGGTAGTCAATTGCCCAAAAGCTGTCAATTGAACAACTGAATGTTAAGAGTATCGAAATAGATCTAGAAATAGTTAATATATTAGTTTATATTAGATCTAGAAATAGTTAGATCTTAATATAAGTTAGTGAATAAGTGTAATACTAAAATAAAGTTTTCTTTTTATAAGTTTAAAAATATTCGCGTTATTTAAAAAAAATACCCTGTATACCTTTATACATGGTATATAGGTATACAGGCAAAATTGAGCAGTAAAAACAAATAGTGAAGTTCCAGAACCCCTAAAAACTCATAGTGAATGGGGGATGTATGGTAATAAAATATAGGGTAGAATTCCATCGTACGACAGCGACATTATGCTTGCAGCGGTACTAAGATGGTCGTGATTTCAGGAGGGCCACTTGTCAAGTTAACTGAATGTGCTTGCTACGTCCTCCACAAAAAAAGAGACCTTACTTACAAGTTTGTACGGAACCCTCGGTGCGCGAGTCACAAATCGCACTTGGCCGGTTTTTTTGTATAAATAAGTACATATATACATATTTACATTGAATAAATTATGTAAAGTGTATTTTACTCATGTAGTTATGTATTTCTATAACTAAAATTTTCTATAACTCGATTTTTTTTCGTGAACTATGGTAATTCGACTTAGGAAAGTTCGACTGTATTTGCAAGATTGGATCGCAATTTACGTGCAAATAAAGAGGAATTTTCTTCTCGCAAGGGAAGGAAAATTGTTAAAAGGGTCAATTCTGACAATACTGTTGCCACTATTTTGCAGTATTTTGAAGACCATCCAATGAACTCGATTCGGCAAGCCTGTAGTGAGTTGAATTTAAAATATAGTTCGGTACGATGTAATGTCAAATTAATAAATAATAGTAGTACTAATTAATAATTTCTAATTATTGACAGATGCGACTTTGCCATTTGTTTCCAAAGGCTACTTGTTTAAATAGTGATGATTGCGACTTTGTGATATTACTTTTTACTTGTTTAATTACTTTATGCTTTATACAAATTTTCTTATTTCTTTTTACGGAAAAAGATAGCAAATTTTTTTCTTTACAAAATTTGTTCAGAAAAATTAGCTTTTTTCAAATATGCAAAAATATAGGTATGGTTCTGGGAAAACAAAATTCGATGACGTCATTATTCCAGTTTCCAAACATGGAAAAATTTGTAAATTTGGCTTACAATGGTCTTTACTCAATCCCATTTAAGAACATATTTATTTTCAGAGAAGCTATTTGAGACATCGAATTTTGCTCACCCTGTACATTATGCGAAATATTCGTTATAACCGAATTTGACATTATCTAATCTAACTTTGACATTTTTACGACATTAAATGCAAATGCGAAATATTTTCATATTTAGTTTGGTAAATATTCAAATACAACAATTAACAAAATATTATCGGATTTAGAATTGACCTTATTTTTACCCATGGTATTAATGTTGACATTTTACAAAAGAAAAATATAATTTGACATTTGATGAAATTGGATTTTAGTAGACATTTGCGAGTGTCTAAAGCATATAATTATTTATTAAACTGTAAGTTCCATTTTCTTTAGAAAAACACAATAAGAAAACTGCAATACATTTAAGTTGTCTTATTAATTAAATAGACTAAAACTAATTAAACAAAGTATTTGCGTAAATGGTTTAAAATTTTGCTAATCATACTAATATATACACTCCACTTACCCAATCAGTACCTATCAAATAAATGCTGTTTTGGGATCTTATGTGTTTTAATATTGTCTTATTGAACTGTCTGTCTTGTCTTATTTGCCACATCTTGCCAACATTTTATTTAATTTCCATTATAATTAAGTATAATTTACTTCATTAATTGTTTAAACTATAATAAATAGTTTTAAATACGTATTTTTGTTCTCTCTATTGTTTTGTTTATATAGTTTTAACACCATATAGTTTCTAAATATACTTACAAGAAAACAAGCAAAATATGATACTATTTCCGCCGAGACGACAAAACAGATTCTAATTTTATCAATTATGATAAAGTTTGTAAATATTTTCCTAAGTCTGATAAGTCTGATCAATAGATTGGCTTATTCCGGGATTTTCCCCCGTTTTCCTGTATTTTCCACATAACCTTATCCGCCTCGGCCTAACTAGATATCACAGAACATACACTAAACACAATGTTGTCCAGGAAAAAAAGATAATTTCAAAGAAAACTACAGTTTCACCTTTGTACCGACCTTAAACATCGCGTCCATTTAACAATCCATTCATAATTTTCAGTTTTCTTTCCTGTATTTTTATTTTTGTGACGAATTTACGCGTGCACTCACTCGACAGAACCGACCAATACACTGAATAATATGTAGTTTGCGTTTGCGTGAAGTAAACGCACAAGAACTCCCACCAATGTGGATTGTTAACTTATTTTATTATCTCTGGACAACGTTAATCGCGAATATTTTAAATTTATTGTTTTCTTATTGCAACAAAAATGGATTAGAAATAAAGCAAAACTTAAAAAAAACGAAAAAAGTATTATAAATTGGAGTTGAACTCCATTTTGCGGGGGTGTGTGAAGACGTGGTCGTCGATAGGCGCGGCCACGTAGGGGTGGTTTTTTATATAATTCTAACAGACTGGGGATGTTTCATTCAATGTTTGCATTTGACATTGATATTTCGAAATTAATGGCGTTTTTGTATACATCGTTAGTTCTAATAACATTGTTTAAATTCAAGTCAAATCTTTAATATCTTATTGTCCTTAACGATAATGATAGCCTGAAAGTAAGCAACACTCACAACAATGAGATAGAACTACATTCTACTTTAGGCGACCCGTTGCACAAATTATTTGCTCGAAGCCATTGACTAATGAATACCAGACGAATACATGGACTAATGGTCGAAACAGTTTGATGTTTAACGCCTTTAATTAGGAATATTCCAATAAACTGTTTTTGAAAATGTTAATAAAATTTGTATAAAAGTCAAGAATTTTCAGAAACTAATAAAGAAATTTAATAATTTTTTAAATTTAATTTAATAAATTTTCTAAATCTTTTAATTATATGAACTATTTGTTTAAGAACCTATTTATAAGATGAAATAAAGAAATATGCCGTTTGAAAGAACATTTTATCACAGACCAATAGACCAGGGCTGTCCAACCAGTCGATCGCGATCTACCGGTCGATCGCGGCGTGATTTTGAGTCGATTTTTAGTTTTCTCACGCTTCTATGTACTTACTTAAAAATAGATTTGGAAATAATCAAACTTCAAAATGATTTGTATTTGAAATTCAAAGATTGTGTTTGGAAATACACTAAAGAGAAATACCCAATCTTGACAAACGCGGCACGAAATATTAGCAGTAATATTCGGAATTCACCTTTTCTGATATGAATGTGTTAAAATCAAAAATAAGAAATTCCTTAGCTGGTGAACATCTCAATGTTTACGATTATCTTTTATCGAATGATCCCACCTTTGAAGATATTGCCAAATCCATGCAATGCCAACGATCTCATTAGTATTAGTCTTATGTTAGTATTTACTATTCCTGCTAAAATGTTTAACAGGTAAACATTATATACCTAATAGATTCTCACGTTTGCTAAGAGTGAGAGATAAGTGACTGCGATGAATTTATAAAAGTACACCGAAACAAAAACCCCCAAAACCCCCCCCCTTGGCTACGCCCATGTTCGTGTGCAATAATAGTGTATAAAATCAACAGGCAAAAACAAAAAAATAATTAATTTTATAAAATATACGAAATTTGACAGGAAAAAAAATATAGGTTTTGTAATACGTCAATTCAATATTTGTATTTGTACGGAAAGTTAGGGTTAGCTGACAGAAAACAATCAAATTCATAGTTTGAGTTTAGTGTTTTATTTTTACAGTTCGTCACAGAACACTTGAAAACGTGTTTTGGGCCTTGAATCCATTAGCAATTTATGCACTTTAATAGTTTATGCAAAATAATAAAACACTTTTCTATTTAACGTAACTACACATGAAGTTCTTAAAAGTGTCACCTTTGGCGCTAGTGCTGTTGCGCTCTGAGTGAATACAATGCAATCCTATTAGAAGATGTGGAATATTTTGTTTAAGATCTTGAATAAAACCAATGTTTTTGCTCACCATATTAGGTGGATCGTCTGTTGTAACAGAATCATTTTCTGGAGGTCAATATCCATTTCTATAAATAAAAGAATCAAATTCTTTAAAAATATCAAGGCCAGCAAACATCCATCTCAACGTTATTAGTTTCAATAGCTCTTAATTTACAAGATTTGCGTTATATATTTGCGAAAAATGTCGCTTCCAAATCCTAGTATTCGATCTTTAATTGTATTTCGACTTATTGGTAAGTCATTTACTACTTAATTTTTGCTCATTGCAAATTTTTTTTGCTCATTGCTACTTAATTTGCTCATTGCTACTTAATTTGCTCATTGCTACTTAATCAAGTCTTTGTCTTACAAATCTGGAAATAAAGTAGCAGTACATTCTAAAAACGCTTGTTTTCTGAAAGATGTTTATCGCAATAAGCAATGCAATGGGCAACTGGAAAACTAGCAGCTGTAACGCTTGTTTATTTACTCGCACATCAAAATGAACACATTAATAAGTAAATTATTGTATGTGAAGGGTGCCATTAATATAAGCGTGTGTAAAACTATACAACTCGTAAATCCAATGTAAATCAAATGGACTTTCATTACTAAACGAGTTCTGTTTTGTGTTACTATGGTAACAACTCGCATCACTAAACAAAAAATATAGACGCAGTGAAAATAATTTTTCTGACGTATATTAAAATTGAATTAATTTAATAGGAAAATATAATAAAACACAGTTTTATATGTTTCAAAATTTATTTGTAGGACACTACATATGTTTCACCACACTGTGGCTTCATCAGGTGATGAAATATTTCATCACCTGATGAAGCCACAGTGTGGTGAAACATATGTAGTGTCCTACAAATACATTTTGAAACATATAAAACTGTGTTTTATTATATTTTCCTATTAAAAATGAAGTTTCAAGAAGTAACTCCACAACTAATCAATGAATTAATTTATCTTACTTTGAATCCCGAAGTATCGACCTCTCAGTCTGGATTACTAACTCAACCATAGAATCTAGATTAAATCTAATCGTTAACCTAGATTACATCGACAACCGCCAAATAGTGTTCCCATTTACACAGTGCCCTTTTACTAGTTAGCAATTTTTGCCACGGAGCGGCTGAACATTCTAACCTTATTGTGTCAGTGATTTGAAGTATTTTGTTTGTCAAAATAACAATTTTTCAATATTATCGGTAAGAAATAATATTTTTTTTGTAGATTCAACAGTATTTTAACCCTTAACCACCTGCCATACGTCGCAGGTGAGAAAATTACTGCTACTTTGAGTCTGAGAGACGTATGTCAGGTGGTTAGGTGTTAACATGCGTCGTAGATAATATAATATAATGTATGATACACGTGTGATTAAGGCTCTTGTACATGAGTTTCGCAATGAGTTCTTCTTCACACACTTGTATTATAAGCTACCATTTTGGGATCAAAAACGCTTTTCGTACACAAAATGATTTTCTTTTTTCTTTTGTGAAAAATATGTTTTTCTTTCTTTATCTGTTGAAAAAGCGAGATTAGAATGCAAAAAGTCTTTTTATATTATATGTACGTGAAGTAACTTTTTCATTAGAAGTTACACACACAATCTTTTTATTCTCTTCAATCACACAATATTTATCAATCCATTCTGTTTGGTATGATCTGGGATTTGTATCGCTTGTACCGCAGCCATTACAAGATTACAACTAAAAACATATTAACTAAAAATATATTTAATATCCATACCTTTGTGGTTGAGAAACTTTAATAAGACAATAATAAAATTGTTGCGTTATTAAACATTTCTAAAATTTATAAGATCAATGCACAGTCACAGTGTCACAGTGTGACACCTCGGAAAAAAGCAGATTTTCGCGATTTTATTTTTGATGTTTAAGGTAAACTTATCGGCCGGATTTTTTTTACAAATCAAAGTACTAATCGAGAATACAAAATGATTTTTTTTTAATTGATTTATTTATTGTTTAACATTTTTTTATTAAATTTAATGTGGCGTTGAAAAAAAATCTCCTGAATCGTCTCCATAATTGCGGACGTAATTTTGATCTGATATAAAAATATCAAGAAGATTATTAATCTGTAGGAAAGCCTCTATGTTCCTATGGAAGCTTTTCATTTTTTATGAAATTTAAAAAAAATGGCGGCGGTTTGACAAAAAGGTATCGAATCAGGCTATTTTTTCGACAATTATTCGTAAAAAAAATGCAAGATTTAAAAAAAGCTTCCATAGGAACATAAAGAATGACGTGAAGAATGTTCAGTCCAAATTTCAAAGGGGTAGCTTGAAAACTATTCCTTTGAGAGTGGAGACCGTTTTGAAAAACACCATTTCTAGAAAAACGCGTTTAAAGTTTGGAGTGAGCGCCAGATACTCCAATCCCTTTTTCTAAGAAAGGCTGTAGCGACCGAAATAATTCGAATTTCGATTTAAAAAATGGGGAGAATGTTTATAACAGTGTATACTATCGGGATAATAAAAAAAACATAGATTTTTGAAAATTTCACACTCTGAGGGTCCCTTAAAGAGCCTGTGTGGGTCAGTGTCTGACCTGCGGGTCATAGGTTCGCCATCACTGCTATAGACCCTGGCTAATAAACCATTTTGCAGTGGCGATCTACTTTTTTGTATATATTGTTGCCGAGATCGACCAAAACACGTAGCGGGCCACCGGGGGGCCGGGGTCATGGAGTGCACCTCCCCCATGGAGTGAGAAAATTTGAAGAAAATGCATAACATATTGCCATTTAAAAGCTGTTTTTCATGTCGGAATTAATTTTTTTATGTAGATTCTTATTCTCCGGGCTGAACTTTTAGCCAATTTTAGCCAATTCATAAATTGATTGCCAACGAATTTAAGATAATGTTTTTTTTTCGGTGTACTTTTATAAATTCATTGCAGCCACTTATCTCACTCTAGCAAACGTGAGTCATTGCGCGAGCGGTTAGTTTTCGGGCGTTTTATGGCTTTTAGTTTTGATTGTTAGCTCTTGTTAACTTTGAGTTTTAAGGTGGCCCTAAATTTATGAAAACAAAAAAATCTATTATATAATATTTATCAAACATTTCAACAGGAAAAAAAGTATGGAAATTTATATAATATATGAAATAATACTAATGAGATCGTTGGCATTGCATGGAACAAAAACTATTCAAATTTATATAAATCTGACATAAAATAACAAAATTAGGATTATAGTGACCACATTTTCATTGAGACAAAGCGGGACAATAGCGGGACAAAGCGGGACAAAGCGGGACAAGTGGGATGGGATGATAATATATAATGAATAATTTGAATATAAAATTGGTAAAAAATTACTATGATATAATAAGAAAATAATTAAGAAATTTCCATGTTCTCTAATTCACTCATGACTTACAAAATAAATAAATATAATTACAAGTACGATTTGGTTTCCTGCACTTTTGTGCTGCGAGAAACCATGCGGGTTGCTAAAAAATACTATGATAAATATAACCTGATAAATAATAATAATGAACATGCGCTTATATCTGCCTTTTGGCTTCATCAATATGGACTTATCCAAAGAAAGTGCTAGAAACCAAATTGTACCTGTAATTATATTTATTTATTTTATAGTCATGAGTGAATGAACATTATGGTTTTTAATTAATTTAAATTTTTTTATAAAAAAAAATATGTTTTTCTTTCACAGTCATATTTTTGATCCTAGTGAATACTGCAATAGATTCGTATCATTTAATAAAATGTCGTGAAATTTCTCATTATTGGTCAAATTATTTTTTACGCATAATATAGATTTTACAGTTTAATGTTCAACTGTGTTTTTTCTGTTGTCTATATTTTATTGATACTACAAAAAACTCTCATTTTAAAACAAATTCAAATTCTCATTTTATAGCGAATAATATTCCTTATCAAAATATTTTGATAATATTATTCTGTTTAAAATGAAGGAATAACACCGTCCACTTTTTGTCTGTTTCCACATTTGCAGACAACCAACATTTAACTTTTTCATCAGTAACGTAACTTTATTAACAACTCCTCATCAAAAAGATCTTTTTCGCAAATATTAATCTTCGGAAAATGTTTACTAATATATTCAAAAGATTTTTCCATACATTCCCATAAAATCTCCTTTTTTAATGTCACCCAATGAAAATTTCAGAACAAGGTGCCATTAAACGACGGATTTTCTGAAAGAAGTCAGAAATTTTTATAATAACTGCTTGGAATATCTTCAAGAATGTATATTTCAATTCGAGGATATTCAATATTTTCATTGGATGACATTTAAAAAGGAGATTTTATGGGAATACGTGGAAAAATATTATATTATATATTGCAGTACATTAAAAATAAGAAATACAGATATTTTCTAAAAAGCGGGATATTTATAAAAATCGGCGGGACGCGGGACAGGCCTCCAAAAAGCGGGACTGTCCCGCCAAAATCGGGACGTGTGGTCACCCTAGATTATAGTAAATACTAACATAAGATTAATACTAATGAGACCGTTGACATTGCATGGATTTGGCAATGTCTTCAAAGGCGGGATCATACGATGAAAGAGATAATCGTAAACATTGATCAAGATATTCATCAGTTAAAGAATTTCTTATTTTTGATTTTAACACATTCATATCAGAAAATGCGTTTTCCGCCAAATACGTCTAGCGAAAGCAAGACATCAATTTTTGTGCCGCATTAGTCCAGATTGGGTATTTCTCTTTAATGTATTTCCATATACAATCTTTGGATTTCAAATACAAATCATTTTGAAGTTTGATTATTTCCAATTCTAGTTTATCCTGATTTGCTTCCAATATTTTAGATATTTCACATGCAATTTCTTCTATGTAGAAATCTTTTTGAAACACATTTAAAAAAAAATTGTGCCATATTTTCAATCTTACCAAAATCTTGAAATCTTGTCTGAAATTGTTTTTCAACTTCAGTTTCGAGAATCATTTTGTTAGGGTTGAATTAAGTAGTGCCAGGATATCAGAAAATATTTCCCAATGCTTAGAAAATGCATGAATTTGTTATCTTTTAAACTAGCTTTCAAGAGTATTATTACTTGTTGGTAGAAAGCTCTTATCGAGCTTATCATGCCTAATACATTTCTGCCTTTACCCTGTAGTTCAAGCCAAAAGTCTGCCAAGAATGAAGTAACCACTATTTGTTTGTTAACTGTGGGAATTTGTCACCTCTTTCAGAGAGAAAACTTTTTACGTCTGCTAATAACTCTAGAAACCGCCTGAGAAATCGAATTCTACTGAGCAAACGCACATTAGTGTGCAGCAAAAGTTCGTTATCATTATCCTCATTTTATCCCAATCTAAACAAACGTCTCTGAAGGGCACTGCCACGTGCAGAATTGACAATTTTAAAGACAGTTTCCATAACATTGTGTGTATTAAGTCGCTTTGAACATAAAACTAGTTGGTGGATAATGCAGTTGTATGCTAAAAATTTTGGATTATTATAATCTTAGTGGCATAAAGCATAAAGCATTAACCATCGAAAAAGAAATTACAGATGGAAATTTAATTAAAGAATCGTTTTTGACGGCTGCAGAATTACTTTTCTCAGATTTTAAAAACAAAAAATAGATTATTGATCAAATTAAAGTTTAACAACTTTCGAGAAATTCAGTCGCGAGAAGAATTGAAAAATTAATTGAAGATATACTTTGTCTAAATTTTACACATCGTAGATAAAGGCCCGAAAATGAATTTCCTAGAAGCTTATGAAATACAAAAAGCCATTATGAAAGGCGGAAACATCGAGCCAGCGACCAGGTAGATTTAAACTATTCCAACGTCTGCCAAATAATAATTAGGAATTTTCTACAAAAATCTCACACAGATGATAAAGTGTATATATAAACATGTAGTTCAAAGTGTATATATAAATAATCTTAATCTTCTGAAGAAGGCCTAATAATCTAAAATCGATAAAGTGTTAAATAAATCAATTTATGAAACATACGCCTACTGTCTATTATTTATTATTATTTATTATTATTTATTATTATTTATAATTATTTATTATTATTTATTATTATTTATTATTATTTATTATTATATACTTTGTCAATTAAAAGAGGATATAAATACTAGGTGGGCCCTTGAAAACGAAACAGTGGGATTTTCGGAAAGTTAAAGATTAATGTTCAAAGAACGCTCGGACACGTCAACTTTGTGAGGGGGACACCTTTTACAAGAAAATTTGTAGCCAAATCAGTTAACCCCATCGCGCTGGGACCACAGCCCCTATAATTTTAAATGGGGGTAAGTTATACCTCATTTGAAAGCCCTTTTTGCCCTGAATACTAAACGGTTAACATTTTCCAAATTTATCGATTTATTGTCGAGATTATTTAACTTCAAGCTATAAACGCGTTCTTCGTTTATGTCGTTGAGAGAACACAATTCAACGCCAGAAAAGATTTGTATTAGTTTAACAAATGTTCAAATTGTGCGCCACCAAATTCCGCTCGAAACGTTCTCTTACATTTATGTGAGGATCTGTGGCGTAATTTGACGGTATTCTTCAATAATGCGCCGACGCAACTCTTCCAGAGACTGGTTCTTTTGCATAAATTCTACTCTTTACATGATCCCACAAGATACTCGCTCCTCCGCTGTCACAAAATGAACACGTTTATTCCGACAACGCCCAACGAAGCTCTCGCAGCAAAATTCCTCGACCCCGACTACCTGGACACCGTGGACGACAGCGTCCTCGCAGGGATGATGAATCACATAACACAACTGTTAAAGACAAGAAAACAAACCGCCAACGAGAAACCCCTGGAAACCGACACCGAAAAGACAACTGAAGCTGCCCCCGAGAAGACAAACGAAGCCGCCGCCGAGAACACTAACCAAGCCGCCGCCGAGAAGACTAACCAAGCCGCCGTCGAAAAAACAAACGAAGCCCCCGAAAAGAAAACTGAAGCCGATGCCGAAAATACAACCGAAGCCGCCCCCAAGAAGACAACTGATGCCGCCCCCGAGAAAACAAATGAAACCGCCGCCGAAAAGAAAACCGAAGCCGCCGCCGAAAAGACAAACAATGCCGCCCCCGAAAAGAAAACTGACGCCGCCCCCGAGAAGACAAACGAAGCCACCGCCGAAAAGACAACCGAAACCGCCCCAAGGAGAAGAAATACACCAATGGACACTCACAGCCCCACCGAAGCCGCCCCCAAGCGAAAACCCGACCAAGAAGAAGAGCAACCCATCACCATCAACGAGAAGACCAAACACATCAGGACCACAGGCCCCTGGAGAACAACCACAGAAGACGAAACACTGAAGAAGCAACAAAGAAAACCGACAACCACACCAGGACAACAAGACCCAACTATACCCAAGTAAATCCAAACGAAACCCAACGAAACACAGACAACACAGACAAACAGACAGACTAAAAAAAACACAGAAACAAACAACAAGACGACGGAACAGCTGAGCGGAAGGCTCAATGACCGTCAAAAAACAAAGGACACATGATCCCACAAGAAAAAGTCCAGAGGACTTAAATCAGTTGAGCGGGCCGGCCATTCAACAGCACCTCTTCGTTCATTCCATTGTCCCGGGAAAACTCTGTCCAGAAACTCCCGAATAGCCTGCGTATAAAGTGGTGGCGCTCCATCTTGTTGAAAAGTCAAATGGTCTTCTAATTTACGACCACCATTTTCTTTCAACGACATAAACTAGAAACGCGTTCATAACTTGAAACTAAATAATCTCGAAAACAAATGGATAGATTAAGAAATCTATGTTATGTTGCCGATGTTAGCCGTTTAGTATTCAGGGCTAAACGGGCTTTCAAATGAGGTTTAACTTATAACCCCACCGTGCCATTTAAAATTTTTGGGGATAGGGGATTTGTGGTCCCAGCGCGAAGGGGTTAAATGATTTGGCTACAAATTTTCTTGTAAAAAGTGTCCCCCTCACAAACAAAATTGACGTGTCCGAGCGTTTTTTGAGAAACCATCTTTAACTATCCGAAAATCCCTGTGTTTCGGTTTCAATGGCCCACCTTGTCTATGTGTCGTTCATTGTAAAAGTGGTGTAACTCCATGTTTTTAAAATTCTTATTTTTTTGCTTAATTGTATCACTTTTTGTTATATCTTTCATTATACAAGTGAAGCAACTTCAATAGTTGCATTAAAATCCCATAAAAGGGCGTTACTTGTTTTTACAGGGAACTAAAACTCTAAATATTCATTATAAAAGTAAAGTAAGTCCATAGTCATTTTAATAGTGTAATTAATATGTATTTGTGTGTGTGTATAAGTGTTTTAATAGTTTATTTTGATGGATTTAGAGGATTTTAATGATTCCGGGTGGAAGAGGTTCTCAAGACATAGCCGCGTTTCTTCTTAAGCACTTAAAAACTCATGCGGCTTTAGAAAAGCATGTCATTATGTATTCCGATTCTTGCACTAGACAAAACCGGAATATTAAGACATTTTTTTCCCACTTGAAGCTTGTACAAGATCCTGACACTAGTGTTGATACCATAGATTACAAGTTCATGGTATCGGGACATTCTTATCTTCCAAATGATGGGGAATTTGAAATAATAGAGAGCGCTAGTCGCCACCGTGGAAAATTTATAGCCCAGACCAAGGGGCCCCATTATAAAAACAGATAAACGCAAAAAAACTTATTTTGTTGTTACTGAAATGAAAAACGCCTAATTTTTAAATACTAAATTTCTATTACAAATAGATAGATAGTTTTATAGTAGGATAGATGGCTAAATATTAGATGGCTGAGGTTTGAGAGAAATTATCCTTTACAATTTCAATTTAAAGAAACACTAAATCCCGACACACCCTCATATAAAGTAGATTTATGCAAAAAAGTAAAATGGTGCTCCTTGGTTTTACTTAAACCTTTATTGCAACTGGATGGAGCACCATCCGTCGTAATCGAAAATTTAAAAATAGGAAACGTTGTTTCTTTCACAAAGTTATTAAAAACTCTAAATATGTCTTCCCCTGTCGTACTTCCGTGCATAGTTATTAATTTAATTATTTCTTCTTTTACTGTACAATCATCAAATACCATCCAGATAAATATCACTAATTGTGCAGTATCCGTCACATCAGTCGATTCATTCAATTGTAAAGAAAAGAATACGCATATATCCTCTTTTAATTCACAAAGTATTGTTCACTTAATTATTCAATTCTTCTCGCGACTGTATTTCTCGAAAGTTGTTAATCTTTAATTTGATAAATAATCTCTTTTTTGTTTTTAAAACCTAAGAAAAGATTCTGCAGCCGTCAAAAACGATGTCTACATAAATAAATGAATTGTAAACAAAACTAAATTTTACTCTGAATTCATTTCACTTTCAGTTTTTACCACTGATTTTTGTGAAAATATTATATAACTTGTGAAGTTAAATAAATCCACAAACTTTACACGATTCGAGTTTCGACTTTTGAAGATTATTTTTAAGTGGATTACAAATTGATTAGATTGAAGTTATACCAAGAGTTTTGGTAGGGAGGGGAGGTGTCTGTCTGTAGTTAGGGACTTAGGCCTAGGCCGTTCTATGGCTAAACCGCCGCGGTTTTTAATCGCGTGATTTTGTGACTCAAGTAAGCTAATACAAGCGGCCTGACTTGCGGATTTTTCCCGCGACTGATTTTTCCCATAGCGTACTGTGTGTTTCTCGAGCGGTTTCGCGATTATTGCGGTTACATGGTTATCTGGAGACGATTGCGTTAGATTAAATAGTTCATTGTGATTCATTGTTCGGAATGCAATAGCTTGTACGTAGGTTAGACAGAGCGAAGTATTTCAATAGGGAATATGCATCCATTTTTAATTTACTTTTTACTTCGTCTTAACATAGTAGGTTAGGTTTAAGTGGCAGCTAATGCTCACATAGGCCTCAGATGGGCCCGTTGTGTTACCACGGTACTTGGAGTACAACCCTCCTCAGGGGATTTTGTCAAACCATTTCGAGCCGTGGATGAACCTCATGAGAGTCTGCGCATCTAGTGATGCGAGGTCAGAGAGATCATCCAAGAAAGGTCGGCGTAAGAAGAGCAATCGTGTTGCGGTGAGAGGGGCATTGGCATAGGTAATGCTGAACACTCTCCTCTTCCTCCTCGTCCAGGCAGCCTCTGCAGTAGTCCCGCTTCGCTATGCCCAGTCTCTCAGCGTGCTTGCCAATGGGACAGTGTCCCGTGATGACTCCCACTGCCAGTCTGATATCGTTTCTTTTTAGAGAGACGATGTTGGTGCTTCTTTTCCTGTTTCGGTGAGGCCATATTTGCCTGGTTACCTCGCAGGTGTCTTCATCCCTCCACCTTCGCTCCGCTAGGTTCGAGGTTATTTCGGCTATGGTCTCCTTGCACGAGGCAAATGGAATACCAATATCCTGTAATACTTCGGTTGAGTCCAGGCTTGTGCCGTTCTTTGCAACTTAACATAGTAAAAAATATAAATACTGTTGTAAGTGTTTCAATTAATTTTTAAAATAATATATAAAATACCGATTAAATTTGACCTGTTTAAACGGTCCCATTTATAGCGCGCTTTTGATGACGTCGCATAGACAGTTACGGATTTTCAGTTTGAATTTGCTATTTCGATATTGGAAAAAGCAAAAAAAACATATTATAGATATTGTATAGTACCGGATTGCAAAAACACTATTATAAGTACACCAGATAAAGTGTTTGATAATGTCCCAATCGAGGTTTATAGTCCACCATACCTACATCGGCGCCGATAAATATCTACGTGCACGTCACATTTTGGATACACATATTTTGGACTTTTTGATTTAAGTTTTATGACATTAAATACAAACTAAATGAGATAATAATGGTATAGGTGTAATGCCAATATCTTAAAGTATCGGGGGTAAAAAAATCAAGTATATTTAAATCACTTGCATATTCCCTATTCGTTTTTCAGAACATTTTCTCGCCTTTCGTCTTAAAAAAGACACTGGTTAATTTTCTAACCATTGTCTAGAATATAATAATAAATTCCCCAAAATAGATAATTTAAAAATCTTGCTAAATTAAGTTCCAATGCAAAAATTAAGAAAAAAATTACAAGAATTTTCGACAAAATTTATGAAAATTCCATATAAATTGGAAATGTTAGGACAAATAAGAAGGAAATTGTCGAATTTGAGAAAAAATATGTTTAAAATTCAAGAATCCACAGAACTAATTGATCCCAATTAGAAAAAATGTGATTGTCACTTTTCACTTTAATGCAACTTTGTCATTTTGAAGAATTAAATTCGATTATAACGAAAAAAAATCGATACAAATTTGGAAAATTATAACAAATTTGAATATACTGGTAGTTGAATAGTTGGAAAAACTAAAGATATTTTGTAGAATGTGCTTAAAATTTTTTGAAATTCAAGCATTGACAATAACAATAAATTGTAACAATAAATTGAAGTCCGAAAATTGTTGAAAATTATAACAAATGTAAAGAAATCAAGGTCTCTCCTTGTCTGACCTAGTCAGACCAAACATTATTATTTTTATATAATCTGTCTGGTTCTGACATATTCTAGTCTCGGGTAAATCTTGTCTGGTCATGTTTAATTTTGTCTGATATTGTCATGTCTTGCCTGGCCTTTTCCGATCTTCTCTAGTCTTGTTTGGCTTGGTCTGGTCTTATCTGGCTGTGTCTTACCTGGTCAGTTCTTGTCTCGTCTTGTCTAGTCTTTCTTGTCAGGTCGTGTTCAGTCTTGCACGGCTATATCCACTCTTATCAAATTTTGTTTAGTCGTATCCAGTTTAGTTCAGCCTTATTCAGTGTTGTTCGATCTGGTTTACATACTTATCTAGTTTTGCCGAGTCTAGCTAGTCTTGTCCAGTCTATTCTTACCTAGTCTTGTTTGATCTTTTCTAGTTCAGTCTAATCTGTTTGGTCTAGTATAGTCTTGTCTAATCTACCAGCCATTTTTTGAGAGTACTACAAAGTTAAACTTGGAATCAATTTCGGTTGCAAAAGAACCGTTAAAAACAGAAAAGTTATGTTATGTTATGTTATGAACAATATCCGATAAAATTTTGGAAAACTATAACAAATTTTAAAATATGTTTAAAAATCAAGAATTTAGAGCAATTTTAATAAAGCGGTAAAACTTGTCTTTTCTTGTTTAGTCTAGTCAGATCTAACCTTATTATTCTTATCTAAACATGTACATTATTATTTAATTTGTCCGGTTCTGGCCTTGTCTTATCTCCTCTTGTCTTGTCATAGCCATTCTTATCCAACCTTGTGTCGTATTCAGCGTCGTTCAATATTGCCTACTATTTTAAAATCTTGTCTAGATTTGCCTTACTCTTGTGCACTCTTGTTTACTCTTGTTCCGTCTTGGTCTTGCTTAATGTTTTCTAGTCCATTCTTGTGCAGTCTTGCCTAGTTTTGTGTACAATCTTAACCAGTCTTGTCCTGTTTTTATTTAGTCATATCCAGACTTGTTCAGTCTTATCCAGAGTTTTTCAATTTTGTCTAATGCAAATCTCTACGTTCACAACCAACAAATAGAGAGAGTGAGACAAACAACATACTTAGGTACACTTGTGAACGAAAACTGGGACAATAGCCAAGAGATAAAATGTAGAATTGGAAAAGCCCGAGCTGCCTTCAATACAATGAATAACCTCTACAAAAATCACGAACTACATCTTGAAACCAAAGTACGCATGTTGAGGTGCTACATTTTCCCAATATTACTTTACGGAGTCGAGTCCTAGACACTAAATGATGCAACAACAAAAAAGCTTGAAGCCTTTGAGATGTGGCTATATCGACGTATCCTGCAAATATCTTGGAAAGACCGGGTAACAAACATCGAAGTCCTACACAGGATGAAGAAAGAGAAGGAGATCATGGACACCATCAAAACCCGCAAGCTCCAATATCTAGGCCACATCATGCGGAACGAGGACAGATACGCCCTATTACAAGCCATCATGCAAGGCAAGATACACGGAAAACGAAGACCTGGACGGAGGAGAATTTCATGGTTGCAGAATCTCAGGGCGTGGTACGGGAAGACTTCGAACGAGCTCTTCAGAATAGCAACCAATAAAGTGAAAATAGTCATGCTCATCGCAAACATCCGAAATCGGATATGCACATGAAGAAGAAGAAGAAGATCCAGACTTGTTCAGTCTTATCCAGTGTTTTTCAATTTTGTCTAATATTTTCTAATCTTGTCAAGTTTTATCGAGTCATTAGACAGAACTTGTCCACTCTTGTCTAGTCTTATCCAGCCTACTCTTACCTGGTTTTGCTTGATATTATCTAGTCCAGCTTTTTCTAGTCTGTTTTGTTTCATCTATACTCGGGCCGGCGAGAGAATGCAGTACTGCGCCGAGGTATGAGGGGCGAGGGACGTGCCGAGCTGTGCGCGCCAAATTCAGTCCTTTCAAGTCCTTTATTGACTGCATTTCTACTAACATTTTTACTTTTTACTTACCGAATAGATTATTTTAAAACAGAAAAACTGCTTCTTCTTCTTTTTATACTTCGAGAAGACCTTGAGGTCTGTTTATTGCCAAGGCTCAATTCGGTTGGTTATCTTGTGAGACGGAGCTCCAACTATTCTTCCATCTCTTAGGTGGTCTCCCTAGCGGGCGTCGGCCACACGGTTTCCCATCTCGGGCGATGTATGCTAGTCTCTCTTGGTTCATTCTGTCTATGTGGTCACGCCAATATCTTGTCTTATTCGTGTCAGCTCTCGTTTCAATACCATAGGTTAGCACCGGTCTAACACAGGATTTATATATCCGCACTTTACTATCAATGCGTATGTGGTTGTTTTTCCAGATGATATCTCTCAGGCATGCTGAGATTGTTGCGGCTTTGTTGACCTGTGATTTAATGTCGATTATTGGGTTGTTGCTGCTTGGTGTATCCGCTCCTAGGTAACGGAAGCTAATTACCTGTTCTATTGATTTATTGACTATTACGACTTTGCACCTTGCTGGTTCTTTGGAGAAGGTCATTTTGTTTTATCAATGGAGATTGCCAGGTTGTATTTTTCAGTAGTATGATAAAACTTATATGTTTGCCTCTGCAAATCGTTTTCTGTTTCTGCCAGGATTACCGCATCATCCGCATAGCACACCATGCTGATTGGTTTGTTATTCAGTCTGTATCGCCTGTTCATTGTTGTCACACTGTGTATAATATCGTTCACGACAAGGTTAAAAAGGAATGGGCTGAGACTATCACCCATTCCTAATCCTGTTGTCTTATACCTGTTAGTGTCGGTATGTCTTTTGTTGTTTGCTGGTCCACTTTTATTCTTGTAGTGTTGCCTCTGTGTTCAGATTTCTGATTATATTTATGATTGATGTTGAGATTTATTTCTCTCTTAATATGTCCAATATGTCTGACAGCTGTACTTTGTCGAATGCCTTAGTTAGGTCGATAAGACACTCATACGCAGGGTAGCCGAATTCGATCGCCTTCTTTCCTTTACCTGTCTCACAATGAACAAGGCATCAGTTGTCGATCTGTTCTTCCGAAATCCTTGTTGTTCATCTTTGTTTTCGATTGTGCGTTCTAGAATGCTTTTGACAATGCTGGTGAGCAGTTTCATGGTGGTGCAAAGCAGGGTTATGCCTCTGTAGTTTTCCGGATTGTTTTTTTGTCCCTTTTTAAAAATTGGTATGGTGATACTTTTGTGCCACTCTGTTAGTATGCTGGATGCGGTTATTATTTTGTTAAACAGTTCCGTTAATTTTCTTGCTAGCTCTCTACCTCCATATTTTATGAGTTCGTTGGGGATCTTTTCTATTTTTTAAGTTTTTTTTCTATTTTAAAGTTTTTAATCTTCGCCCTAACTTCCTCCTCTGTAACCATTAATCTATTCGTGATTTCTTCCTCTGCTTCCTGTGATTGAGGTTCTGTCGTATTGTCCGTGATGTCATATACGTTTCCAAAATATGATTCCCATTCGTTCAGTGGAACCTTTCTGGTCTGAATGTATTCGTTTACGGGCTTCTTTCTGTTTTTTAGCATCTTCCAAACTCTCCTCTGGGCCCCATAAAGATCGTGTTCCATGTCTCTGGAGAACTTCTCCCAGTATTCCCTTTTGATTCTTCTGATTGCCGCGTTGACTCTATTTCTTGTTTCTTTATAGTTATTGCAGTTTTCCTCTATTGGTGTACTTTTATATTGAAGGTAGCTTTTTTTCCTCGGCCAGCCTTTTTACCTCCTGTGTAAAACTGGGCTTTATTTTGCGAGTTTAAGTTTAAGGTTCTTTTCACTATTGGCTCTTTAGCCGCCTCCTGTATGCATCTCTTATATTTCAGCTGTCCTCCACATTCTTGCCTGTTATGTTTCCCGATGTTTTTCACTTAGGTATTTGGTGCAGTCGTTATCCAATGATTTTAGGTTGTATTTTTCAATCATTATCAGTCTTTCCTTTATTCTTCGATGCCACACTATGACGAACTTTCCGAGCACTAAGTTGTGATCTGTGCCGATGTTAGCAGAAGTTAGTACTCTTATGTCTTGTATTTCATTCGGTGTGATATATCTATTTGTTATTATGTAATCGATCATTGATTTCTGGCCTCTGGTGTTGTAGAAACTGTATTTATGTTGGTTTTTGTGAGGAAAATAGGTGTTGTTTATCCGCAGTTCGTTTCTTGCGCAGAAGTTGTTCAGTTGGTCCCCGTTTTCATTTAATATGTGCTCGTTATGGTATGTCCACACTAGGCAACAAATTGGTGGCAACATGTTGCCAACACTTTGACATGGCCACATGAAATTGCTTCATTTGTATCTGGATACATGTTGTCTGTGATGTTGTGCGTCCACACCACAACCAGTCAAATGTTGAAAATGGACTTGAAAGCTGCTGGTGTTTGTGCTGCTTGTCAGTTCTGTATTTTCTTGTTTGGTCCAGGAATATTTAATTTCTTCACCACCACTATTCTCCATCACATTTTTGAATTATAAACTATAATTATAATTAAAAATCAATGAATACTATTAAATGAGACCTCAACCACTGGTATTCACGCAAAATGTTGTCAACAATGTCCACACTGAGCTCTCTAAGATAAGAGCGATGTTACCCGTATAAAACGTGATACACGGATACAAGCAACAATCAACAAATTTCTTTGATGTATGCCGCCAAATGTTGACGAGTATCCAACAACATGTTGCTTGTTTACAGCAACATGTTGTCAACATTGTGTTGACAACATGTTGCCAACAAATTGTTGCCCAGTGTGGACCTAGCTTTAAACCTTTGCTTAACTACAGGTATTTCGTCTGAGCTGATTCTCGGGTTGAAGTCTCCGAATAGAATTACTTTTCCATTGTTGTTTATTTGGTCAAATAGAAACACTTGTATTATTATATTTGTTTAACATTTCTTACAAAATAATGAAAGAGAGAAAAGCTCCTTTTTTCCGCACACATTTCCATTTATAACCATATTTACATCCATATTTACAGAGAAATAAATAGGCAATAACAAAATATATATAGCAGATTAGTTTGAGTTAAGAAACATACGCTAGTTATCTTTTTTAAACTCATTCTCTCGCCGGCCCGAGTATAAGTCTTGTCTAATCTTACCTATATGTTTCTTGACAAAACTACAAAGTAAAATTGGAATTAGTCTAGGTTTTTATAAAGAACTATTTGAACAGGTTTTATATAATATTTATTAAAATCATTATGTTCTTGTGGTCTTTTTAAACCCGTTTTGTCCGGTCTGTTTAATCCTGCCTAGTTTAGTGCCTAATCTTAACCAGTCTTGTTCAGTCTACTCCAGTCCTATTCAGTCTTGTTCAATCTAATTATAATATTCTCTAAGCTTGTCTAGTTTTGTTGAGTCCTGTCTAGTCTTGTCCAGTCTACTCTTACTTAGTTAGTCTTACTTGATCTTTTCTAGTACTGCCTTTTCTAGTCCGTTTTGTTTGCTTGTCAATACTACAAAGAAAAACATGGAATAAGTGTTGGTTTTTAAAGAACTATTACATTTTTTATATAATATTTATTAAAATTATTAAACGTAACGAAAACAACTTAATCTATACACACATAGTTTAGTAATTATTTACAATATAAAAGTAGTATAATATAGGATTGTTGCTCAATAGACTAATAATTAGTACGAGGAATGTAAATAGAATTTAAATATGTATATAATCAACGAGGAATAGAACATACCGAAATTATAGAATAGATTTATTTTATACTAGGATCAAGTCTACTTGCTTGTAGTTGCCGCATGAAGTTGAACTGTGCGAACTGAAATCGTCGTCGAAAGATACCTAAAATACAAACAAATAATATTATTATTCAATATATCAAGAATATAGTAGTTATATTTTGTATTAGATACAAAATATACAAAATATAGTAGTCGGCTACTAATGTTGTTAGTTCTTTAAATGGAATATTAAATGAATACCAGTGATTTCAATTATATTTTTAAATGTACATGCGAATATGTTGCTATTACTTATGATCAGGAATCGTTGCGTATTCGTGATAAAATCGAAACTATGCGTGGATAGAATGTTTTTGTCATTGCTCCGCTCGTTTTGAAGCTCGGAAGACTTGAATACCCCATCCACATTGATCTCTAGATAGCTTAGATGTAGAATATATAACAAACGTCTACACAAAACACATATTTTTCAAAGAATACAAGATCTCGCGTAAATTACATAAGAAATTTACAATGACGACTAGGAGAATGAGCTTTGATTTTTGAGAATTCCAAGTATGGATTACACATAATTTGATAATTACTCTTTTCTATTTTATTTACGTGTTTGTAAGAATAATTATAGAATATAGTAATCAGTAGCTGTCGTTGAATTGATACTTGGACGAAATTGCTTTAAAACTTGCTTATTCGTTTTCAAATATTTATTTTTATTTTCGCGTCAGTAGCAAGGTCGAGCAAATAAGAATTAAAAAAAATGTAAATTAAAAGCGAGATTTAAAGCAATTTGTTGCCAACATCCATCAAATGACTTCCAGTGATGAAATGTTAAATGGTTGAAGTCGTCAGTACAATACAATTTGCTCAATAAGATGCGAATTTAATTAATAAGTCTGTCGTTAATACTGGAATACATCCGTGTGTAATGAAAATTATAAATAATTTCTTTAAAATCAATGTATTATAAATTATAAGTGGGAACATAACATAAATAAATTAGAATGTATTATAAATTATTTATAAATACGGATGCAAGGTAGTACTAGCTGCAAAATACAGATTTTTCAACCAAATTTGTTACATGTAAACAAACGCAAGTATTGTAACATGCACAAACAAACGCTTGTGATTTTTCTCATGGGAGACTGCAGACCAAGAAACTACCCAAGAAACTTTTCAGAACCCTCGAGTTGGAGGCATTATCTTGTACTTTTATTATTACTTTTTAGGGTTCCGTACCGAAAACGGAACCCTTATAGGATCACTTTGTTGTCCGTCTGTCTGTCTGTCTGTCTGTCTGTCTGTCTGTCTGTCTGTCTGTCTGTCTGTCTGTCCGTCTGTCTGTCTGTCAAGACCTTTTTCTCAGGAACGCGTAGAGGTAACAAGTTGAAATTTGTATCAAATACTCGAGTCTGCGGTCTCTTTCAGCTGTGAAAAAATCAAACTTGTAAGTCAACGCGATCAAAAGATATGACCGTTTATGTCGCATATTTTGCGATTTCACGAGGGAATCAAAACCTATAGGGTACTTCCCGTTGACCTAGAATCATGAAATTTGGCAAGAAGCTGTGTCTTACAGCACATGTCAAGGGAAAAATCTGAAAACCGTAAATATGTGGTTTAATTACAAGAAAAATGCGAATTTACTATTTGAAACTTATGAAAATTCACTAATGTTGTCGTAGTGGTATTGTCAGGCTCCAGAAGCATATGGGTTGCATACAGTTAGGTCCTGTTCTATGTTTATTCTGAATTTTCTTTGTTTATATTCGTTATGCATTTCATCACGTACGCTTTATATACATAATATATACAGGGTATATATTATGTCTAAATTTTGCTTTTTTATAACCGACATGCGACATACTCTACTTATATCGTCTATACTATATTTCGTCTAATTTTTCTTTATAATCTACATAATATGTTGATAATCTACATAATAATACTATACTATACAAGTTTGTACGGAACCCTCGGTGCGCGAGTCACAACTCGCACTTGGCCGGTTTTTTTTATATTTAATATTCTAAAAGTGATATGATCATATCATATAATAGATCATTTAAAATTTTCTCATGAGTTTATAATTAATCTATTTGTAGTAATTCTGAATTAAAAAAAAAATCACTTGTTTCTCAACATGTTTCTACTACTAAATTTGTAAAGATATTATAAAGGGTTTTTCAATAGGGACATAACAATTTTGTTTTATAATACGGAACATAACCTACCAACTTTTTTATGATCTGTCAAAGCCAAAACGTCAGTCAAGGCTTACATTTTTATCATGGCGAAGTTCGCGAACGAACAACCTTTGGAAATCCTTAAAACTTACTACCGTTTTTACTTAAGTTCTGAGTCGGTAGTCGCAACTTTAATACCGCTGACTCCAATTTTGAGTGGCAATAATCGTCGCACCAGATAAGTCGTGCCGTGCGAAGTTGAATAAATTTGAATCAACATATTCACTATTGAATGTTCCTGTGCCAGTGAGACAACGCACCGGTCGAAGTATTGTAAATATTGCAGCCGTAAGAGCTTCAGTTCAAAATGAACCAAACAAGTCGATTCCACGTCGTTCACAAGAATTGGGAATTTCTCAGTCAATATTATGACGAATTTTGGGTGAAGCTACACCCTTACAAGATCAAATCCAGATCCAGATCTCCAGCTACACCCCTACAAGATCAAATTACCCGAAGAACTGAAAACTCTGGATCGTTTAAGGGCCGAAACTTATCCGATTTTGTTCTTCAAAAGTTTGGAGAAAACAACAATAAACAGAATACACGTTATTGGACAGCAACAAACCCACATGTGCTTCATGAGACATAAATTGCATCTACAAAAAGTGAGGATGCCGGAGATGGGATAGGGCCAAATTTTAGGTCCATGAAAACAATCACTATGCCACCATGTTATATGAGTAATATATACTCCTATTAATGTAGTTCGCTATCATGCCATTTTGGAAGACTACTTTTGGCCAGAATTGGATGGACTTGACAACGTTGTTCCAACCATATGTGGTTCCAACAAGATTGTGCCACAAACCACACAGACGTTCAAACAATTAATTCATTGAAAGGAACATTTGGTAATCGTTTAACTGTGAGAAATGGTCGAGGCGAATGGCCACCTCCCTCATGGGATTTGACGCCGTTGGTTTCTTTCTTATGGGGTCGAAGGTTTCATGTCGAAGGTTTTTGTCAACAATTCATCACCGTTAGAGGAGGTCAGGTACAATATCGAACTCGAAATTGCCAACATTCTGGCTGACATGTGTGAAAGACTGATTGAAAATTGGATCCAAAGAATCGATCGCTGCCGTCGTGCTCGTGGTGGTCATATGAACGACGTCGAATTCCATACATAATTGTAACATGTGTACTACACCTGGAATAAATTTCAGCCCGATATCTCAATTATTATGTGTTTTATTTAAATACAAAATTGTTATGTCCTTATTGAAAAACCCGGTATAACTTGAGGTTATATTTAAGACTCTTGAACAACACTCGAAAAGCCAAAAATGCCGAACAAAGAAATGAAAGAAGCAGAGACGAGAAAGAAACGAGAGTGGGAGGAATGCCAAATACGGAAAATCAACGAACACTAATTATCGCAAGGTGCAGTGGAACTCATAGATTAACCGGTGCCGCCTCCGGGCGCCGCGGCGTCGCTATCGATCCAAAATAGGATAATGTTGCAAGGACCATTGGATTAATCCAGGGTAGATTAGTTTGCACACCACGAAACGGCAGATAAATCAAGACTACATACGCGCGACAGCGCGAACTCTCGATACAAAATAGGATAATGTGCCAGGGACCGTTGGTTTAACGCAGGTTATATTAGATTACCCACCTCGAAGCGGGATATAAATCAAAACTACATACGCGCGGCATAGCGAACTCTCGATCCAAAATAGGAGAATGTTGCTTCCGCACCTTGCGATAATTAATGTATGCTCAGAAAATCAGCCAGCTGAGCAGAGAATCGGACATTTGGAAACTTTTTGCCGCAAGTAAACAATAAAGAGAGATTTCACCCGTAATTAGTACAGAAATCACTTTTGCGAGTTACTGGTCGGAGATACGGAAAATAGGGAGCAAAGTTGGAGCGGTTTTAGATCAGTGGAATCGCAACTAGAAGGGATTACAGAGGAAGAGGTTGAAACGGTTATGTCGGCACATAAAAGAAAAGAAGCTACAGGTCCAGAGTCGTTGACAAATGAGGCGTGGTGTCTAGCCACACCAATTTTGAAGGAGAGACTGCATAGCGAACTTAACAGCATTTTCAGAGGAAAACAAAATGCCAAAAGCAAACAAATTACGGACAGTTGGAGAGAAGAACTTGAAGGAAGAACTATGAAAGTATTGGGGGATAACTCTAATGGACACGTCATACAAGATTTATGCAAAGATACTGGAAAAAAAGTTACAGGAAGAGGCAAAGGAGAGGAATCTAATCCCAGAGGTACAAGCGGGCTTCAGAAAAGGACGCGAAATAGTCAAACCAAAGGGGAAATTGTACGTGGTGCTTGTTGACCTCAAAGCAGCACATGACTCAGTAGTGAGAGAAAAAATGTGGGAATATGTGAGGGAGCAAGCTATATTGCAACAGATCAGGGAGAGCATTGAGCATCTATATGAGAAAACCTAGTGTAGAGAGATAAGAGGTGAAAGGCTATCTGAAAGATTTGAGGTTAGGAAAGGCCAAAAACAAGGGTGTCCGTTAAGTCTACTACTATTTAATTTCTATACCACGCTTCTCGAGAGAATGCTAAGTTAGGGTCAAGCGGTAGGAGTAGTTATAGGGACGAAAAAGATTTGGAGTCTAGCTTTTGCGGACGACGTCGTTGTCTTAGCAAGTACGAAAGCGGAAATGAAAGAGGTGTTGGTACAAATGAAAAAGTTTTTTAAGAAGCGTATGTTAAAGGTAAATGTACTGAAAACAAAGTGGAAGCTGTTTCGGAAGAGAAAGGGATCATGGAAAGAGAGTTTTGAATGGGAAGCGAATGAGATAGAACAAGTTAGCAGTTTTAAATACCTATTAGTTTCATGTTCCAACAAAATGGGCCCTGCGCTACACATATCAAGTATATAGCCAAACAAGCGTGGGTGGCTGCTAACAGGTTCTGGGATACATAGAGAGTATACTAGAGTGACAATTTTAGGGCGAAAATGGTTATATTAAAGGCGTGCGTACGTGGTATTATGATGTATGGGGCAGAAATCTGGGGTGTGAAAGAGGAGGAGACCCTCCAGCTAGAAAACTCCACCTCCTAGTACATCGTCTAACAAGAAACAAATTCTAACAAGGGCGCAAACAACGCGGCTATGAGAGTGGCTAAATTTGAAACGAAAGTGAATAGTGCGGGAGATGAAAGAATAGTAGTTTTGAAAGTGGTAAGAAAGGAAGGTAAATGGATATATGGATATATAATAAGGAAACAGAATGAGGATGTCTGCGCAAGCGAATGTATGAAAGAGGGGCGTGGAACCAAGAAGAGATCGAGAGAATGATGAATGAAGGAATGTTACTGGAAAGAATTCTGGCAGATAAACTACTGAAGATAGAGCTGAATGAGAGGCAAAGGCACATAGATGAGGTTTTTTCATGAGGTTCAGTTGAAACTCGAGTGTTAAGTGTCTAGATCCGGGATGGGCAACCTACGGCCCGAGAAAGTGCTTCATGCGGCCCGCGAAAATCTGTTTTAAATAGATAAGAATTGGCCCGCAGATCGCAGAACACCATATAACTTTTAATTTTGGTATCGATTCTTGAGACAAATTTTCAAATTCTTAAAAATATTCGAAAAAGTTAAAATGTTTGATTTTCAGCATTTGCAGTGTTTCAACGTCTTTTGAGGATTTGTAAAATTGCTGACTTTAGTAAAGGGTCGAGGCTTGACACAAACACTAATGCGCTCAAACACGTGAATGCGCACGCTTGTATCGTAGGTGCGGGCAGAAAAAAAAATCTGGCCCGCGTCAGCTATTACGAACTCTGACTGGCCCATCACCTAAAGAGGTTGCCCACCCCTGGTCTATATTTATATAACATCACAAGTTATATAATTTCTTTAGAAAAGAAGAGGTAAAAACATGGTGATTTTTCCAATTCAGAGTAAGCATGGTTTACCACGTAGTAACGGTCGCAACTATCCTTTTCATATTTATAGTAAATTTAAAACGATAAATATTCTATTTGATTTGTATGAATTTGACTGTGACTCACTGCACATTTGTTTACAGTAGTTTACACCAAATATATTATTTATTTTGATAATAACTATATATTTTAGCATATTAGATTACTGCTAATCTATAAAATGAAAGTTGACAAAGCAATTTTATAAACTCACCCAATGATTTTGCGTTTGACTATTGCATCCTCTATCGTCCAAATCAATTAAACTTCTATCAACAGTCTCTAAATCTTTGGTTTCGTTCACTTCGTGTAACACCGCGGTCTCCTCGAACTTCCTGGTGGACGGCAGTATTCTCCAGGCTTCGTACGCCGTACTGAAAGCGTGAGCTACCGCCAACGTTACCGTTTCAGCCACTTTTCTCTTGGAACAGAGAAAAGCGTGACATTCCGTCGTTTCATTACTGTCTGTTGATATAAACGAGAAAACTTGACGGTGAGATGGATCGGTCGAACAATTAGATATTCTAAAAACAAAATGATAAGAATAAGATACAATTCTTATATATTCGTTAAAAAAATTATCTAATACGAATTTATGAGGGTTTTGGCATTTTATGATACATTATGTATTTTATGACACATATATTTACAATTTGAAGACCTTTCCGACTAGGCATATTGTGAACCATGTCAAAAGATCAATTTGGGCCTAATGACGGCATCCGAATTGCGGCAAGCCTAATTCTAACCTTGTACCGTCCTAGGTATGTCTTAGGTATAACTTAGGTATCTTTGGAATTGCTGACTTAAACCTTATATGGATAACCAAAGACTTAACAAGGTTAGGAATGCAAAATTAGGTTGCTATTAGGGACAGTCTGTGGCCATGCCAGAAGTCGTAACTTAGATCAATCGTTGGCATTCCTTACTTTAACCTTATATGGACAAGCAAAGGTTTACCAAAGTCAAGCATTCCAGAGTCGGTTGCTATTAGGAATGCCTAGAATGGCCTTACTTAAATATAACTTTGGAATTCTAACACCACATTACATTGACATTGAGTTTTATTATGTGTAGTCAAACATTTTCTCCTTCCAAGAGACTATTTCCATACTTGACCAAGATATACACTATTCTTTCTTATCAGTGCAGCTTTGCTCTTTTGAATTATAAAATGGAATACACTTATATTAGTTTGAAAACCAAGTGCTGGGCTGTATATGGGCTGTACCATAACCTATTCTCGACAGCCCAGCACAATAACCAAACTAATGTAACAGTATCCAATTTTATAATTCAAAAGAGCAAAGCTGCACTGAAGAGAGATATATCTCGAAACGCGTCTGCAGCCGGCTATTCACTTGGGTTAAATAGAAAGATCTGTTCTTAAAACAATGTTATTTATCTAGTTCTTGTTTTAGTGCAATGAAAGTGGACTGATTGCTAGTAAATAACAAATAAATATCTGTTTTGTTTCAAGATGAGATTTGTTTTGCCGTCTTACAAAGACTACAAATAATATTATAATATTATAGAGCTACGGAAAGTTTGAATATATTTATATATTCAAGCTATGTTCCGCTTTAATAACTTTATGGTGCATCAAATATCTTAGTATTTTTTAAAGATTTATTTTTAAGCTGAGTTTTTATCTAAATATGTTTATCATTGAACTATAACAAAAAAATTAATTTTTATTAATTATGTTTACGATTTATATATTAATAGAAACTACTGCAGCCTCGTGAATATTTACTGAAAAATAGTTCCAAAAAGAATACAATTTATTCCTTCTACACACATGTCATACAAAACCTAACCTCAACATGTGTGTAGAAAGACCTTCTACATACATGTCATACAAAACCTAACCTCGACAAGCCAGGCACATGATTTTTAGACTAATGTAAGTGTATTCCATTTTATAATTCAAAAGAGCAAAGCTGCACTGATGAGAGATAGATCTCGAAGTGCGTCTGCAGAGTGTAGTTACGCATGCAAGTGTAGTTTCCGAACTGTTTTCTCAAAAGCAAGTCAAATCCGGACAAATTGGGTCGGAATCGTCACATGCGAGTGTGTTTTTCAAACTGCCGCCTAAAGAGCAAGCCGAATTTGAGCCAGATTAAGTTGAGGTCGTAACATCCGAGTCTGGTTTCCAAACTGTTGCTTAAAGAGGAAGCCGAACTCGGACAGGACTAGGTTGGGGTGGTAACATGCATAGGTGGGTTCCGAATTAGTTCCTCATCGGGCTTTCGTAATTAGGCAGGAAGAGACGGATGTGTGTTACAAATGGACCTTTTGCAGTTCGGCAAACACAGAGTTCGGCACCCCTCATTCGATGCTATTAAAAACCGAACTAAAATTTATTAACGGGGCTTATATTACAGAAGACAGTAAGTAAAAATGTTGGCGCCAAACTCACGATTAGTGTTATAGAAAACCAAAATTAACCTAACCTAACCTAATAAAATTGTAATTACTTAGCCAAAACCTGATATATCGTCTTTACGGAACCAATAAATTCGATATAATTATTTATTTATTTTAAACTATTTACTATTTTATTAAATATTTTTGTTTTTAATTAAATCTTTCTAAATTTGGCAAATGAATCGAGTAACTTACATAAAATAATACCGTAAGCCAATAGAATTAGCTAACCTAACGTAACACAATAGAATTGTAATTACTTGATATATCCAAAACTTGTATATCCTGTCTTTACGGAACCAAAATATATTTGATTTTATAATCTATTTTAAACTATTTCCTAGTTTATTAAATATTTTTTATTTAATTAAGTCTTTCTAAATTTGACAATTGAATCGATTATGTTTCATAAACTAATTAGTACTGGTATTAATAATATTTACACAACACAATACCTAAATGAATATAATAAATATAGTTTAGAATTACCTGTAGATTGAGACTTTGAAGATGTCATTTCCTTGTAAATCCACAACGGAGATTCCTTTCAGTGAAATATTTAAGTTCACCGAAATTAATTTCTTTCTCGACGATTTGGCAACTTTTAAAATACTTTTTACTGCTTCAGGCGAAATTTTGTCACCGATTACTTTCTCAACCACTGTATTACCTAAACAAAAAGAAATAATAAGTGAATTATATCATATTTTTAATAAAATATTGAAGAGAAAATTAAAAAAAAATATTTTAGAAACAACAATTCAGACGTAGGTACATTTAAAAACATGAAGTGGAGGTAGTGATACAATTAAGGATTAAGTAAGGATTCTTTCTAGTTTAAATAATCTGTGCTTCACATTTATTAAAGAACATAATCTTTATTATTTTTCTTACCTAAATATTTAAGTTTGAATGTGACGACGTCATTATCAACTTCAATGTCTTCGTTATCTTTTTCGGTGCTTTGCAATGCCAATTCCTCTGATAACTCTGATAAGAAAAAAAATTGACATGAATTAAAACTGATTAAAACCGGAAGCGGCTAGTAAACTTTGGCCGATGCGTAGAATTCACGCATGCACTAATTGCAATCGTGAACCAATTTCGCGTTATCTAATCGCGTCCGTGAACTTTTTTCGTTGGAAATCTATGAAATAGATGTTCGATGCGCAATTTTCATCGAGATAATGGACTTAATGTGATTGTAACTTGCGTTTATTTAGTAAATCGTAAAAGATTTATTTTTAATCATCTATAAATAGTAACATAATATTTTTCTTTATTTTTTAAATGGGGAAATTTTGTTAAAACTATTACGTTTAAAAAATCAATTATTTGTTACATTAGGATTAAATTAAGAGAACTATTATGGCAAATTAACATATGGTTCAATAAATAAAAATCTTGTCCTATTTCTGTGGTCGGCGCTTAAAAGGGCTTAAGTACAATTTAGACATTTATGGGAAATGGCGCATGACAGTTTTGAAATATTATTTTTTGTCTGCGGAGAGGATATAAATTGATGAATTGAAAATGTTTTAATAGTTTTTAAATTAGAAAAGAATTTTTAGGAGAGATTGACGAAGTTATTATCAATAACTTGAAATACAGGCAATAAATAAGAACGAAGTAAAGAAGGAACTTAAAGAAATGAAAAATGGTAAGGCTCCTGGACCTGGAAACATTCCTATTGAGCTGATAAAAAATGGACCAGACATACTAATAGAAAAACTAGATATAGATATATCTAGTTTTTAGATAAATGATATTTTTAATAAATGTTTAATCGATGGACAGGAGATCCCAAAAGATTGTAATTTAGCATACATCAGCTCCATCTACAAGAAAGGAGACAGAAAAGTATGTGGGAATTACAGAGGGATAAGTGTTACAAGCTCGGTGGGAAGGTTGTATGGTCGGATATTAAAGAAACGAATTGAACTGGAGTATGAAGAGATAGAAGAGCAGAGTAACTTCCGGTCAGGAAGGTATGGTGCCTGAATGGACAATATTTATACTCTCCAGCAAATAATAGAGAAACGTGTAGCTCAAAAACTTCCTACTCATCTTGTCTTCATTGATCTTGAAAAAGCCTACGATACGGTACCTATGAAATTGCTATTTAATATATTGACGAGAACGGACATAGGAGAGGATATGTCAGAGCCCTACGCAATATCTACAAAAATCCACAGAGTGTAGTGAAGACTCAAAATATTTTTTTAGAATCTTTTCGAGTAACAAAGGGCATTAAACAAGGATGCTGCCTTTCCCCTACTCTTTTTAAAATTTATATACAAGAAGTGCTACAAAAAATGGAGACAAAAATGTTCAGGCATGGGAATTAAGGTTGACGACAACTACTGGTCAACATTATTCTTTGTTGACGATCAGGTGATAATTGCGAACTGTAAAGAAGATGTATGCATTTTCTCAGATCTTGCCGAATATCTAGGTAAGAACACATACCAAATGTAGAAATTAGAGACTTACAAATGGAATACACAAAACTACTGAAAGAATAGAAACAAGGCAGCTTATATGGTATGGACATATGAGGCGTATCGAAGAACGCAGATGGCCAAAAAAGGCATTTTTATACTCTTCACCGAATAAGAGGAAACGAGGAAGACCAGCTATCTTTTTCAGCAACCCTAATTGTAACATTTTTCAGCACAAATAGACTTATACCGATTTAACAGATCGAAAAAGGCTATTTTTTAAACATATCTTACCAAAAACCCTATTTTTTTTTAAATACGACTTATGACCTTTTAAGTGCCGACCACAGATTTATAAACTGACTGATTCTAGCTAGTAACAATTTAATATTTGACAGTTTTAGTCAAAATTTAGGCAACTTTTTAGGCATATCACTTACAGCGGTGAAAATAATATCGGATTCTGGATTGTTCTTTGGATTAATTGTACTTCTATATGATCTGAATTAATGTAAACTGCTCAAAACAATTAGCGGGTCACTACTTTGTGCCTCCATAATTCAAACCGGAAATTACATGCAAATAAAATTAAGAACGTCCGAAAGACGCCCTTCTTAATTCTTTCAATTGACACATAGAGAATTGTCAGTATCGCATACTTCCGGAGTTTTCGTAATAATTAACAAGAACTACCAAAACTAAAATGAAATAAAGTATCCCAAATTTAATTGGAAGACCTTGTTCAGATCAATATAAAGACGAAAATGTTTGCAACTGACAGTTTGACTTAAGTGAAAATGAGGTATCTCAACGTAGTGGAAGTTGCTATAAAATTGCTATAAAATTAATTGAAATTGGCGAAAGCCTTCGACAAGTTTCAAGAAACTTCAACGTAAGCCTGTCTGTTATTCAGCGATTGTGGAACAGGTACTTGGATACAGGTCAATATACCAGGCGACTCAAAAGCAGCTCAAAATCACGACCGATTTTTATTAACTTCGAGTCTTCACAATAGAGTTTCTATGGCGAAAGACTCTTAATTTCCCTCAGGACGACGCATGGGGTCACTGTATCAGACCAGACAGTTAGGAATGGGTTGAGGAAATCAAATGTGAGGGCAAGACGACCCGTCCGAAAACCCTATTTGACACGACGCCACAGAATAGCAAGGAAGAATTTTGCTCATGAACATGTCGCATGGCAACTTCGACAATGGAAGTCTGTGCTCTTCCCGGATGAATCATTGTTCCGTATTACTCGTTGCGATGGATGGCCGAGTACGTATTTACAGACGCCCAGGAGAATGCTACGCAGCTTTTACTGTCCATGAAGTTGAAAGATTTGGAGGTTGTTCAGTAATTGTTTGGGGTGGTATTAGTATCAACAGTGGAACCGAACTTGTTCTAATTCTAGGAAATCTTAACGCTAATCTATAAGTTGAAATTGTGTTAAGAGAACATGTTGTCACTGTGGCATATGGAATAGGTCCAAATTTTTGTTAATGCAGGATAACGCTGGACCACATACTGCGCGAATCACTTTAGACCTCCTAGAGGAGCTGGAAATTCAAACAATGGTGTGACCTGCGCTAAGTCCCGATTTAAATCCAATAAAGCATATTTGGCATATGCTCGACAAACGTGTTCGTGGTCGGCCGCATCCTCCTCAAACCATCCAGCAGCTAACGGTGGCTCTTATTGAATAATGGGACGCTATAGCACAAGAAGACCATCGAACACTTTAGCGAAGCATGCCAAGACGGTGTAATGTCGTTATTCGTGCTATGGGAGCACATATTCGTTATTAAGTTACCACTTTATGTAAAAAGTTTACATTAACAATTAATTTTAATTCGTTTTGCACTTTGGTTTTGACTTTGTTTTTGTTCTAGTTGTTATTAATTATTACGGGTACTTTAAATGTACGTGATACTGACACTTCCATATGTACCAATTAAAACAATTAAATAGAGCATCTTTCAGATATTCTTAAATTTGTTTGCATGTAATTTCCCGTTTGAATTTTATAGAGGCACAAATTAGTGACCGGTTTTGAGTAGTGTATGTTATTATTTTGGTTTCTATGAAGCCTGGTTGCCACTTTATAAAATTTTAAAGAGACGAAATTTTAAAGCCAAAAATGCTGCTATTATCCAAAAAGATAAACGTCACGCTGCTAGTTCTGTAAACTCCAAAACCAGATGACGTTGATTTATTGCGACGTATTGTAAAGTAACAAATTTAACAAAAGGCATTTATTTTATCGAGGTGAGAACTCATTTGTGAAGCCTAGAACTAGCCAAACACCTTAATGTTCAGTTGCTCATTACTTCCTTACGGAAACACTTGTCTTCAAACGTTCATATGCTCCTATAAAGATGGTTCTTCTATAGATGTCTCTCATCTTTGCGTCTGACACCGTAGTGGAGTGACCTAGCTAGTAAAGCCATACAGCAAATATTATAGCAAATAATACAAAATTCACTGAAAATTTCTTTTTCTTTTGGCAAAAAAAGAATCAATAAAATCTTTTGGTCTGTATTCGAAATATCATTGATACTATCAAAATATATCAAAATATAGCTTTTTGTACTTCTTCCAACAATGTAGTCCTAGTAGCAGCTGCCAAAAGCCGAATTTGTACTTCCATTATTGAAGCACTCAAACACTTTATTTTCGTCTTAGTTTCTAAATGATACTGCAATTGTGGACAGTATCTTTAAAGAAATTTAATAAACTTAAGGTATACACCACAGTCGGCACGATCCAAGTCACTAGAATGACCTCGTAAGGGTAAAGTTAGAGATGTAATTGTCTACAGGAGATCAAATTGCAACGATAACTTCTTTCCATCTTTTCTGCTCTGCCTCACACTGTCTTTTAAGGGATGCATCAATTGACTTTTCCTCCAAATATGCCCGTATTCCAGTAGTAGCCATTAGATGAGATTTACTTCGGGAATGTTACTTAATGAATTCTGGTGGATAGATGTCCCCAGTCATTCCACAAAACCTCGTTTTCCTTTCCAAATAACCAAAATGTATGGAAAAAGCTACATCCATTTGAGGTGAATATGAAAGCCACCATCTGCTACGTTTTTTCACCTAAGCTATTCTTAAAGCTGAAGTATTTATCTGAAAAACTGCGATTTTTTGTTTTAGGGTAGGCAATAGCTCGTGGTTTGCAAGCCCCTACACGTACTAAATTTAGTTGTTTACTTTTAAAAGTGTTTCACTTTTAAATAAGGCGTAGTCCGAGGGAAATTTCGTTTGAAAAGTTTCCTCCTTGGCTTCCTCCGTATTATTGGTTCCTCCCTCACTAATTTCAGTGTTTTCTGTTTTTGTTGTAAACTTATCTAAAGATTCAAAAGACTCGAACTCAGCGCTAGGTGTAGAATTCAACGATGGTGTAGGTGACAGAAAAACAGGCAAACATTCATTTTCTGACCCTGTGTCTGTCGAGTCGGGGTCTAACCCAACATCAGACAAAACTGATTCATTTGGAACTGCAGCAGAAGTAGAAGGTGAATGTGAAACAACAAAAAAATCTGACATTTTCTTAAATTTTTTTGAAGCTTTTTCTCTTAATTTTTTATTAGATAACGAACGCACGCTTTTAGCGCCCGATTTGTATTTATACTTTGATTTATTCTTAAAAGCAAGAAAATATTACAATTAGATAGATAAAATGATAAAGAAAAATGTTTTTACCATTAAAAAATTTAAAATGTCAGAAAACTCAATTACTGCACTCAGATAACATATAATATAATACATAATAGGAACAAGGAAAATAAACTCGTAAACAATGTTAATAGCGTAGAGACTGGAGATTGGAGACTGTAAAGACTTTTTAGAAAAAACGAACTGAAATGATTTTGTCAAAAAATAAAACTGTCGGCATTTTTGTCGGCAGTTGTTAGACTGCACTGCAATACAGTTTTTTTTTGCGAGGGCCCATTAGAGGGCCCATTGAGGGCATATTATTAATAATGAAATGATTGTTTTGTTAATAAAATATGCTATATTACAAATTATATTTCCATGTAAAGTATTATTTTGGAAGTACAAATTGTATTTTTAAAATTAAAAGAATAGCTTTCACCCTTGGTTGAAAATATATTTCTTTTAACTTTTCTGATGGACAAATATGTGTAAAGTATTGTCACAGGGAGGGCGGGTCCCATTGGGGCCCGTCGGTGCTACGAACCGATTGCACCTACGTTAAATACGCCTCTGAATGTAATGTAATTTGAGAAAATTAAATGTTCTTCTTGGCAGTTATTATAAATTCGAAATTTGTTTTTTTTTTCGTATAGAAAACCGGAAGTAAACATTTCAAATCGGATGTTACTTAACATCGGTATTTTTTTAAATTCTTATTTTTGTCTAATAATGTAGCTTGTGCTATGTAAATAGTCCATTCAAGGTTTTAGAATGGGATCTGTATTCGTTTTGGAGATATATAAACTAAAGTACGAAGGCGCTATACTGAGCGCCACACTGGCGATTTCTTAGGTTGACTGGTCTACAAGCCAAATGTTTAAAAAACACTGCAACGTCAATATTAATGCGTATTACAACTATGCTTTTGTAGTTTGTTACACTTAATATAATAATTGAAAAAAATTGTTTCATTAAAGTTATGATGGTCAAAATGAAACAAATATGTAGTCGAAATGAACGATTTTATTTTGTAATTTTTACAACTTTGCAATTGCCAGCAACATTGCAATCGACTAGGGCAATCGCTACCCCTGATGGGTTGTACGAATGGGCAAAATCAGCTTTAAACAAAACGATTGTGGATTACTGCTCCAAGGGAGACCTTTAACGACAAAGAGTTTATCTGCAAAAACATTTTGATTGTGCCTATTCATGGCGTACACTATTCCTGGCACTGCCCATGTTCTTACTGTTAAACGAACAATTGTAGGGCGAATTGTAAAAATTTAAAAATAAAGCCGTTCCTTTTCGACTACATATTTGTTTCATTTTGACTAGGGTTTACACAAAAAGCGACTGTTTGAAAAAAAATTACACATAACTTAAAACATAAAATATCTACTGAAGTTACTGAAGGGTGGCTAAGTCTTGTTCTTATTTTGAACAAAATATTGCCCGAAAATTAAAATACTCGTATTTACTTGTTAATACACACAATGCACAAACACTGGCTAACGCAACTCGTTGCATAGAATGAATAACAAATCAAATAAGATAAGAATTAATTTTTACATTATAATTGATATTTAAATTAAACCGATTTTCTTAATTTAATAACCGGTTTTTCAAATTGTGATAAACTTTCTTTAAAAAACGTTTTTTTAAAACCGAGTTTGAAAAACCGTCAAACCCGAATTTTTACTATTATAACTTTAAACAAACATTGCAGCGTTTTTTTAAACCGTTGGCTTGTACACCAGTCAACATAAGAAATCGCCAGTGCGGCGCTCAGTACGGTGTCTTCGCAATTTAGTTTATTATGGGCATTATTATAATGCCCAGTCTTAGCCTTAGGTATTTCATAATTTTTAGATTATGAATTCATTGTATCATGACAGGATTGTTACTTAGTGAGAAAATTCGACCTATATTGCTTACAATTAGTATAATGGGTTTCATTTCTTTTTAAATACAACTAGATTAATATATTATTCTTTCATCATGTTTTCCTTTTCCAGTTTTACTTTTTGAATAATCGTTTAAACTTCTCAAAGCCTGCCCCCCGTAAGATATCATTAAGCCCGTTTATCTGATAGATAAAAGACGATTTGAATAGCTGTTTTTATGCTGTGGTTTTGTTCGTATACCTTTGCGGCGGAGATTGATGTGCGCGTCCGTTCGGAAGGTTGTCTTGTTATGTAGATACGCTGTTTGTTTATTAATTATATTTTTTTTGAAACAACATAGAGCACGGTAATTTCAAGTCTGTTCCATCGTTTGCCATACTTGTTTTATTGTATCAGGTATACTACTTCGAAACCTTAGGCCGTGAACGAATCTTATGCTTGTATTTGGACTCTTTGTATCTCGTTTTTGTTTGTTTCAGATCCGATATCGCTATAGACTGAGTCTGCGTATGTGAAAAGTGACAATATGTAAATATTCCAGGTGTTTCTGAAGGTAGGTTCTAGCTTAGTATAGAAGTTTTAGACGAATGTAAGCTGTGTTTATGGTTTTAGTTACATGGGATGAGACTTTAAGATTCTTATCTATAATAACACCAAGGTTTCTGGCCTCATTTTTAATTGTTAACTTTTCTTCTTTTATGTGGATGTTTATTCTTTCTTTGATTTCCAGTCTTTGTCTGCCGGCGAAAAACCTAACATGGGTTTTAGACGGATTAATTTTCATTTATAGTGCTTATTTCAGTAGTTAAATGTGTTTTGTATCAGGCGAGAACGGTGGCAGGTCGCGGCCAGTGACGTGCCATGCGGGCACCTCGCACTCGGCAACCCGACTACTGGCTTGCACTAGTCAATAAATTTATTTCCTCTACAAAGAAAGTGTTTTTAAAAACACCATCGCGCGTACAAAAATATAAAGAGCGACACTAAACCTAGCACTACCTTCTTCTCCTTCTTGGCTCTACAGTTCTATTTGGACCTAGGCCTCCTCCCAATGCCTACACTTGTGCTTGGAGCCCTTACAGTTTTTAAAGTGGTTAGCGAGCCACATTAGGGGAGGTTTCGTGGCAGATTTTTACTGTGATGATTTTTCCAGAGCTATCTACAAGAGAAGGGTGGCTTATTTTTACCATGTCCAGGATTTGAATGGCGGACTTGCGGCTCCAAAGTCTGACAACCTTGACTACTAGGCCACCACCGCCTCCATAGCACTACCTCTAGAACCAATATTAACGCGGTGGGGAACATGGTTGAAAGCTGTATTGTTTTATGCTTAGAATTTTGAGGCCATAAAAGAAGTAGTTGGTCAATTTGACAGTTCAGAAGCCATTGCAATAGACCATTTTGCGGTTAGTTAATCCGCCAAGTTTGAGAGGCTGGAATATGAAAATTTCGGGCACATATTTAGTTATAGGTCAAAAAGTTCACTTTGACGACTTGAAACTTTTTGACGTATAACATGGCGGAAATTAACAAATACGCACAATTTCAACTATGAAAAGGTCTATTAATTGAAGCAAGCTGACATTTCAGGCCCCTTTAATCAAACAAAATATTGCTCTAATTGTTACACATTTCGGCAATATTTTTGCAAGCCATTGAAAATATTGTAAAAAATGATTGAACAGACCAACCACCTTCCGAGTTCACTATCAGAAAAGGTCCGTGGCAAATTAAATGGTGTTCTCCATAAAAACCCAGGTCTTTAAGGAATAAAGAAAGTAAAATGCATTTATAAAAGGCACTAGTCAAACTCTACCTGAAGAGGTTTTTTGCAAAAGTTGCGCCAAATTTAAAGTTTTGTCCAGTAACGTCAGTTGGCGTAAAGACGTCATTTTCAGCCTACGAAAAAATATTAAGTGACAAACGTCACAAGTTTGCTCTAGAAAATCTAGAATAGTATATTAAAGGACGGTTTCAGTAAGCGCGATTAAGTTTAGTTTAGTTAAGTTTAGTTTCTAAACTTGAACGCGTGCTGAAAAATCTCGCTCACTGAACTCGTCCTTTAATATACTGTTTTCTATTTTGCGTCTGTTAATGGACTCATAACAGCACTCATATGCGTGCGGTTATGGCTTGGTGTATTCGCGATTTCCACACATCACATAACCTCAAAACTATCTCTCCGAAAATTTGACACTGGCAGCTCTGAATTTCAGTGCCAACCTTGAAAAAATAAACTCATAACAACACTCGGTGAGCCATAACCGCAAGCATATGAGTGCTGTTATGAGTCCATTACAGACGCAAAATATAAAAAATATTTAATTGTATATTGTCACAAGAACTACAAAAACTATTGTATATTGTAAAAAATAAGTAAATTCCAATAATAAATAGTATTTTGATTGTGCATAAATGATGCATATTTCGCCCATTTTTTGTGCATATTTCGCCCATTTTTAGTGCATATTTTGGCATGTTGGTAGTGCATATAATCCGATGTCTAGTAATAACTGAGTGTCATCTGTGTATTGATGACATTTACATCGCCTGACATATGTATTGAAATTGTTCATGTATAGCAGCGTTTCTGAAAGTGGGCGATATCGCCCCCCAGTGGGCGATGACGTCGTTTTAGGGGTCGCTAGGTAGCCAGGGGGCGATATAGGGGGCGGTAGGTAGCCAGGGGAGCGATATAGGGGGCGGTAGGTAGCCAGGGAAGCGATATAGGGGGCGGTAGGTATCACTAGCTATATAATGTATTTCTGTTAATTTAAAACAAACAAATACGTTCGACAAAATTGTTCCGTGTTCAGTATTAAGGCCGGTCCAGACGCTCCGTTTTGCACAACGTTTTGTCTGCGCAGTCTTAAGACGGAATGAAAACGTTGCAATTTGTAGAGCGTCCACACGATGCAGTTATATCTGTATATTTCGCACAGTTTTAGTGACATCGTCATGGAGGAGGTACTACTATGGTCAATTTTGGCATGCTGTGTTGTTAAGAAACTGTTTAGCATAATCTTAATGTAATTTAATATTATCTACTTTTAGAAACAAAATTTTAAAAATGGTTTTAAGGACAAATAAAATAAAATTGTTGGGGCTTAACATAGAGATATAATAATTTATATTATTATTAATAATAATAATATAAATTGCTCATTATAGAGATATAATATATTAATAATAATATATTAAATAAACACGTTAAAAGAAACTGAGGAATAAAATGAATCGGAAAACGGAGCTACCGTCCACATGCGCCGACTTATCTGCACAGTTCATGGATACCTATCTATGCTCTTTAGCTCAGTTATCGCTGCAAATGTATCGTCTCCGCGCAGTTTTCCTGTCCACACGCAACGTTTTATCTCCAACGTGTTGAACTGCGCAGACAAAACGTTCTACAAAACGGAGCGTCTGGACCGGCCTTTATACAAACAACCACGCTCGTCTGCTATTCGCTGCTGGTCGAGTATCGATAATCGCACGAATACACACACACACACACACACAGCCAGCGTTAATAACTCTACAAACTTTTCGGTAGATCTATCACCTTTTAGTGTCTGGCCCAAATCTACTACCTTGAAAAAAAATCTACCAACTTTTCAAGTTTCTGAAAAAAAAATTATTATAATTTTATATCTGTAAAAATTATAATGCCTTCCTTCACTTTCTTTTCACGATTTTTTCTTTCTATAGGGATACCCGCATGTCAATTTATATTTGAAATATTTCAAAAACTATCACAGTTGTTGCTAATTAATTAAAAATCCATTTATTATTAATCTAAATAGGTTATCAGACCTAAACTTACAATTTATTTTGCATTATATATTTTTTAATTGATTCTAAGTGGTGATGTTACAAGAAATTGCGGCTTGTCTGTCCTAACTAGCTACACGCTTCTTGATATATAAATTTTACTTTCAACTTTGCTAGATTTCTAGAGAATATTTAAGTATTTTCGTTGTTTTATAATAAAAATTTCGTGATTTGGCGGGCGTTATTAACATTAGCATATCACAGGTGGGCGATGAGACAAATAAGTTTGAGAAACACTGATGTATAGAATGAATAATAAGGGAGAGTGTGCCGAGCCTTGGGGGCACCACAAACGATGAATTCATGGTCATATAAGATGCCACCCATTCGTACTTTTTGCTATCTATTTAATGGGTAACTCTTGAAGAATGTATCAAAATGATTTGAAACACTTACTTCTGGTTTTCTATGTGGAACAAAAATTAAATTTCGAATTTATAATAACTGCCAAGAAGAATGTTTAATTTTCACAAAAAAACACTTCATACTTTTTTTCAATCTTTCCGGATAATAGCAGCAATAGCCTTCAAAAAATCTATCCCTCAAATTCTTTAAAGGCTTATAAATTGGCAAATAGGCTTCTTAAAAAAAATAATTACATACATTCATTCAGGTCATATAGAAGTTCATTTAATCTAAATATGAACAAAATGCAGAATCTGACATTAATTTCAGTGTTCGCTTCACGTGAAATGTCCCTTTTATCATGTACTTTGATAATATTTTGATAAAGTTTGGAACAACCTACAGGAATCCATATGAAACAGATAACGGGATTTTCAATATTGACGGTATGATTTGAAGTTGCCATCTCAAACATATTATAGTTGGTATATACATATCGCATATCTTCTAAACATAACACAAAAAATAAGAACACAGATAACAACACAGTCATATTACGTTTTTCATTTTCCATCAATCAAAACAAAAATCGCAGTAATTATAGCGTGAAAAAAGCTGTTTCATTTCATAAATGATGTTACAATTTAATGTAAAAAAGTTTCATATTTTGGGTATTTTTAAAGTTTTTTTTAATTAAAAAATTCCATTCCATTCATAAATATATTTTTGTATTTTGCGTCTATAATGAAGTCATTAAAGCACTCATATGGATTCGTTAATGGCTCGCCGAGTGCGATACAATTTTCTCAATATGTATTGGCGATTTTTTTATTTAGAGATTTCATAAAAGGGCGCAAAATAGAAAAAATAGTATAAAAAAACTCGTTCATAAGGCATTTTTCGCACTTGTCCATTAGAAAACTCCTCGCTTCGTTTTCTAAACATGTACGCGTGTTGAAAAATCGCGCTTATTGAACTCGTTCTTTAACACTAGATTTACCAGCTATTTAAATATACCTATTTTTACCAAAACCAAAATGACTGGTCTTAAAAAAATGATTGGTGGGGTTCTCGGCCTTCATACATTTTTTATAAATAATAAATTACTTCAATTAGGTGAATTGTAATATGTTATATTGATTATAAATTTATTGATTAGTTAATTGAAACATAAAAAAATTCAGATTCCTAAACATAAATGAATTGCCATGTAATTCCATATCCACAACATAACATTAGCAATTCGAAATTTTATTCCATTTCTGAGTACTGAATTTTCCACAATTGTTCGTATACATATTCTTTTGCCAGCATTATAAATAGTGACAATATGTCCTGGTCCATATTATTATTACAATGTCCTATTTGACACCATTTACGTGTATGAAGAGTGCTACTTGACCCTGATATATCAGCTTCTTGTGGTATTTTCTTGAAATCTGGTATTCGGAAGCAATTTATTGAAATAAACGAAATAAACACTCTTTTCTTGAAATATTTCCAAATGTCGTGTTTGTATACAATATCCAGGCATTTATTCCAGCTAAATCTAGAATATTGAAAATAGCTTGAAGTAGCCATCCTCTGGAACCTGACTTGACACTATATTGTCGTGCCATTTGGTTAGTCACATTGACGCCAAATTTAGTATTGTTATAAAATGTCACAATATCGGTTAATTTCATAGAAATTACATAAAAAAAGCACCAGTCATTCTGACTGGTTTGGTATAAATACTGATGATAATTACAAACTTTATGATTTTGCATAAAAATATAAAACTAACCCCCTAATATTATTCATTTAATTATCACTACAACTATCATGACAATCGTTTAAAAAAAAAATTAAGGTGAAGTAGGAATTTAAACTTAACATTGTAAAACCAGTCATTTTGACTGGTGTGGTAAATCTAGTGTTAATATGCTATTCACATTCTGCAAATAGTTGGAAAAATCCCTTATTGATTAAAATAGTAAAAAGCTACAAATCTGTAACCTCAAAGACATTTTTTTCAAAGACATTAACATTTGTTTATTGGAAAATAATTAAAATGGGCTTTATCTCAAAACTTGTTTTTGTTGAATGATATTTTATAAAAAAACTTTGGGAATTTCCGAATTTTATTCAAATAAATAATATTTATTTGAAAAAGTCATTGATTATTTGGTTTTATTTAGTTTTATTATTGAAAGACCTTTGATATTATATGATTCTTTTAGCAAATCAAAATAGAAAGTACAATGTCATAGATATTATTATGACGAAACTGACAGAATTCAGATAAGGTTGGCAAGTACGTCAATTAGAAAAGTAACACGTATTACAGTTATTATTTATTCTTCCTACTAATAACGTCATAAACTATTTATTTACTGAAAATTTCATAATTTTTGACGTTTCCTTATCTCACGATGTTTATTTTCTTCGGCGCCAACCTGTTTTCACTTTTATTTATGCACAATTTTCTGTAAAAGTCTTCTTGTCTGACATTTGAACCTCTGACACTTATTTGTTTTTCTAAAAACACTCAAAACACAACAATCGTAGTAAAAAAAGCAAAAATATTTTTACAAAATAGGAAAAAAAGTGTTTTTTTCCTACGGTGTCGGCGAGTTTAATGTTTGATAAATGTAAACTTGACCTCGTCCGACAATATATTCCTACCGATAACCCCCATCCAGTAAGGACGGAATATAGACTTATCGAAATAATTAATTTGCATAATTATAAATTTAGCGCCAGCTAAAAAAAAATAATAACAACTTTATGGGGAAAATGATGGACACACGCTTGATCCCGTCTACAAAAATGTTTACTACTACTCTTACTATATGCTTAAATGCGCAAAATTTCAATGATAACCGTTTTGTTTATATAAGTTTACGTAATAAATAATGCGTACTAATATTTGCTGAAATTTAAATTAAGTGATTATATTTATTAGATATAAACACATATTATTTGAAGAATTTAACAGGTAAATAACAATAATCATTGACATTTATATGCCATTTTCTATGACAATTCCAAATATGTTGTTAATTGTTAATATGTTTCATAGTCTTTTTTGAATCCACCCGACCAGGCATCCGTACCAGGCATCGACGCTAATCGACTTGCTAATTCCATTCTGCGGACGAATCGTATTTAAATAATGAATAATCAATAACTATTTCGAATGGACTTATTTCACTTTCACAATAAGATTTTTGCGAAAACATTTTTCAGCTAAAATTCTTTTCAATAATATATGAAGAAATCGTCCTCCATTGACTAGGTGTTTAATTGAGTATAAATATATAAAGAGAATATCTATATCTCATAAAAACTACCATTAACTCATTTTTTTATAAATGAACTTTGACCACTTTCAAAAAACTCATATGACTGACTTTAAACTATACAATATGTCAAAAATTTTCGACGAAATCCGTTTTCACGTTTTGGCATTTATTAATAGAGACTTTATGGAAATATTGATCATAAAGAAGGAAGTGACCTATATTTAAAGTGGGTGGATAGACCTGTATTTAGAAGAAAGAACGTTTAGCAACTTTAGCAACTGATTAATGAACATACAAATTAAATGCGACATTTGTTCTGGGAAACTGGTATGTCAAAGAACCAAGTCAAAGGACTTAACAAAATATAAAACTCCCATACAAGATGCAGATTTCGATTTAGTATGTGAATATGGTTTACGAAAAACCCACAAAATTTTCGGGAATCTCATTATATATTTTTACGGAATCAACGAGATAAACTTTTCCACATGAAAATGACCTTCACCTGTCGAAACTCGAGTCGTGTTATGACTCTCTTCTTTTTCTTCTTCTTTTCACGGATGGAAATATGTATTGATTTATTTTCTCGCGGATTCGTGACTTCAATTGTCACTTGTAACGTCTTGTAATTATTTTTTATATTTTTAAATTAAAAAATGTTTTGTCTAATATCAATTAATTTTTATAAACCATTTTTTTATAAAATGTCATTTGACCATCGGAACATTTTTAATTATATGTGTTTATTATTTTACGAATGTGTACGTATGCGATGTTTTTGTTTGTGATTGAATTGGAGATTTTTTGCTTCTGATGAAAAAACAAGTTTTTCATTTACAAACAACGGAAAATGCGGAATTTTATTTCTATTTCTTTGCGTCAGAGAATCCGGATAAAAATAGAGATGTAGAGAGCACACGTGAGAGCGCTCGATTACTTGGAAACATTTCCAATTTATCAGTTCCACAGACCGAACGCTGACAAATAAAATAAATATTTTACCAAATTAATAATAAAGTTTCGTCTCAAAATTAATACTTTTGTTAAATATAATATATTAAATATCACGATGTAAAATGAAGAATGTAAGGTTTTTAAAAACTTAAATACAATGTTAATTGTCTTTGTAATCAATTGCACATCTTCTATGCGAAATGAATGTTTTCGAGGCAGATTTTTACAGTGGTGACTTTGTCAGAGCCATGCACAGGAGAACGGTGGCTGATTTTTCCATAGTTGTGTTCCCAGACTTGGGACTTGGACTTGTTGTGGACTTGGTGGACCGATAGCTTGGTAATCTGACACCTTAACTACCAGATTACCACCACCTCTTTTTATTTTTGCTGTTGAATATTTTATTAACTGAGAAATGATTCAACTTATTCCATATAACCGGGGGCGCAATGTTGTTTTTGTACTTGGCGGCCTAGGAACGGCCCCAAGGGATGCCGTCTGCACCTTGTTCCTATGACCATTTATAAAAATTCATTTCAATCCATTGATTGGTATACTAATAATATATTAAGACTATTATTATTATTTATTATTATATACCTTTATCGGCATTATCATTATCAACACAATTCATATACTTCCAAAACAAAAGCAAAACAAAAAAAAAACCTACTTCTATATAACAAAACAAAGCAAAACCGAGGACTCCAACCCTCACTTCCCCAGATATCCGACATAAAATAAAAAAGAAAAAAAAAAAGAAAATAAAAACTATTCGCCCGATCTAACTTCCTCACGTCCCACTCCCTAGAACCCATCCCGCTATCATTCCCTTTGCGCTCTAAAATCTCACGCATTATGGGCCACCCGCTACCTGACTCGTCCATACAAAATTCCCAATTTCTACACTTTCCTCTTCTGTTCTTTCCAAGCCTATTGCACTCTTCAATCCAATGTGCCCATCTGTCAGGACCCTCTGCATTTATGGAGCACACATTCTCCCTTTCCTTTAGCCAGTACCTTCTTGCCTTTTCCTCGTTTCCGCACCGAAACCTGGCTATTCTCCATTGGATGCCTCTAGAACCGCTACTTAAATATACAACGGGAGCCTGCCGTATGCTTTTATCTTGTTATAATCCCGGTTGTACCTGCATTCGTCTATACGGCATACGGATACACATCTTTACGTATATTAAGATTCAATTTCATACTTTTGCTCGACCCTGTATTGTGTTCAATTAAATTAATAATTTGTAGTAATTAGTAACTAATAATTTGTAATTATTAAATTCAAGTATTTACAATTATTTTAATGTATGAAATCATTTTTATTCTTTTTACTTGCTTATGCCTATTCGGTGTGCTCATTCCCATTGGAAGCAATTGACTAATACTTATAATTAAAGACTCTATTTTCGCGGAGAAATTTTATACAAATATCAATGAAAATTCTAGTCGGTCTGCAAAACGGGGACAACTACCGTATAATAATCAATCCAGCTCGTACGCACCAATAATTTTTTACAATAAATCAATACTTTATTATGACAATGGATACATTATATTTGCAAAAATATAATAACATACTAATATACCTTAATAAAAATTTAATATGGCATGACAAATTCATGATTGGTTGAATTAATCCACCCACCCTTTTTCGTTTTTTAAGCATTAATATTATAGATCAAATAAATTTTGAGAGAAAATAAGAAATACTTAATTACAGTGTATCTAATTACCATTTACATAATATTTTATAATATATTAAATTATCATACCATACTTGCGTATGTGTATATTACAATAATATTCTTTAAAGCATTAACCAATATTTCATTAAAAAAAGTTCATCGATGCATTACCAAGAGATTACTTGTTTTGAGTTGTTCGGAAAGTAGTTTCTTTTTCTAAAGACTGAATTATATATTCATCGTTTTAGTCCAGTAAATTGTGCCATTTTTCAGGATCATAATTGCAACCTCGTAAAACTTGTATATGTTTTGGCAGCTAAGCAATTCCGTTAAGACCGGTACAAGTAATAATCGAATTTTAAATTTTATGAATAAACTCAGGATGTCAGGTGTCAAAATGTATAATGTTGTATGTGTGTATGTATAATATATAGTTTAAAGCGAAGTTGACTCATTCAAAATACCAAAAATAATAACGGAAAAACGAAATTATTTTCCGAATAACCCAATAATTAAATTTTAATGTGTGGCATTGGTATTCAATTGTAACACACTAATAGTAGTTACCCTCTTAATAGTTTATACACTATTGTGTAATTTAGATTTTGAGCTATACGTTGATATCAGTTCTTTCAATAGACACTAAGACACTATTTTTTTGTAATTGTCATTTTATAATGTAGTCATTTTTATATAGGGTTTTAGTCATTTTTATATAGCTTTCATTAAGCGCTTCCTATCTTTAAATTTAAATAAAACAAAGTGTGTGTGAGATATCATAATATGAGATCATGTGAGATATCATGTGTGAAATATCATTTTATTTGTTTAGAGGTCTATCAATGCCATTATGTATGAAATCCTGCAAACGTCGCGCATCCGAAATGTCCAATTTTCCATGACTCTTGCGCATAAATCAGGATGAATTTGACCGATGCACAGTGGGATAAAATCCCCAAAAACTGGCCAAAAATAGAAAGTTTCATTCTATCCACACCAAATTTGGTACGGAAGGGTTTTTTGGGTCTTTGGTTACGAATTTGAGTTCCATTTTTCCAAAAACCAAATGGCGGATCCAATGTGGCGAACATTTTCCTTAGAAAATGTTTCCATATTGCGAAAAGTTGACAGGAATGAGATTTTTGGGATACTAATTACGAATCTAAGTTTTATTTTTCCAAAAACAAAATGGCGGATCCAATATGGCGAACATTTTCCTGAGAAAATGTTTTCATATCTTGACAATTTGATAGGAACGGGTTTTAGGATAAAATATATTTTAGGATAAAATAATTTCGGGAAATAATTTCAAATTTCTTGAGATTTTCTATATTTGGAAGGTTTTGATGGAGTGCCATACGTGATGTCACTTAAAACCTGTGCCGCAGCCGATTTTTCCTCTGCTCTCAAGCTCATTCGCGTTGCATATGCCTGTTCTGCGCTGCTCCTATCTTTTCGAATGTCCTCTGTCCTTCTGTTCTCTCACTCGCTTCGGAGAATGCTATGGAAGGCCGAGCCCGGCTAGCCGCAGAGGTCGATTGTTGAGAAGGTTCCGATAGCCATTCGTCAGTGAAGATGATAAACTTGTCCAGCCAGTCCATAAATTTATTTAAGAATTTGTTTTATTTAGGAATTTGTTTTCTATGCGAAAAACTTTCTGCCACTTCACGTGCATTTCTCACAATTATGCGTAAAATAGTTTTGTTTTTTTCAGTCAACTCAAAATTGTACTTCAATTTATTACCCAATTCTCTTTCCACCAAACGGTAATATATATTTCACTTATTTTGTCACCAAAACGACCGTTCAATAAGTAAAAAAGATCTCTCCTCGAGAGATCTTTGTCACTTGAATCAGAAATAAAAATAAATACTGACTCCAAAGAAATTTTTTCAAAAACAAAAACCACTAAAAAAAAATTCGTGCCCAAAAAAATTTCATCCCCTACCCTATTTTCACCCTTAGGGGTGGAACACAACCGAATTGAGAACCACCTCCTTTTTTGATGTCGGTTAAAAATAAAACTTATCGGTTATTTAGTCGGTGCATTATAAAATATAAATGTGAGAATTTCTCAATTTCATAAATGATTTGATAAAAAATTATACTGAAGACAAAGTAGAAGCTAGTAGCAGCCAATTCTTGATTTTCTCAAACAATAAATGTCTAATAAAGCAAACCTGAACAAATTTAGAGCACTCATTTGCCCTCATTTTTTTGTATCTTTCCATAAACTTGAATCTTCGAGTTCAAAACGTAGTTGATTTTGACAAATTGTAGTTTTTGCTATGAATTATTCTTAAATACTTGCTACACAATAACAATCTATTTACAGCCAATGTTATATTTAAATTCTACATACCTTTCTGTGCCTCAGCCATTTTGAAAAATTAAATTCGAAATTTTTTTCACCGTTTAATACACAATCGAAGTTTTACGTATTTTCACTAACTGTTGCGCGCACGATTCTACACACTCAACTGCTTCGTTTGATATGAAAGTTTGGGTTGGTTTTCAATACTTGGATCTTTTAGTTCCCGGAATCCGATGGTCCCAAGGGTTCTCTACTGAGATGCATTCTTGGAATCGGATTTAAAAATAATTATTTTTCGTGTTTTTGGCCAGTTTTTTTGGGATTTTATCCCACTGTGCGATGGCATGAGTTATGTTGGCTTTGAGGGCCGCTGTGGTTTGCACAATGCAACGAAACACTACAAGAAAAAATCTAACGGGGTCAAATCGCACGATCTCGGTGGACAGTTCACCTCCAGGTGAGATGACCATGCCTTCAAATCTCTCATGCATAATGTCCAATATTCAATTCAGGACAAAAGAAGTTGGTTATCATCGAGCTATAGCGGTCGCCGTTGACGGCGATGACCTGGCCAACATCGTTCTCAAAGAAATATGGACCGATGATTCATTGAAATAAAACAAAGGGATTCATAGGACGCTTTTGGATCTCATGTGGATCGGTATCGTCCCAAATTCGACAATTTTGTTTATTGACGTACCCATTAATCCACAAATGGGCCCATTTGTGGATTAATGGGTACTTGAATAAACAAAATTGTCAAATTTGGGACGATACCGATCCACATAAGATCCAAAAGCGTCCAATGAATCCCTTTGTTTTATTTCAATGAATCATCGGTCCATATTTCTTTGAGAACGATGTTGGCCAGGTCATTGCCGTCAACGGCGACCGCTATAGATCGATGATAACCAACGTCTTTTGATCGCTGAAGATATTTTTTTGATGAAAATTAGGGTTAGTTCCCAAATGCTCCAGGGCCCATTCAACAAGTTGTCTATGAGTTTACCTTCTGCTCCTGAGTCAGTTGAATTTCGTACGGGTGCAGGCCCAAGTTACGACGCAAAATTCGCCAAGTTGTGATCTGCGAAAGGCCGAGTTCTTATGAGCGACACGAAATCGACTGCCTCGGATTCTCCCGCACACTCTCACGCGCAGCGGCGATGTTTTCGGCAGATCTTGCATTTCGTCGTCGTACTGGTGTTGGTTTATTGTTTACTGAACCAGTGGTCTTAAATTTATTCACCACACTGTGAATAGTCCTCTCGTAGGACGAGTATGGTGACCATAAACTTGGCGCAGCGCGCGGAACGTTGCCCGAACAGAACACCCATTTTGATAAAACAATTTGTTCATTTGCACGTGATATTGAATGCTGTCCATGGTGATTTGGCATAACAGACTGAATAAATGACAGCCTATTTGACAGGTGTAGCTTCAACATTATGGCCACTACCAAAGTTCGGAAGTCTCTATTGGAAGACCCTATATAACCTATATATGTAATTGTTAATTTGACAAAAAATAGTCAATTATGCTTTTGTGATTTTTCTATCTAATTGTGATTCTGTAATAAATTTACTACAACTTATTACAACTTAGGGAAGTAAGGCTGAAAAGGAAACACACCAAATACATGGAGATTAATAGAAAGATCAAAAGAATGATGTTAGACGCCAAAGAAGAGTCGAAATCTAAAACCGATACGGCAACTTCAATCTTCACAAAAAAATAAAAAAACTCACGGGACCTAAGAGAAGAAATGCACCTTCAATTATAAAAACTAAGGAAGGGAAAATTATAGCGAACCACGCACAATAGCTCCTAAGATGCAAAGGACCCACAGAAAAATTCTTCAAGGGTACCAGAGGTCCCCTAAGTAAGATACGGCCAGCTATAACTAGCACCTCAATAACAAAAGAGGAAGTACAACACCATCAAGAACATGAAAGGCGGTAAAGCGGTTGGCCCAGATGAAGAACCAATAGAACTGTTAAAAGCCATGAAAAACGAACTAAGAGAAGAAATGCACCCTCAATTATAAAAACTAAGGGTAAATTATAACGAACCACGCACAAAACCTCCTAAGATGGAAAGGACCAATAGAAAAACTCTTCAAGAATATACAACAAATTGGAAGGTTACAGTAAGGTATACAGTTCGGATTTAGGAATGGCATGGGCACACGCTATTGGGCATTAACGTATCTATTGACTCAAAGATGTATGGATGTGAACGTAGAGTGACATGCTTGCTTCATGGACTATGAGAAAGCTTTCGAGAAGGTCCTGCAATAATCATTAGGAACACAGCAGACATACGAATCATTGGAAATTTGTATTATAATCAAACGGCAGAGGTGAGAGTAGATGGCGATTCCACAGAAAACATCAATGTAGAGAGAGGCGTTAGGTAAGGGTGCATATTTCAGGGCAATATTCCAGGAAGCAATCACTGAAGAAGAGCAAGCAGGGCTGATTGTAAATGGACGACCGATCATTAAAATAAGATACGCGGATAATAAGGTGATACTGGCAGATAATATAGAAGACTTTTCAAGAATGGTAAAAAAACAAATCTCAATAGCTTGCACTACGGGCTGAAAATGAATCTTCAAAAAAACAAATATATATTTATTTCAATAGCAGCAATAACTAATGCTAACGTTATCATAGACAATATCTGCACCGAGAAGATACAAGTATCTTGGTACCTGGATAACAAGGTACAAGGTACTTGGTGACGTTCAGACAAAAGAAATGATATACAGAATTAAACTAGCCAGAGATACCCTTATTAAAATGAGAGACCTGAGAGACAATGAGAGACGATTACTAAAGAATCGTGATGAAACTCTGGAACTCCAAATGGGAATGGTGGAGATGTGTTTTCCATAATAATGTACGGCTTATAAACAAACTCGAAGCTTTCCAAATGCGGGTGTATAGGAGAGACCTAAAAATATTGTGGACCAACAAAATTACGAATGCGGAGGTGTTACGAGAGGTGTTTAAGGATGGGAAAAGAGCTAGAAATCATAGAAACAATTAAATCTAGGAAACAAGAATATCTGCAACATACTATAAGATGAGAAAGATTTTAATTTGAAATTGGAAAAATAATTGAAGATGAGATGAATTTTACAGCTCATAATGCAAAGGAAGATTGCAGGAAGTAGAAGTGCGAGAAAGCGCCGGATTTCCTGGTAAAAAAAAATCTTGGTGATTGGTTAGAATCTGTTTAGAGCGGCAGCTTCAAAAGTGAAGATAGCTTTGTTGGTAGCTAAGCTCCGACTAGGAGACGGGACACGAAGAGTAAATTTAGATAATTTAGATTAGGTTACGCTCATAGATATTTCCTCAAAATAATCCACTTTTTTTAATTATTTTTGTTTCAATAACACATTGTTTCAATATCATTGTTTAACTTTGTTTAATAAAATTAGAAGGAAACTTTCTCTTTTTTTAAGTGTGCAAACTGCCCAGGGCCAGTTTGGGCAATTCCTGTATGAATAAAATCAATTTAACAATTAACGCATCCGGACGGGCAACGGATTGCATAATGCCGAATCGATATGTTTCATTCTTTCGTTTTGTTTTCGTTTTACGGCAAGGTCAGTGAATTTAGAATAGATTTGTGCAGTTGGAAACGAAAATCGCAACAATTATCTAAATTATATATAATAGATAAGATTAATTAGTATTAATTACTAATTATTAATTAAGAAGAATTGTTTTGCGATGACCGACGTAAAATTGTAATTGAAACTCTTCTTAACATAATAAGATAATGTTGCGATTTTTTACAATTACATAATTATTTTCTGGAATGTTCCGGTTAGTTAATAGCTTAAGATTTAAAAGTGTAATTAAACGTATAAAAATAGCTATAAAACAGCAGTAATAAAAGTAATTAAATCCTCTTATAATCCCATTTTTAAATTTAATTAAAAATAACTTTATCAGTAATATAAAATTGATAATTAATTGGAATTTAAAGTGTTTGAAAAAAATAATTTAAGTTCTATTAATTGATGTTTTTCGCTTATTAAACGATTTCGATAATATGAAGAAAAAACAATAATATAATACATCAAATAATACTTTATGTAATTAAATAAATAATCATAATAAAAATAATATTATGTGATTAATGTCCAATAAGGGGTTATATTCAAATGTGGAATTAACTGGTGACGATAGCACAATGGAAGAACAAACTGTTTACATTTGTTACTAGCTACTAGTTACGGCGAATTACTCCTTTGAATAAAAATAATGATATTTTAGTTTAATATTTCTTCCGTAAATATTTCATGTAAAAATATTCGAAAATATAACCAACTGGCTGATTATAAGATAAAACTAAAAGAAAATTACGTTTCTGAATTATATATTGAATTCTATTACATTGAATAAGATAATACTAAAACATGCACGCTTAGACAATTTACTACCATCTTTCCAGACAGAAAATGATTAGAAAACAACATTTCTTATAGGAAAATTAATTCTCTGCAAGTTTTATTTGAAACATTTTTCAAAATTGGTCTTAGTTTCCAAGTTATTTTTTCATTTGTAGACAAGAAAAATTTATAACAAAAACAAGGTTTTTGACTTTGTTAAATGTTGATTATTACCAAATTGACAGACTAAAAACCACTGGTAAAATAGTTTCTTACAGGAAATTTAATGCTCTACAAGTTTTATATGAAATATTTTTCAATTTTTTTGTTAATTTCCGTGTTCTTTGAGAATTTTTGGACAAACAAAATGTGAAACAAAAATTATGTATTGACCTTGTTCAAGGCTTGGTATAACCAACTTGACAAATGAAAAAATCCTTAAATGCTTAATTTTCTTGAATAAAATTTAATTATCTGAAAGTTTTATTTGAAATATTTTTCAAAATTTCGTTTAGTTTTCGAATAATTTCGTTATTATTATTGCGACAAGATTAATATTAAAAAAAAAAAAATTTGACCTTGTTTCAAACTTGATTATTATCAAGTTGACAGACAAAAAATCACTTAATTACAAGGTTTTTTACACAAACTTTAATTCTCTCCGTGTTTCCGGTTTTTTTCGTATTTCCGTATTTTTGAGACAAAAAAATATGAAATAGAATCTGTATTATTTCAACCAACATTACTAAAGCGAATTTTAAGGCGAATATGGATATTTTTCATTTTGAATAGACCAGACAAGACCAGACAAGACCGGACAAGACCAGACAGACTAGAGAAGACCAGACAAAACCAGACAAGACCAGACTAAACCAGACAAGACCAGACAAGACATGACCAGACTGGACCAGACAAGACCAGACAATCTAATAAAAGATCCTGACTCATTGTCAGTTGCATCGCTGCTGAACGAACATTTTGTTACCGCGCCTGAATTGATAATCAAAAATATTATATTAATATATACACACAATGATGAAATCAAAAAATTCAAAAAATTAAATGTTTAACGGCAAATCTATATATTTAGAGGAATTTAACACTTCCGAAATTAATTTAGAAAATTCTAACAAATAAATGTAGTTGCGGTCCGGATTCTATTTTAAGTAGTTTACTCAAAGAACTGCACAATGAAGTTATTGAGCCTATTACTGCAATTATTAACTGCTCATTTTCTACAGAAAAAGTGACGGCATTTTAAAAATATCAACAATTATTCCCATTTTTTTAAAAGAAGATCGTACTGATAATAGACCAATACTGGAAAACCCCATGGCAATTAGAGGCTTTTATAATCAGAAATTTCAACCTGGTGACACACTTCTGCAGACCGGAAGGACTACATGGTGGAGTTGATATCTATTTTCGTCTAGATTTAAGCCATATTGCCTTAGAATTTATCTTTGAATGTACAGGGATAGTAACTACAATAAAAAATGAAGATGTTATAATTATTGCTATCTATAGAGCTCCATTAACAAGCGTACGAAGTTTTATTGAAAAATTACATCAATTGTTATTAGTATTGGCTAACGAGGGAAAATCGTTTATTCTGGCAGGTGATTTTAACATAGATATTATAAAAATAAACTCTTTAAGCCAGCAGTTTCTATCTCTTCTGAATTCGTTTAACGCTGTGCCTATAGCGAACGATGTGAGCCATCCAGGATCAGGTTCGTGTCTAGACAATATTATTGTGCATTTTAAATTTAAATATATGTTTAAAATAGTGGACTTTTTAATATCGGATCATTGTGCGCAGTTGCATGTAATAAAAGCAGAAATGGACGTCAATCGACATAAACTTGTAAGAGTGTATAATGAGATGAATATGAGTCACCACAGAGATTTAATGGAGAATGTCTCTTGGGAGGAGGCTTTTAAAATTGACAGTGGCAGTGTCAGCAATCAATGGGAAGTTTTCATTAAAATATTCTACTCCAAGTTTAACGAGGCTTTCCCGCTGCTCCGTAGTAACATCAAACCAAGATCTCCCTGCATCTTCTCTAATCCTACATTAATGAATATCAAAAAGGATCTGGAATTATTACAGGTAATAGCTCAGTTCGACTGCCGATATAAGCGGATATATAACAACCTGCGGAGGAGGTATAGCAAGCTGTTGAGAAGCGACAAAAAACCCAATTTTAACAAATTGCTGCATGAATCTACGAATATCCAAAAAACAACTTGGGAAATTGTCAATCGAATCACACAGATGAAGTTGAACAAACCCAGATATGGCGAAAACTACCAGCCTTCACACGAAATGCTTACAAAAATTAACGATTACTTTGACAATAAACCTATGAGTATGTTGGACACACTACCTAGGATACCATTTGTAATTCAAATAGTAGAAAATAATGCGTCGATCTTCCTAAAACCAACAAGAAGGAGCATTTTGATGTCATAACCAACTTAAAGCATACCAAGAGTGCAAGAGGGCCAGGACGAAATGTTGTCATAAAAAATGCACTTGTACACATACTCGAGCCACTGGAATATATAATTAACAACTCCTTTATATATGGCACATTTCCGGATTTGTTAAAAGTTGCGCTAATTACACCTATCCATAAATCTGGTGATTTAACTGATTTTGCTAACTACAGACCAATCAGCGTACTATCCACCTTCTCGATCTTCGAAAAACTGGTTTGCTCCCGGATTTTGTCATTTACAAATAAACACGAATTAATTAGCAAACAACAACATAGCTTTATTAAAGGCAAATCTATAGATACCGCCTGTTTTGAATTTGTAAGTGAAATTAGTAAAAATCTTGAAAGTAAGAAGATTCCTGTTGGTTTGCTTATGGATCTCTCCAAGGCGTACGACCTGGTTGACCACGATATCCTATTCTACTAGAAACTCCTTAGATACGGAATTAGAGGAGTGGCTCTGGATTGGATAAGATTCCTTTTGTCCGACCGCGTTCACATGACTACGCATGTAACCCCGAATGGTGTTGTTAAATCCCTTCCAAGATGGGTTAACATGGGCATTCCGCAGGGAAGCACCATTGGCCCATTATTATTTACACTATACATTAACGACTTACCTAATTCACCCTTAGGCACTCAGAATACGATTATAAATTACGCAGATGATACGACCGTTTTGTTAACAAACACATCTGCGGCGGATATCACTCAGAGTGTTAACCTTGCCATGGCCTCTATGATGTTTTGGTTTACGCAAAACAGATTAGTATTAAATAAGAAGAAGACCAATATAGCTATCTTCCGAACTAAGCGTACCACTGATTCTTACCCTAATGAGATAAGGATTGATAATGAGATCATTCGCATACAACCGAATATAAGGTTGGGGATTTATTTTGACGATACTCTGGACTGGGTAAGCCACACCAATAAATTACTGAGCAAACTGAATAAGACAGTATACGCCATCAGAATCCTTAGCAAATACGTTGATCCACCTATTCTGAGGTTGGTCTACTATGCTAACTTTCACTCCCATCTTAGGTTTGGCATCATATTCTGGGGAAATGGAACGCACATTAATAGTGTTTTTCGTGTCCAGAAACAAGTTTTGCGCATTATACTCAATCTGCCCTTTAAGGCTTCATGCAGAGGTCATTTCAGCAGGGCTAACATTTTAACATGCACTGGTGTCTATGTATTTGAAAGCGTCCTCTTTCTAGCCAAGCATAAACACCTATTCGATAGTTACACGAAGCCTACTGAACGTGTCACCCGGTTCAATAAGGAAACATACGAGCTCCCCAAACATTCACTGACGATGACTGAAAAAATCCCCCCCTTACAGCATGCTAAAAATATATAACCACCTTCCTAAATTTGTCAAGAAGATTGATAATTTGAGGACTTTGAAAAAGGAACTTTTTATCCTTCTGGTTAATATGGAGCCCTACAATATAAATGAATTCTTCCTTAAAATAAAGTAAATATTTTTTTTGCTAGTTTTAATATATTTATGAATTTTAATATGTCATGTGATTTGCTATTTATCGTTCATTTTAGTATGTAAACTTTTAACATGCATTATAACTTTGTGTTTTTTGTTTCGTATGTATACTGCAAAATTTTAATTAAGTAGGTTATGTTTCAATATAATAATTTTTGTAATATTCTAACTTGTGCTGTTCTAAATTGTGATATTTATGTAATTTTATTGGTGCCATTTATCGTTTTCAATGGCCATTTTCTAGACAAATTTCATTTAGCATTTATGTCTCTTTTATGTACTTAAATCTTTAATAATGAAATAAACTGATTCTGATTCTATTATCAATAAGGTTGATGATAGAAAGTGTCCTGTCGGTATTTTATGCGACCTTAGTAAAGCGTTTGATTGTGTTGATCACGACAAATTACTAGAAAAGTTATATTCATATGGTATTAGAGGAAAGGCAGATCGCTGGTTCAAGTCTTATCACAGCAATAGACAACAATATGTCAAACTTGAAAATTCAGGAAAAATAGGTTTATCAAAAACTAAACATATAAAAATTGTGGTTCCGCAAGGAAGCATTCTAGCACCCATCTTATTCTCTTTATATGCGGGTGATCTGGTTCAACACATCGGTGGTAATCATTGCACTTTGTATGCTGACGACACTACCATCGTAATCTCGAAGGATTTTCAACTAGAAACTATACTTGAAGCAAATAAAACACTAAAACAGCTACATAGCTGGTTTTGCGCAAATAACCTACATCTAAATTTGGCAAAGACCAGCTACATGGTCTTCCAGTGTCACCGAAGGAAACCTACCGATGATCTCCCATTACAAATTGGTAACGGTCGACTAAAGAGAACCAAGGTAGTAAAGTTTCTAGGAGTCCACTTAGAGAATCACCTGACGTGGAAAATAATGACGGATAATATCATCAGAAAATTAAACAGCAAGACTTAACTAATTAGAAATGTGCGTCAAACGGTGGGCGAAGAGGCCCTTCTGACTGTATACCATGCCGAAATCCAGTCGGTTTTAACCTATGGCATATTATTTTGGGGAGCCCCCTCATTTATACAAAAGGTTTTCCTGTCGCAAAAGCGAGTCATTAGAGCTTTAGCTAATATCAATGTATCCACATCATGTAGATAAACCATTTTTTTTAAACTAAACATTTTAACGGTAACCTCCATATACATATGGAAACTATCGTGCCACATATTTAATAACAAAAATAAACTTTTCATCGCAGAGGAACGACATAAACACAATACGAGATATTGCAATAATCTCAGACCAATAAGAAGCAACTTAACTATATGCAAAAGGGCACCAAATAGATTGGCAGGGCCGGTGCGTCAAAATACGCCGCCTAAGGCGAATACAACTTTCGACGCCCCCCCATATTAAAAATACAAAAACAATAACATAAATAAAACAAAAAAAATAAAAATTTACTCTTCTGGCTTTCTCCTTTGCAAAATTATTAATGATGTCGCCGTAGTATATTTTCTCTGTTGTCTCATGTTCTATGGCTAATATAGATATATTTATTAACCTTTGTTGGACCATGGGAAGATCGCAAATAATTTTTAATTATTTGTAATTTAGAGAAGGAACGTTCTCCACTGGTAACGGTAATAGGTAAAGTGAGTAATATTCTTAAGCAAACAATAATATTAGAAAAAATTTCAGATAAATTATTTCTTTCTATATAATTCACTGCATCCAGCGGTGTCATATCTATTGTTAATATATTTCGCATAATTTGTAATTCGTTAGACAAATTTAAAAGTTCTATATCGTCTGTCAGGTACATGCGCAAATCGCAACAATTTTGAAGAATTTCGTCAGATTTTTTTTGCGCTAATGATTTTATTATGATTTTCAAATTGTCTAAATCCTTCTGTAACAGAATTAATACAAATATTTAAGAGATAATTATAAACTTCAACATTAAAAATTTTCTAACATTAAAAAACAGATTTTCTATTGGGTTATCTGTTCCTTCGTAAATAAATAATTTGCTTTTACGTCTAATTCTAATTGAAAGAATGCTTTCAAAATCTGCATTTATTTACATTTCATTAGCTATTTATTTAGCTTTACAAATCATTTGCTCAAAACTATTTATACGAAATTCCATCAGAAACAAATTTACGCTATTTAATATTTTAACACATTTTGATAAAATCATGTTTGGGCTTTGTAAAAGTTTTGACGCTATGTTATTTTTGGGTAAAACTTCATACCAAACAATAATACTGCAAATAAATTTGAAATTAGAAATTTTATTTGCTAGAGATGTACTTTTGTTTCTAGTTTCGTGATCTCTCTCTTCGTCCTACCAATTTTCTATCAGTGCATCATAAATATTAGACAAATTATAGCTTACAATTAGTGGTTTAATAGCTTATACTCTGCATTCCCAGCGTGTAGCACTAACACATTTTACAGTGATTTTATGCGTCTTTTTATTAAACTAGAAAAGATTACAAACAATTCTTTAATAATTGAAAAAAACAATTACTAAGTTCACCAGATTTTTTGGCTGCGTCGTTTACAACTAAGTTTAAAGAATAGACACGAAGAGGGTACGAAAAAGGCCTTAGGATTTTTATCTAAAATTCATTTTTGCACACCAGAAAGCATACCTCTCATGTTTGCATCATTGTCGTATTCCTGGCCACGTATATTTTCTATTTTGAGACCTAATTTATCTAATTCTTGCAAAATTAAATCAGTTAAACTCTCTCCATTAGATGATCCTACAGGTAAAAACTTGATGAAATATTCTTTAGGAACAAATTCTTAACTATCTTTATTTAGAACGTGAATAACAAAAGACATTTGTTCAATTCCACTAACATCTGCAATCCAAAATAATGTTGTAATTTAGCCTCTATTATTATGGAAAAAATAGTAGCACGTACTTTTTCTCCCATTAAATGTATTATGTTATTTTGAATTTCTTTGTTCAAATAATGAGAACAATAGGTATTTTTTGTCTCAAAAAACTCTGTTTAAATGCTCACTAATAAATGGATTCAATTTTGACAAAAATTCATTAATTTAAAAAAAAAATTCATTATTATGAGCGAAAAATTTGCTGCTACAAAAATATGCCGCCGTAAGGCGATCGCCTGTCCGACCAGGCGCACGGGCCGGCACTGCAGATTGGGCATACAAATTTTCAATTGTATCCCAAATGCAATCCGTGAAGAAAGAGTGCGTTTCTGAACAAACTAAGGCAAACTTAAGGCAACTTAAAATATATTTAATTGGAAAATGTTATTAGACTTTTATTCAAATCCTTGATTTCCCTATGTATATTTTCAAGTATATATGTAAATATGTGTGTGTATTTGTTTGTCTGTAGGAGGATCTATATATATGTACTAAGTTTCAATTTTAATTTTTAATTATAAGTATTCACTTTATTTGGTATATTTTTGTGACGTGTCCTATATGTAAATTACTTACATTTGGGGATAAATAAATGCATCTGATTTGATTTGACAAGACCAGACAAGACCAGACAAGACCATACAAGACCAGACAAGACCAGACAAGACCAGACAAGACTAGCAAGACCAGACAAGACCATACGAAGCCAGACAATACCAGACAGGGCCCAGGAAGACCAGACAAGACCAGATGAATAAAAAAATAAAAATAAACCCAAGCACAATTGATTTTTTGTAATATAAAGTTGTGTAATAAGTACTTACACTTACACATATGCAAATAGGCATATCCTTCTTTTTAATTCTCCCCTTACTCTCGTGCTTTGACCCAGCACGAGAGTCAGCCCTTTGAGCCAGTATCCAAATAGTTTTTAAATAATGTTTTTAAAAACCTGAAATTGCCCACTCAAAAATAAGCATAAAACTCAAAAAGCAAATAATCATAAGAAAAAAGTTTATTTTCGTCTTCGACTAATTAATTATAACTTTTCATTACATTATCAATATAATTAACAATAATATTATTGTCTGTCCGTGTTGCTAGACATTCAAGTAAGTTCTGTTTAACGTTGGCTACACGCGCATGTTTTCATAATTCTTGATTTGTTGTAAGCACTCACTGTAAATATTTCTATAAATTTTGTTTTGATTCTGTGTAAATTATTTAAAGTAGTGAGTATGCAAAATTGAACAAAAGTAGACAAAGGATGATATTTTTGGCAAAACATTTCTGAAACAAACCCACAAATATTGAGATATTCAAGCTTTGCGTTTGAATCAATTTTTAAAAAATGGCAAAAGTCAGTCAATTCGGGTAATATTCTTACCACTATAATAGTATATTAAAGAACGAGTTCAATAATCGCGATTTTTCAACATGCGTCCATGTATAGAAAAAGACGAGCGTAGCGAGGAGGACTAGTGCAGTGTTTCCCAAACTTTCAATTCATGTGTACGCCTCTCGAATATTTTTAACACGTCGTACCCCTTAGTAGAAAATCTCTGGGATATTCTATTGAAAATAAAAACTGTACTTATATTTTTTAAATAATATCCACAGAATGGGATTTATTTTTATAAATTTGAAGAAAATGTTTTCCTTTATAAGAGTTCTTTTTAAGAGAGGTTGTGTTAAAGCTATGTCTTAAAGCATTTTATCGTTTAAAAATTATAAAAGAAAATGTAAGAAAATCATTTAAAAACGGAATTTCTCAGAAGTTAATTTTGCTTTGTATCGTATTGATTAGCTGTCAAAGGTGATTGAAATGTCGCAGATTTACAACTAATCCATAGGAATTAACAGATAGTTTGCAATATATACGTTTATGGATTTAAACATTTTATAAAAAGTTCTGTTTATATTTGCTTTGGCACAAAAAGGGAAATTTTCAAAAATCTTTTCATACCCCTTGCAAACCCCTCGAGTACCCCTTGGGGTATGCGTACCACACTTTGGGAAACACTGGACTCGTGTAAAAAACTCCTTATGAACGAGTTTGTTTATACTATTTTTTTCTATTTTGTGCCCTTTTATGCCACTTCTAAATAAAAAAAATCGCCGATACATATTGAGAAAATTGTATCGCATTCGGCGAGCAATTGACGAACCCATATGAGTGCTTTAATAATTATAGACGCAAAATAGAAAAAATCGGTTAAATTTTATTATCTTATTAGGATATATACAGGTGTAGTGTATTCACTAAAACTACCGTTAACTCATTTTGTTGTGGACTTAAACTATACTATATCACTATACTATATCACATTAATAATAACGGCTATAAATTAAAAACAAAAATGTTTCTTTCATACATGATACAAATGAATTACAAATATTCAAGGATTGTTTTGAATTAAGAAAACTTATAAATATTTTATTTATAAAATATTTTCATATTTTGGTCATGCTCGTGTTTAATGATAGTTGATTTTGAAAAAGGTAAACTATATCAATAATCTAATATTTATAATTTTCAAATAATTTTGATATGTGCAAATAAATTAATGTTATTATTGATAAAATAACGATGACGAAATTTCGTATCTAATTATTAAATATTAAAACATAAACCGATTTGATATATTAGCATTTTTAAATTTACAATTTCACATTTTTTTTAACATTTTATGAGAGTATTTCGTTTTCTTCTATGAAATCATTTTTAATAAATTTTATTATTGAATACTTAAAACTAAAGAAACCTTGAGTTCACATAATTAATATCTTGAAATAAGCAACATTTAATGAAATACATATTTTGAGAATAAAGCATTTGTGCATGAAATCATTTTACATTTGAGGATTTTGTAATAAATTCTTTTTGAAATTTTAATAATGAACTTGAAATTATTCATTAGTTCATAATTTGATATATTTTAGGTTTGTAGTTGTGTTTTGTTTGATAAAATGTGTTTTACTTGTTTTGTTAAATAAAACAAAAATAAAAGGTATTTTTAACAAATTAATATTATTAGAATAACGAAATTTCACGTTTATTTAAAAAAAAATAGCAAATTTTAATGGTAAAGTTTGCAATATATAATGAAAGTTCAATATTTTATTTAAAAACTGATATTTAATGTTGAATTACCCTGTCGATCACCTTGAGGACAAAGTTGGGCAATCGGATTCCAGGGTGCCTGACAGTATGAAGGTGGTAAGCATTCAAAAGAAACGAAAATTCGAGAAATTCAGAACCTTTGGTTATTGGCAAATCTTTGAAACTAAGGTGCTTTAATTGGGTTGTAATGAAGGGTTGGATGATGGCTACCAGTATATTGTTAAGTTAGCTCACGGATTTCAATTTAGGAATGGAAAGAAAAAACTAAGTTTTAATAAACCAATTGTATTACATACATGTCCATACATTAAAAATTGAGAATAAAATAAAAATTAACCCGTATGAAGCTAAAAGATTATTTGAATAACCGCACGAACATAAACCAAGTCAGAAGGAAGAGAAATCAGTTCTTCGGAACATATAACATCAACTCTATCTAATTCAAGCAGGAAAGCTGAAATAACTAACAATTGAACTACATCGATTAAATATCTCAATACTGGCTGTCCTGAAAACAAGATTCCTAGATGAGGATGCTTTTGACTCGGACAACTAGCGAATTTTGAAAGGAGAGGTGGGCAAGAGGATAATGAAAAACATGCCACACCTGGGAACAGCATTCCTTGTTAACAGGAAGTTTTAGCTTTAATAGTATTAACTCTAGGTTGTCACTGCTGACTATTAAATCATTAAATTAAAAGTATACACTAGTTAATGTACAAATGCGCCGACAAACATTGAAAATAAAACTAATAAACCAGAAAGTGTTGAGGAATTCTGGGAAAAACTAGAAGAGGAAATACTTAAAATTCCACCGAGCAATGTGATAATTTTACTAGGTGATTTCAATGCATTTCTAAATGAAGAAAAAAATTTCGAATATTATCTAGGTAAATATCCAGCACACAAAAGAACAAACAGAAATGGAGAAAGACTAGTCAAATTATATAAACATCTTAACCTAAAAATTATGTCAACGCATTTTAAAGCTACACCAAGTAAGAAGAAGACCTGGGTTTCTCTCAACAAATTGCTAGGTGAATACCAGATGGACCATGTAGCTATATCTAGAAAATGTAGCAGGGAGATTGAAAATGTCAGAGTGAAGAAAACGTTAAATAGATCTTCAGATCAATACCTCTCACAAATTAAAATGAATTTCATACCTGACAGAAAGGTAAAACTATTAAGCCCCAAATAAGAGGGAGAAGTTTATTTAAATGTAAAATTACTGTACCGACAACATGGAATGGATGTTACACCAAACCTTGTTAAAACTGACGAAGAGATTGCACCGCTCAACTTCCAAAAGAAGCATGCGTGGTGGAATGAAAAATGTGAACACGCAATTATAGGGAGGCTCGCAAAATGGAAAATGTGGAATTATGTGTTGTTTTTCAGGAAACAGTATTCCGTTCCTGAAATCTGCTCGTTCTGGAATGTTTTTTGTATCTCCGCCTACATTTCCTAAATGTTTGGTTTGCTTTTAGAGTTTTGTTTGTTGTTTTGAACAAAACTCTAAAAGCAAGCCAAACATTTAAAAAAATAAATTGATTTTTTTAAAAAGTTCCGCATATTTCCATTAAATTAAATATTTTGTAAAACAAAACAAACATTGACAATTCTAGAAAAGCAAACATCCCGTCCACATCGTGCCACCTTACTGAGAATTACACCTTTCCAGGTAGTCGTGATGACCACCATTTGCAAGAGAGAACGTTGAATAGAAAAGAACTATTTTTGTATTAAGAGATGAAAGTTTTAATAAGTTTTCTTCGTTAAAGTGTAATGAACGATTAGTACAATACGTGTTGGATAAGTTTTGTGTCACCGACGGTTGTGAATTTGTAAAAAAAATGTTGCACTTGACGAGTGACTAATAGCTCTAATTCTAAGTGTTCTAATTTACCCATTACACAAGAAAGGTAAAAGAACAGAGGTCAGTAACTACAGCGGAATTTCCCTTCAATCTGTCACTTATAAAATATTTACCAAGTTACTGCTAAGTAGATTGGAACCGAAGGAGATCGATTCCATCTCGGCGAGTACCAAGGGGGCTTTAGGAGAAACAGATCATGTATACGGGAAATTCTAAGCTTGAAAATGGTATTGAAATATAAAAATGGGAAAAATTACTATGTGAATTTCCATATTACAAGCGCACGTGGTCTAGAAGATGTGGGAACTTGGCTCTACATAAGATGCTGCAATGCTGATTCATTTCCTTTAAGGCCACGTACTGAGTAAGTCGTAGTTTATATTTAATTTTAATTCAATTTGAGATTAGATGATAAGTCCATACTGATGAAGCCAAAAGGCAGAAACGTATCTATGGATGTTCATAATTATTATTATTTATCAGGTTGTCATTTTTTAGCAACCCACGTAAGTACAGGAGCCGAATCGTACTAGTAATTATATTTATTTATGTTACTAGTCAATTAGTGAATTAGAGAACATGGTATTGATTGTTATTGAACTCCAGGAAAAAGGACTTGTTTTTCATTTCTGGACTTTCAGAAGACATACCACTCAGTAGACCGAGAAACGGTTTTTAACACACTACAAGAATACCAAATAGATCAAAAGACAATTAACTGAATTAAGCTAACGTTAAACAACAACGTATCAAAAGTCAAATTCCAAGGAAAAGTTAGCGAACCTTTCCAGATAAAACGGCTCTAAGACAAGGAGATGGTTTGTCACCAATTATATTTAACGTGGTCTTACAATTAGATAAGTTTATGAAAACATTATGGGAGTAGGGCTTCACACGAGAACGATATTTTTTTCGTCTCGTCTCGTCTCGTCTCGTAAAAGCGAGACGAGAACGAGACGAGACCGCATGTGGTCTCACTCTCGCGAGAGCGAGAACGTATGTGGTCTCGCTCTCGAGAGAGCGAGAGCGCATGTAGACTCGTTCTCGCGAGGCAGGAGAGTCTCGTTTCTGATCCCGGCCATACTTCTTCTTCAATCTTTGATTCCAATACGGGCAGCCGTAATATTTTCTTGCATAAATTTGAACTGTGGGCTCGGGCAAGTTACATTTCAGTATATGACTATTAAAAGAGTAGATTTCGTAATATGAAATAAATATCGTAGACAATTTCAAATTATGTTCGTTTTTATTATTAATTTTAAATCGTCAACAATATAGAAGGTTTATATAAACAGACATTTATGGTGTGTTATCGCTACATTTTCATGTGGATGGATCAAAGCGAAATTAGGAGATATTAATAGTAACCAAATAGAAAATTTATGTAAAGAGACAGTGATTAGTTTACAATAAAATGAATGATTACCTCGTTTTGGACTATCTTACCAATAAGTTCTAGCAAGAACGATATTTGGCGAGATTAGACGAGACGAGACAAACGGTAACGAGAGCGAGACGAGACAAACGGTTACGAGAGCGAGAGGAGACTAACGGTTACGAGCGCGAGAGCGAGACGAGACTAACGGTTCCTAGAGCGAGAGCGAGACAGATACGAGAGTAATTTTTTACACAACAAACGAGAGCGAAACGAGATTTTTGAAACTCTCGCCCTATCTCGTCCCGCGTGAAGCCCTGTATGGGAGCATGAAGTCGTGTGCAAATATTGGAATAGAAAAAACAAACGTCAAAATCCTTTGCCTAACATTCGCGGACGATCTGGTCTTCTTTGCGAAATCGGAGAAAGAGGTTATCGATTTAGGGTTGTCAACTATTGCTCACGAAAAAAGAGAACATTTTATAAACAAACATTTTTATTACAGGTCATTTTCAAGTAACAGTCGAGTCGAAAACTCGAGTCGTGAAAAATGTAGAAATTTATGTTATTTTTTTTTAAATTCTCCTGGATTATTTACGATCTGTCTAAAGACAATATGTATATGTGGTGTAACATCGTCAACTCTTGTAAGTATTTACCCAGTGGTATTTACTCATATTACCATATCAAACGGGAGTCTGCGTTTCAATCTACGATTTCCATGTGCAGTGAGAAGTCGTCTTGCAAGTGTGTTCGGGTGTACTTTGAGTCTATCAGAGTATGTGCTGGAATGTTCTTCAATCACTTCTTTCACTAGTTTAATGTTAAGGTCGTGGTTAATGATACTATTTGTTACAAACCTTAGTGCATTTACAATCATTCTTAAGGTTTTTGATTGAAATCTTTCTAGTATCTGGATATTTGAGTGGCACGCTGAACCCCATAGCTGACTCCCATAGCTACTGGTTTCAGAACAGAGTTATATAGTAGAAGCTTGTTTTCCAATGAGAGTTTTGATTCTGGGCCGAGTAGCCAATACATTTTCCTTAGTTTAAGATTAAGTTGCTTTTTTTTTGTCCATAAAAAAAATTATATAACTGAATAATAAGTTATATAACATTTTTACATATTATAAGTGTGGTAAAAACATAGTGAATTTTTCAATTCAGTGTAGGTATGAATTGCCACGCAGTAACAGTCTCAACCTTCCTATTCATGAATTCGAAATATAAATAATTGTTGAGTTTTAGAATAGGATCTTCGTTTTGGAGATAGATAAACTAAAGTGCAAAGGCTCCGTACTGAGCGCCACACGACGATTTCATAGGTTGATTGGTGTACAAACCAACAGTTTAAAAAACACTACAATGTCGACATTAATGCGTATTACAACTACGTGTTTTTTAAACCGTTGTCTAGGACGGAGAATTACATCGTTCAAATAATTAAAAATGTCGACTAAATAAGCAACAAGTCCTTGCAACAACTTTTCAGTCTTCAGAATTTTGTACAGTACTTTCTCTTCCAAAAATATCTTCCACACCTAACTCGAACAAGCGATTCAAAACTTGCCCTTTAAACCAGGTAACTTCTGTATAGTAGAGCAGTAATTACTTCTTGTTCGGATCCCATTTCGTGACAAAGTTTCTGAAAATTTAAAGCTTTGGCTCTGATGAAGTTAATTATTTTTATACACGTAGAATCCTTTCAGGAAAGTAGGTAGAGCATAGTAGGTTAGCTAGAAAATAGGTTAGCATAGACAGACCGACAGACTTATTGCACGTGCAATTTTTTTTTCGATACAGTCAGACAGACAGAAATCAGAGAGAAATTTGCACTCGCTATTTTTTGGAACAGAGAGACGAATTTGTATGTATAAAATTTTTTGGGACAGACATACCGACAGACAAATTTGCAAGTGTTATTTTTTAGTATAGACAGACCGACAGACTTATTTGCACGTACATTTTTGTTTTCGATATAGGCAGACTGACACACAAATTTGCAATTTGGAACCTTTGGAACATTGCTTTTTTGGAACAGACAGAATCACGTACAAATTTAGAACAGACTGACCGACAGAACAATTTGCAAGTGTTGTTTTTAGTATAGACAGACCGACAGACAAATTTGCAACTGTTTTTTTTTAGTATAGACAGACCGACAGACTTATTGCACGTGCAATTTTTTTTCGGTACAGTCAGACTGACAGACAAATTTGCACGTGCTATTTTTTTTGAACCGACAGAATGACAGATAAAGTTGGAACCGACTGACTGAGAACATTTTGCACTTGCAATTTTTGGGAACAGAGAGACAAATTTGCATGTGTAAAATTTTTTGGGACAGACAGACCGACAGGCAAATTTGCATCTGTCTTTTTTTTTAGTATAGACAGACCGACAGACTTATAGCACGTGCAATTTTTGTTTCGGTAAAGTCATACTGACAGACAAATTTGCACGTGCTATTTTTTTAACCGACAGAATGACAGATAAATTTGGAACAGACTGACTGACAACATTTTGCACGTGCAATTTTTGCAAAGAGACAATCAAATTGGCATGTGTAAGGTTTTTTGGGACAGACAGACCGACAGACAAATTTGCAACTGTTTTTTTTAGTATGGACAGACCGACAGACTTATTGCAATTTTGTTTTTAAAGTTCGTAATGCCAATGCATGTCAGTGTCAGATACAATGAGTTACCATAACATTAGGAAACTCTTTTTTGGTCAAAGCTGAAGTGTTTCCTGCATCTGTACATAAACTGTCAAGCTTATTTTTACAATTTACCTCGTTTTTTGCAAAAACGTTTTATTATATTGAAGACATCCGCCGCTTTTATAATTCCAAAAGTGAGTCGCAAAAAAGAAACTCTTCTTTTATACCCTGCGTTTCATGATGTACGTAACGTGCGAATACGAAAAGTTCAGTTGCATGGTGAATGGAAATGGCGAGGAGTTCACTTTATCAATAACTTGTAAAACGTTAGAAGACATATCAACAATTCTAGAATGAATGACGTCATTTGACATCGACAACACAAGTTTCACGATATCTTATACACATGGCAAAAACAAAACTTTTTGCCATACGCTGTGACTGTTTGCTGTGCAATGCGATATGCAACTTTGTACGACTTTGTACGATGCTTCAATACAAGGTTTTTGTGTGAGTGAAACTAAGTTTGGGTAAATTGCCGGCTTTCTCAAACCGAGCTTTTTTGGGACGATCGAACATCCACGGTATCAGATGCGTTTTCTGGGTGGACAGATGTAAAATGTTCTGACAATTTTGTTACATACTACCATTAGCATGCTCTTTGATTATATTATACTTTTTTTGCACTTTTTTTATATTATAGACGTTATATTTCCTTTTTTGTCAACTGTTTTAACTGTAATTTTCATTTTTTTTTATACAAAAATATTTATTACAATCCAAGTAATTAATACAAGAAAGTTAATAATGATCTTTTAAACTTACACTCGTGTTAGCTCGAATACGAAACTGATTTGAGCAGCAATATGTTACTAATTGTAAGTACGTTATAAGACGCGATGAAAACAATCGTGAAATGCGCGGATGTCTCAGTGAGAGGGGTTGAAACATGTGTTGGGCATGTTCTTAATATTGATATAGACCCCTAATACTAATACCGTGGAACCCTTTGCGGTCCTTGGAACCCAGGTTAAGAAACCCTGCTTTAAAGGCATAAATTTGCAACTAGGCTTCATAGAAGAAAAATAAATGATTTTTACATTCATTCAGGTCATCTAGAAGTATAATTAATCTAAATATGGACAAAATCTAAAATCAGACATTACTTTCAGTGTCCGCTTCACGTGAAATGCTCCTATATTTAAATTATTGTTATCTGATAATATAGGTGAAACCATACTACAGTGAAACTTGTCTAGGACGGAACCCGTAAAAGACGGAAACCTGCATTAAACGGAATTTTTTTGCTAACCGTTCATTTTCCCATTTAAAACAACCCGTGTAAAACGGAAAATAATTCTTAAGACGGAAACGGATTTTGTCATATTTAATGGTAGTAGTAGGCAATTCTGAATGCTGGAAGATTGGTCTACAAATAAGTAAATAAGGGGAAGGAGTTCTCGTAGTCTGATTGGTGGTTTTGCGCCGGTATCATCTGAGCAAACAGATCAGCGATTACCTAATAAACATTCTAAACCGTTTTCCCTACAGAATTCACGAAAGAAGATACCAACAGCTAGTGTAAACAAAATGTTGACATTAAATTTGGCACAGTTTGTGGGGAAAGCGCGGGTGCCTGTCATCAAACAGTCGAGGATTAGAAAAAAAGAATCGTAATAGAAATTGAGGGATATAAGTCTAAGGACAGCAAACGGAGATGAAACGGCGCTTTTTTTTCGTGTTTTGCCAAATAAAACTTTTGCAGTAAAAAATGAGAAATGTGTCGGTGGTAAGCATTTAAAAGAAACGAAAATTCGAGAAATTCAAAACCTTTGGTTATTGGCAAATCTTTGAAACTCAGGTGCTTTAATTGGGTTGTAATGAAGGCTTGGATGGCTGCCAGTATATTGTTAAGTTAGCTCACGGATTTAAATTTAGGAATGGAAAGAAAAAACTAAATTTTAATAAACCAATTGTAGGGGAACCCGTTGTACCTAGGCATTATGTGTACCTAGGCCAGTTGGTTCGTTTCAAATGTTGCCGCGCTTTTAAATTATTTTGTATGTGCTATTCGAACGTCACTGCAGACGATCTAGTCGTTTACGGCCACTTAGGCAGTGCTTGGTATTATCGAAGAAAAACAAAATTTGCCGAAAAAAGTTACTATTTTTAATATGTTTCGAAGTCTGTTATTTTTAAACATTTTATAAAAGTCACTTATCTTTTATATGGAATCGGTTCTTTGATTTATTAAGTCTTAAAACAATAATAAAATTCAGAGATATATAATCTTAAAATATTTTAAATTTACAGTTTTCAACCATAAGGAGCAGTGTTGTACCTTGGCCACTGTCGATCAGTTGTACCTTGGTCGGTGACCTAAGTACAACCTGGATGTTGTACTTTGGCCAGAGAGATTTATCTTTATTTATTTCATATTTTAAGAATAAATTTTTAAGGAAACTTCTTCAGAAGTCATGCTTAGAAGTAAATATAAGAAGAAGAGGCGTTATTAATTTAAATGACTTCTCAAATGCCATTAAAATGATCAAGAAGAAAAAATTCACGATTTTCGGTGCTTCTAAACCTTTTGGATTGCCCAAAACAACTTTGCGTCGTCATTTAAAGCACTGGATGAAAACAGGTAACGATGTAAGAAAATTACACGATATTCTTGCAGTTAATCAAGTTTTTGATCGTGAGGAAGAACGCAGTCTGATTGACTATATTAAAGACGCGGCACACTTACAATTTGAACTGACTTTAAAAGACGTGAAAATACTTGCATATCAATTTGCAAAAATGAATGAAAAAAAACTACCCTTAGAGCTGCGATACTAATAAAATGGTCGGAGATTATTGGCTGCGCTTATTTAGGAAGCGATACCAAAACGAATTGTCTCTGAGAAAGCCTGAAGGCACTAGTTTGGCTCGCTCATCGGCATTTTATAAACATGCCGTTGGCTTAGCATTCGATAATTTCAAGAAAGTCCTTTCTAAATGTATTGATATAAAAGCAACTGATATCTGGACAAAATTACAATATTGGAGACTATGTTATATTTGTATACGACGGTTCTTATTCTGTTGGAAAGATAGAATCAATATCTAAAGAGGCTATATTGCTGACATCGATGCAAACTTTATTCATAAACTGGAACTGGTCTCATAAAGAAGATTTAAATCTGTACCCAATAAGTGACAATAGAGAAAAAATTAAAACGCTTAAAAAAATAGACATAAAGAGAGAAATTTCTGCTAAGTAAATTACTAATATTCTTTTAAAAGCTAGTCCTACTGACTGATTAAAAACTAAAGAGGTACATACTATATCTAGGTACAGTCTTAAAGTCTTAAAGACTGCTTTGTGACAACACATTTATTAAATAGTTAGTTATATTTAAAGATTTTCTATCTTAAGTAAAAAAAATACTATGAATGTTATATGTTGGTACTTTTAAGAATTTGTAATTTAAATATTTAACTAGAGTCAATAAAACGATTTTTGTAAAGAAAATTCCCCAATCCTGGATGTGTCCTAGGTACAACGTGGTACTGGCCGAGGTACATAGGATGTGTTGTACCTTGGCCTCATTTACGATTTTCCTTTAAACATTTTAAACACATGTACGTATAAATTACGCATTGCTGATATTTTAGTGGTGGATACACAAATAATTTACCTTCCAAAATAAGTAAATACGGTTTGTGTACAATACATGAAATTATAGAAAAAAAAAGTTATTTAAAAAACTGTCCTAGGTACAACAGGTTCCCCTATTACATACATGTCCATACATTAAAAATTGAGAATAATATAAAAAAAGGATTAACCCGTGTTAAGACGAAAACCTGTTTAAGACGGAAATATTTCCCAGTCAAGTTATTTCCCATATAAACTTATTAAACGTAATCATATAAACTTGAGATAAATCTCGAAACGCGTCTGCAGATAGCTATTCACTTAAGTTAAATAGAAAGATATGATCTTAAAAACAATGTTATTTATCTAGTGCTCGTTTAGTGCCACGAAAGTGGACTTGGGTCTAGTAATAACACACAAATATATGTTGTATAATTCAATATCCTGCGTGTTATTAACAAGGAAAGTAGTTGTTTCAACATGAGATTCGATTTGTAGTCTTAAAAAGATTTAATATTATAGAGCTACGAACAAGTTGAATATATTCATATATCGAGTCTATATTTCTCCTTTAATAAGTTGTTATAATTGTTGTTATTTGATTTTATTAAAAATTTAAAATGCATATACATTATTCACAACGAAAATTATTTACGATGTTTTCACATAAAATGACATATAACAACTGGAATATTTTAATTTTTTTCAATGTTAAATTATGTTTTAGTCTTTGTTAAAGTACAGTATAATTATATACTTTAACAACAGAAATACAATGTAATTTTGCTGTGGATACGTTCTACCAAATATTATTTTTTTAAAAACCTGCTATTAATTAACTATTATTAAACTGATTATTTAAACAAATATTAATAAAAAACTAAAACTACAATTCATAATTATATATCAAAAAAATAAAGTCAAAATCCAATTCAAAATATATATTATAATCATAAATATTATTAATATAATCGAGTTTTATAATTAATAAGATTATTAATCAAAGAAAATTAGAAATATATATTTTTTTATTTGTTATTTCTGATAATAATTACTAAACAAATTTTCTATTGATTTCCAAAATTGCATTGCGCTTTAATCCAAAAAATAAATTGTAATCGCAAAACATGAAAACATGTTTGTTTATTATATTTAATTATGAAAATATCTAAATATTTATTTCCAACAATAAGGAAGAAGACGAAATATTTATTGAAAATATTTTCGTCTTAACAAGGGGCTATCGACCACCAGATATTTCTGTCCGTGACCAATGAAATAGGGATTATTATAAATTTGCTATTTAACCAAAAAATTTATCAAAAAATATGAAATAGCAAAGCGATTTATAACACGACTTTAAAAAATTCAACAATAATAATATTTATTGCAACATGAAAATGTAACAAAAGGCTACAATAAATATTCAACATTTAATCACGGTTTATTTATTTTTAATATTTCTTAAAAAACTCTCTTACACTTATTGATTTACTAAACTATTTAGTAGTCCAGTCATTTAAGCTTAAATTAGGTAAGAATCTCGGAATTCGAGATACCCAGCTGTAAGTCTGTAAATACTTGTATATTGACACCCTAAAGGTTGTCTCAAAACCTACATATGGTAATAAAAACCTACCATATGTAGGTTTTGAGACAACTTTTAGGGTGTCAATATACAAGTATTTACAGACTTACAGCTGGGTATCTCTAATTCCGAGGTGAACTTACTATAATGACTGGACTATAGACATTTTTTTTGCAATTGATTTCACTTTTTAGTCATGTTCGTGTTTGACGATAATAGTTTTCAATTAATAAAATAAAAGCAAATTATATAGATAACTAAATATTCATAAAAAATTAATTATCCATATTATAAACAACAATTTTTAGTTAAATTGACCCAATTAACGATAACATTAAAAGCGTTGCAATTAAATTGTAAGATGTAAATGTAAGATGATTTTTTTAAATAAACACAAGCAAATGTGACATTTAATATTTTAACAATTAGCATAATTAAAGTATAACTAATTATAGAAAATAATAAAAAGAATAAATACTACAAATAAAAAAAACTTACTTTTGTGCTTCGAGCCAGCTTTCCACATACTTTTTAAAAACGACATATTTTTTAATACAAAAACACGAGTTTAAACAGAAAAATCTCAATCAAATCTTGACTCAACTTAGTCAAAGTTCTTGAAAATATTTACAATAATATTACTCGGTCTGTCCGTCTTACTAGACGTTCAAGTAAGTTCTGCTTACAGTTGAGTACACGCGCCGGTTTAAGATCTCGTTGCCGTCGGAGTTGGTTCGCGTTATCCTTTTGCGGAATCTGTTGATTTTCTTTGCGCCACTATCTTTTACATTTTTCAATTGCAACCAGAACATGTGCATCATTTTTTCGCAATATTCTTCATAAAATTCAATCAATGGGCCAATCTGTCTCCACATTATTTCGCAATATTCGTTATTATCCACTTCCTTCTTAAATTATTATTACATTTTACGCAATACTATCTTTATTTATTGATAAAACAACAAAATAATTACATTTTGCATGTAGAATAAATATATATATATATATATATATATATATATATTTATATATATATATATATATATATATATATGTATATATATGTATATATATATATATATATATATATATATATATATATATATATATACGTGTAGTAACCTGTTCTATTGCGTGGTTGACCATTCGCATCAACCCTTTTACTGGTTTATGTGTTGCGAGCAGAGCTAAGTCATCCAGAAACTCAGTTTCATATACCACAAGGTAGGACCTATTTATCCAATCTTAAGGAACATCACTGCTGGTCTATCGCTCTTCTGTTTGCCGATCGCCTGTTATGGCCAACTTTCTCCTGCCTCTTGTTCTTAGACTTTGTATTACGTGCATTGAGATGGCGTGCTAGATGGAATTTCTAATGTAAAAAGCCTTTTCAGTTATCTATAATACAGAACTTAGGGCGTTGGTAGTAGATTTTCCTTGCCTAAAGTTTCTCTAATAATCTGACTACGACCTCAAGTTTTCTTTTTATTCTGATAACCCAAAAGCGTTCTTGAAATCCAATGGACAAATAAGACCATATAATTTGGTATTCCCAAATTGTTTAGATAATGACAAACTAGTTCGTTTCCATCTGGCGGGAAAATTCCAGGCTAATGATGTTTAATACGAATCGAAATTGGTATTCCCCAATCCCCAGCTATCGTTACAACCTCTCTCTCTCTCTCTCTGTGTAGCTTACAACCCGGGGTGGGTCTTCGCTGACATTACAATTTACCTCCACTTGCTGCGGTCCATCATAAGTTCTTCTGATCGTTGGACATTTAGGGTCCGTAAGTCCGCTGCAATATTATCTTTCCACCGCATCCTTGGCCTTCCCAGCGGCCGCTTTCCTACCGGGGTCTCTTCCCACACCAGTTTTATGACACGTTGATCTTGTCTCTTCACATGTCCGACCCATCTCAATCTCTCTGCCTTTATTATTTTTACTATATCTGGTTGGTTATATAGTTCTTGCACTTGTTAGTTGTTTCACCCTGTTAGTTCTAATTCTGTATTAGTATTGACTGTATTGATTGGTCCATATACCTCCTAAGAATTGGTCTATACCCTTCTAAGAATTCTTCGTTCTGCGATTTTTAGTCGGTTCTCATTTTGTTTTATCATCGTCCATGTTTCACATGCATATGTCATTATAGGTTTTAGAATTGCATGATAAATTGTATGGCAGGTTACATTTTTCGAACCCATTATTTTTTGTAGTGCAAAACAGCAGCGATTGGCTCCCTGAATTCTGTTGATAATCTCTTGTGTTATATTGTTATCTGAGGTGATTGTAGCTCCCAAATATTTAAACTCATGGACCCTTTCAAAATTATAGTGGTCCATTGTCACATTTTGTCCTATCCTGTCTCTTCGTTCTGTTCTTGTTGTAGTCATGCATTTTGTTTTATCTTCGTTTATTAGTAGACCAACCTTCTTTGCAGCATTTTCCAGTTTAATAAAATCTTCCTTAACGTTGATAGTTGTATTTCCTACTATATCTAAATCATCAGCGAAAGCTACTACAATGCGCGGACCCTGATTTCCAAATAGGCGCGTTTCTATGTTTGCCCATCGTAGGGTGCCTTCCAAGGCGATGTTAAAGAGTAGTGGGGATAACGCATCTCCTTGTTTGAGACCACCGTTGATTGGAAAGAAGGTTGACAATTTTCCTTCAAGTCTTACTGCACTTGTAGATCTCTACACAAGCTTTTGTGAGACTGACCAACTTTTTTGGTACGCCCAGTTCTGTCATGGTATTCCACAATTCCACTCTTAGGATGCTATCATACGCTTGCTTGAAATCTATAAAAAGCTGATGCAATGTTTTGTTGTATTCCAAACACTTTTCCATCAACTGCGTTATAGTGAAAATCTGGTCTACTGTTGATAGATTTTTTCTGAATCCACACTGGTAATCTCCAATTTGGTACTCTTCACATGCAGTCAGTCGCTCTAATAGAATTAGAGAGAATACTTTATATCCTGTGTTAATAAGGGATATACCTCTATAGTTTGCGCAGCATATTTTATCGCCCTTTTTATGAATGGGTATTATAATACTTTCTTTCCAGGGGGTTGGTATTTGTTCTTCTTTCCATATCTGACAGCTGAGTTGATAGAAAGCGAGTTCCAAAATTTCTCCTCCATGTTTCAGACATTCTGCCGATATAGTATCGTTTCCTGGGGCTTTGTTGTTTTTTAGTTTGTGAATAGCTCGTGATACCTCTTCCATTGTAGGTTCTTCCACTAAGGGTTCGGCCGAAAGATATGTATACTCACGTCGGCCTTCATCCGTCTGTATATTCAGCAATTCATAAAAGTATCTTCTCCCGGTCTCTATCACTTCGGCTTGATTTGTAAAAATGTCACCTTCGTTATTCTTTATGACAGTTCCAACTCTGGGTCTAAATCCCTTTTTTATGTTCTTTACCTCTCGGAAGAAATGTCTTGTTCTGTTGCTCGTTCTATTTGACTCTAGTTCTTAAGGAATATTTTCCTCGCCTTATTTTGGCTTTTATTGTCTTTCTTCCTTTTTTTCTGAGCACTCTGGCACTAATAGCACTCCAGGCTATTATGCTCGTTTGGATCTTGCAGCATTCGTTGTCGAGCCTGGCTTATTTGCTTTAAGGCTATCTCGCATTCGTCATCAAACCAGTTCTTCTTTTTAGTATTCTTTTTTTCTGCTACGATGTTCTGGATAGGGAGCGTACCCATATTACGTGACCCGTTCAGAGGGGGGAGTCTTTATTTCTATTTTAGTTCTTTTACAACAGGGATTTATTTCTATTGCATCGGCTACGCGCCGCTGATAATACATTCTTCCAGGTATTAATTATAGAAGATTCCAATTTACTAATTTCGGTTGTTTTTAGACTTGCAACGAATAGTGTATTCGACCACACGCCGAATACCCAATATTCTGCAGGCTTTCTAGCCGAATATTGATTTTTTCAATTCAGTGTAAGTATAGATTACACGTAGTAACGGTCGCAACCATGCAATTCACCTAGCGTTTAAGGCCCGTTCAAAGACGCAGCGGCGTCGGTATGCTAGGGCCTTTCAAAGTCGTATCGGCGGCGGCAAGTTATTGCCTTTCAAAGAGACAAGTGGCATGGTAGGGCACTTTGAAAAATGCCGGCGAAGTGTTATGGCGTTTTTTAAAATGTAACCCTCTTATTGGCCGCCTTGCTTCCTCTTATGGTGGGGTGAGCGCGTGGAGGTGAGAAAAGAGATCAGAAGGAATTTAGAAATATAGCGTTTCTAAACATTTGTAAAAATCTAATAATAAATATTATTATAGTGTTGTTCGTGTCGATACAATAATGTCGTTGTATGATCGGCTATACAATGCATTTATTAAATGTCACAAGGATTCCTTGTCAATGCAGACAATACAAAAAAAGACAAATGAATTTTGGGTGCCTTTAAGGAATGAGCACAAAAAGAATCCAAAAGAGCTGGAACGTCTCACACTGTTAAAAATCGAGGAACTTTGTCAGCTTGGGACTAAGAAAAGCGCTCGTCTCCTTAATTTCTTCGTGAAGGTGAGTATTCTGAGCGTATTTTGTTGAATGCTTAAAATGGTTTTATATTATTTGCATATATTTTAAGTATGGTCTTATTTGCATGTTTTTAAAGTATGGTTTCTGCTTTCGCATGTATGAACATTGGTAATGAAAATTGAACTATTTTTTGTATTTGGTGAATGTAGCTACCTGCACGACAACCTCCAGCCACACATGAAGCTCATCTCAAAGTGCTTCCCAACACCGAAGGTATCAGTGATAATAATAATAAATCTTCTGTATCTACAACAGCTCCGACACCAAAACAGGACGCTTTGAAATCTGAAATTTCAGTACTTGAAGCCGAATTAAATGCTACCGTAAAAAAGCGAGATGCTGGACTTGGAAAAGACGGAATTGAGAAGAAAATAAAAAAATTAAGGCATGATACTGATGTGAAGAATAAGGAGTTAAAGAACAAAATAGTCCGTGCAAAGAACATGCGAAAATTTAGAGCAAAACAAAAAGCTGAAATTTTGAGACTGAAATCCGCTCATCCCAACGTGCAATCCTCGTTTATAAGGACACAGCCAGGACGCCCTTCACTTGAAGAAAATCAGTCAGGCCTTCTTCAAGTAATTTGCGATATAGCAACGCATGGAAGTTCAGCTGCTGATCGACGCAGATCAGAAGTATTGAGAACTTGTAAGACTCTTGATGAATTGCATGCACGGCTTGTTGAAGATGGATATTTGATCTCACGAACCTCTACATACCGTAGGCTGCTGCCAAAGTATTCTGAATCCTTAGAGGGCAAGCGCCATGTCACAACTGTACCTGTGAGACTGTTTCGAGCCCAAACAGATAGACACCGAGATCACGTCGATCAACATTTCTGTAAGGCTACTGTTAACGGCCTTGAGGAACTTTCATCTTTACTTGGACCTGAACAGGTAGTGTTTATTTCTCAAGATGATAAAGCAAAAGTACCAATTGGAAAAACGGCTGCAAAAGTACAGGCTCCTGTTTTAATGCATCTGAATTATAAAGTGCGCCTCGATGACCACGATTTTGCTGTTGGAGAACGCCATCAACTGATTCCTTCGGTATATGCTGGTATCATAATCAAAGAGAACTGCATTGGTAGGAAAGAAGCTGTTACATACTCTGGTCCAACCTATATCGCAATCCGCAGTGGAAAACATAGCAGTTCGACAGCAACAACTCACGCCAAAGACCTCATCAAACTGCTAACATTAGATGATTTTAAAAATCTGACCTTAGGAAAAGATGGAAAAGTCAAGCCTGTGATGATTTTATCCGTGGATGGAGGACCGGATGAAAATCCACGTTACAAAAAGGTGATATCTAACTGTATATCCCACTTTAAAAAGTTTGATTTGGATGGGCTGTTCGTGTTAACGAATGCACCCGGTCGATCGGCTTACAACCGAGTTGAGCGAAGAATGGCACCGTTGAGCCGTGAACTAGCCACGGTAGTCCTTCCATATGAACACTACGGATCCCATCTCGATTCTCAAGGAAAAACCATCGATAACGAGCTAGAATTGAAAAACTTTCAGCATGCAGGTAAAATTGATACCATTTACCATTTATATATAAATATATATATATATATATTTATATATATATATATATATATATATATATATATATATATATATATATATATGTGTGTTATATTGTTTTCTCGGGGATTCCGCGTTGATGTTGAGGGTCAGCTCTGAAAAGAACCGGATTCTCGACGTTTCGGCGAACTATTCATTCACCATTCTCAAGAGATAGCATTAACGCGGAATCCCCGAGTAAACATTACAACACAGGTATCTATCCGCGAAAACCTCAAATACAACATATATATATATATATATTTATATATATATATATATATATAAATATATATATATATATATATATATATATATATATATATATATATATATATATATATATATATATATATATATATATATATATATAAATATATATATATATATTCTAAATTATTATCAGGTGAAACATTAGCTGAGATTTGGTCCCAGGTGGTTATTGACGGCCACAACGTGATAGCAGAATATGTGCCTCCTGGGGAAGTCTTTCCGGAAACCGCAGAAGTTTGTGACACTTGGTATGCAAATCACGTTCGTGAAAGTCAATATTTTCTTCAAATAACGAAGTGCGCCGATGATTCCTGTTGCGCTCTACGCCGCAGTGCACTTAGAAATATTCTATACCAAGGATTTTTGCCGGCACCTTTTCCAATGTCCCAAAACCCTTTCCGTATACCAAACCCAGATGTCGGAAAGGAAAAATTTCCATCATTGTTTGTGCGACAGTGTATAACACTACGTCCGGATCTCTCACAGGGTAGAGAAATACCCTACGATTCATATTGTCCATCTATTAAAAATGACATCACCGGAAGGACGTGCTCAATTTGTGGAATTTATTTTGCCTCAAAAACTTCCATGAACAACCATCGCAAAAACGTGCATGGTCGTGCAGTGGACGTGTCTCGCGTGAGACCTCTACGGATTCTCTCCAGGAGACCACAGGAGGTCTTGTGTGTCGTGGAGGAAAGCGTGGAGTGGATAGACGTCGAGGCCGTTGATGAGGAGAATGTAATCACGTCTGGGGAAACTCCTGATGCTACCGCCCCCGTGATCTACGATGTATCCGAGTGGATTGATGCTGGGAACGTGTTCGTTGAAGATGAAAAATAAATGTGAATAAAAGAAAAAAAGACTTTTGTTTTTGTATAATTCTGTTGTTCTGATGTTTTTGTATAATTCCTGTTGCAATATGTTTCTACATGGGATATGCGCGCACTCTTGTTGTCACGCTGCAAGCGCCGTAGTAATAAAGACAAAAATAAATCTATTTTTTTAGCTTTTGTTTGTAAAAATATATTTAAAACCATATTTATGAATTACTACGTGAAAACTAGGGGGGGGGGGGGGCTGGCATATACTACGGGTGGTCACCGACGGGGGGGAGGGGGGTAAAAAAATGTAAAAAATGGGTCACGTAGTATGGGTACGGTCCCATACTATGTGTGATTGTATTTTTCATTGTTTCCCACATTGCGTCGGCATTATTTTGATTTATTATGGATTCCAGTGCATTCTTCAGCGATGCTTGATATTCTAGTACCTTTTAATTCGTTCAATTACCTTTTTTGTGCCTTTGAACATCTCGGTGTTCCACCTCGGAAACTTTTCCGGCCTGTTGTCAATTACCTTTTTTGTGCCTTTGAACATCTCGGTGTTCCACCTCGGAAACTTTTCCGGCCTGTTGTTCTTCTGCTTAGAGATTCTTTCTCTAAATTTAGCTGTAACCAAAAAATGGTCGCTGTCTGCAGCCAGACCTCGTAGACTCCTAACGTCGGTAATACTACTACCACGTCTTGCATTTATTATAACATGGTCGATCTGATTTCCCGTTACTCCACCATTTGAGACCCAGGTCTGTTTATGTATGTTTTTATCATCAAACATTGTTGATATAATGAGAAGATTATCTGATGTTGTGAAATCTACTAGTCTAAGTCCGTTATCATTGCAGTGTTCGTGTAGACTATGTTTACCGATGTTGGGTTTGAATGCATCTTCTCTTCCTACCTTAACATTAAAATCTCCCATAAGAACTGTCGCGTCCGGTTTAGACAACGTTGCCAGAAAGGTCTCCAGTCGGTTATAAAAGACATCCTTAATTACCTCATCCTTCTATTCGGTTGGTGCATGTACAGATATCATCGAAATGTTGTGTTTTCCTCTAGACCTTATGTAGCAAATTCGTTCATTCACTGGTTTAAATTCTATGACCGAGTCCAACATGTTCTCCCGTATGACAAAACCTGTTCCAAATTCATGTTGATTGAAAAACTAAAAAAACTTTGTTGACTGAAAAACTTGATCAAAAACTAAAATGGGAATATCGTATTGTACTAACATGTTCGACATTAAGTACTGTCTGATTCGCAACCTAAGAGAATGTCTTGCTTATCATACGGCTTGATATTTTGGGCTCAGCAGCAACTATTGATCAGCATCATCATTAGCCATTATGTCCCACTGTTGGGCACCGGCCTCTTCTCTGATACATATCCAACCTCAGTACTAATATTTGAATACGGGGGACCTACAGTTTAACGGCGAATCCGAACGACAAATTTCCAGAGAAGATGTTAGGCAGTTGAGGCCCCACGGTTGCCTAAGCAGGATTGGGGAATTGAGTCTGATTAGTTTTCAATTTTTGCTGCTTTGGTTCTGTGGGGGTTTGAACCCCAGCTGTCTGACTCAAAGGCCAAGTTTCACGTATCTGAGTCACCAGCACACACATTGATGCGGTATTTAAAATGCACTAGAAGATATTACGAGCGATGTTCAATGTACATCCTCTTCCTGACTGTTTTTGTTCATCAAGCATAACATTTTAACGCTACCCTCCTTCTCCCGCGTGCCAAATAAAATTTTAAACGGGTCAGCTGTGATACGCGTGCCATAGGTTCGCCACCGCAGCCCTATAATAAGGCACATTAGACGAACAAGATTAGACGGTCTAAACTAAAAGTACAATATAAAACAAACAAGATTAGACGAACGTGATTAGACATACAAGAGTAGAAGAACAAGACTAGGACGATACTAGACGGTCATATCGAAAAGTATAGCACATATTTTTAATTCACATCATCTCAGGAGGACGTCAATTTCTTGAAGAAATGTTTCAGTGATTTCCAGGTACGAATGGGGAAGAGGAGGGGTTTTAGCTGATACGAGTCCAGCACTATACGAGACCGGTAGATGTCCTTGAGGACTTCCCGTCCTAGGCAAAGGAGAAAGGTCCTAGAAAAGGAGGACGTCAATACGTTTTTCCACACTAGGGAAGGCGATTACAGAAAATATCAAGAAATGACTAAAGTTTTCTGCTAGACCTATCGTATTTAATCCGTACAAATAACAAATCCTACAAAACGACTGAGAATGTCCTTCACAGACGACTCGAGATGTGTGGATGGTTTTCTAATAAATTGGACGGGAACAACATTTCCCCGCAGACTGCTGTGTTGATCAGTCGGCTTAGTGCGAGAGCGGAGAGCCGGTAATGTATTTCTACATATTAAATAAATAAGATGTGTTGATCAGTGAGTAAGCTCTATTTTGAATAGTGAGGTTAACTGACCCAAAGTTTGATACGTGTTTCAAAGTAATCTGTATTGGTTGCACCTTTCCAAATTTCAAAGGCACAAAAAATGTGTTATGGATTCTAGGAAGCTCATAACTGTGGACTATTGCTTTGAAGAAATAAATGGTCCAACATAGCTCACCATATTGATCACTTAATACCCAAAATGCTAGGGGACGGATCTACTACTTACCAACAGGATGAAATAACTATGTAAAACGACATGGTAAGAGATTGGCTGTATGGCTTGAAATGGAAATTGGCTTGAAATTCCTCTAAGTAACTTGAAAGACGATGCCGTATAGAATTCTACAGATCTTTCCCCCCTTGATTTTCTTTTCTGGGTTATGTTGAAGGAGAAAATAGATTGTAGATTTGGTGGTGACTTGTACTGCGACCTTCATAGATCTATTGTACCCCACCCTCTTCCTCTAAACGTTGGTATACTTACCCATTTTTCTACTACTGATTCCTTTAGGAAACTCAGGATTTGGGTGGAATCGAGAAGATGCGTGATGCACATTTTCATAGAGACAAAGCGGGACAAATGAAATGAAACGAGAATTATAATTTAGTTAAGAAAGCAGACCAATAATTCAAAAAATATATATTTTATCTACTCACACACCAAAATGAACACATTAATATATTATTGTATGTGAAGGATGCCATTGTTATAATAGTGTGTAAAAGTATCCAAATCGTGCGTGCAAAAAGTCCAATGTAAATCAAATGGAGTTTTATTATTAAACGAGTTCTGTTTGTTGTTGCTACGGCATCTTTTTAACAATAACGCCTCATCAAAAAAGACCATTTTCGAAAATATTATTTTTCGGAAAATAGTTACTAATATATTCAAAAGATTTTTCCACATATTCCCATAAAATCTCCTTTTTTGAAATGAAAATTTCAAAACAAGGTGCATTAAACGACCGGATTTTCTGAAAAAAGTCAGTTAAATTAGTCAGTCAATTAAAAGTTAATTTTTATTATAACTGCTTGGAATATCTTGAAGAATAGACAGTTCAATTCGAGGATATTACAAAATTTCATTGGCTGACACTAAGAAAAGGAGATTTTATTAGAATATGTAGAAAAATCTAATTTTATATATTTTAGTGCAATTAAAATAAAAAATGCAGATATTTTGTGAAGAGCGGGACATTTTTATAAATCGTTGGGACGTGGGACAGTTCTCCAAAAATCGGGACGTGTGGTCACTTTACGTTAATGCAACAACAACAACTTGGCATATTTTCCGATATAATTATGTTGGTCATAGAACTAAAGTTATTAGTTCATCGTATCTGTTGTATGCAGATTGGGTTGTAAATAGATCCTAATTGAACAGGAACACTTGATTTAAAATTATGGAAAGTGCGAAAATTATGATTGATGAACGTAAATATTAAATAGAAGAACGTAAATTTGAAAAAGAAAACTGCTAATTTATATCTATCAAATCGAAGAGAAGAATCTGTACAGTGCTTCTAAGAAAGATAATAAAAGAAATATAAAATGTTGCGAAAAATATTACAATCTAGCATCATTAAAAAATGATACATAATACTTACTCTAATGCTTGATTTGAATAAGAATGTTAAAAAATCAAAAAAGACAAAACAATGAGAAGAAGAAAATTGTATGGACAACACTGGAGGACTAGACAGATAAGATTAAGAATAAGTTTAAGTAGACGCAAACAAATATGAAAAATATATAAATTTATCAAGCGTGGAATACACAATAATTGACTCTATATTAATTACTTGTCAGCATTTATTAAACTCAATATCTGAACGCCTTGGTAACATTAATCACTTAAAAACTTGTTTTTTCTTTAAACAACACATAAACAGATAGTATCTAAACCTGTCTGTCTAGACTGACCTATCTAGTCAGTTTTATCCGATGATTATGTCCGTAACCAACAGTTCTCATACTGATGTACGCGTGCCACCAGTGACACGTAGGTCTCACGTGCCACCAGTGACACGTGAGACCTCCGCAGGTGGTACGCGAATAGACAATATAATAGAATTTGGAATATCTATTTCTTCACTCATTTTATATCGCCAATGAGAGTAATTCAAAGATTGGACAAAGATTGGTGGATGTATGCATAAAGCACACCTTGTTTTAGTTCGGTGTTACGCGTTTAATCCAGATTAATATTCAAGCCGAAGCTCTGTCCTAAACCATATCTTTCTTCTTCTTCTTCTTTCGAATAGGCCTAGTTTGGACCACTCTAGTTCAACTGTTGGGCTTTGATCTTTGCCCAGTATTGTCGCATCTTCCGCCGGTGTAACTCCTTTCTCTCTTCTGTCCAGGGAGTACCTTTCCTTTGGGGTTTTTCCTTAAATCCACGAACTTCCTTCAGGGTGCGTCTCACAGACTGTCTGTTTTGGAGATCTGTTATTCCCATTTCTTTAATATCCCTCTCGGTTTCTATCAATCAAGTGGTACGAACCTTCTTGTTTTGCCAGAAGGTGAACAGACGGTTGGTTAGTCGGGTTGGAGGTAATCTTGCAATGTGGCCATAGAAAGCTACCCTTCTTTTCCTTGCAAAGTCAGAGAGCATCTCAATATGTTCGTAGAGCTCAGAGTTATGCCGCCTTCGGAGTTCCCCATGTTGCTTTACCGCCTAGGACCATCCTGACGATTCCTTTCTCTCTGATTTCCAATTCCTCTACCAGACCTCATCGGTTCAAGGAAAGACACTCCATGGCATACAGGGCTTCTGGGCTTCTCGTAAGACTGATGTGTAGTACTTAAGTTTCAGGTTGCGTTACAGGCATTTCTTTTTGTAAGTGTTCTTAGTCAGTCGATAGGCTAGTTCTAACTTGTTAACTCTCTTGCATAATGATGCTCTTTCTGATAAGTTGGATTCAATCCATTCGCCGAGATACTTGAATTTCTCAGTCCTCTTGACGTTTTCCTGCTCTAGTGACATCTCTCTGTTTGCTTCTCTGATTATGGTGAAAAATCTGTTTTCTCCAGCGACTTATATACCCGCTTTGGCAGCCTATTTTCTGAGGCAATTTATCTGCATTGTTGCCATCTCAGGAGAATCAGCAAACAGTGCCATGTCATCTACAATCCATCGTTACAATCAGTCCATCGTTCTTACGCCCCAGGTATATACCTCTCTGAGCACCCAAATTGATCAGTTCCTTGCGCCATTCTATCATAACCTTTTACACAGTTGAAGTGAAGTGGGGAAAGTCCATCTCCTTGTCTCACTCCAGTTTTTATTTCAAAGATTTCTGAAATCTTGCCTCTAAATTTAACCTTGGAATGGGTGTTGGTCAAAGTTTCTAGGATGAGTCTGCGGGTTTTGTTGTCTAGCCCTAGTTCCTGGAGTACTTTGTTAAGCGTTTCTCTATCAATGGAATCGTAGGCCTTCCTAAAATCAACAAAGGTGACGACCTTTCGGTTTCTCATGTTAGAGTATGCAAGTACAGTTTTAAGATTGAGGATCTGTTCAACACAGGATCGGGTCTTCCTGAAGCCCCCTTGGTGTTCTCCCAGTTGACTATCCAGTTGATTTTCTGTCCTTGTTTATAACGCCTTCGAGTGAATCTTGTATGTTACCGTGACGAGCGAAATTCCACGGTAGTTGTTTAGATCAGTAAAATCTCCCTTTTTGTGAAGTAGATGGATCAGAGCATATTTCCATTCGGGTGGTAATTTCTCTGTTTCCCAGATGTCCTGGATGATCTCGGTTAGCTTGCGCACGGCATTGTTTCCAGCACCTTTCCACAGTTCAGCAACGATAGAGTCCTCCAGCTGCCTTATTATTTTTAAGAAGTTGAATGACCTGGCCAACTTCTTCCATGAAGGGTGCAGCGAGTCCGGGTTTGGTGTGGTTTGTTTATAGTCGCGGTTTAGTAGATTTTTAAAGGACTGAGCCAAAAGGTGGCAGTTGTCCTTATCGATATAGGTCAGTTTACATCGTGAGTCTCTGAAGTGGAGGTTTGGCGGAGCGTATTTTCTGAGTATCTGCTTGAAGGTTCCAAAGAAATCTGTGGAGTTATTCTTAGCAAAGCTCTCTTCGATTTGGGTTAGTTGGTTTTGTGTGAAGGTTCGTTTTGTTCCTCGAATTATCTTGGCTGTAACCTTTCTTTGTTCCAAAAATGTATGCCAATTTTCCTTGGTCTTTTTAGAATTCCACTTCCCCCAGGCTGTCTGTCTTTGGCCTATTGCATTGTCACAGTCTTCAGTCCGCCACGGAGGTTCCCTTCTTCTAGCGAGAGGGGCGTTGATTGGCCGCCTTGACAAGAGTCTCCTTCAGTTGGTCCCAGCTATTTAGATCTGTATTGTTCAGTCTCTGACTTTATTCTTGACTGTTCTTGAGTCGCTCTACGTCAAATCTTACCATTTTGGAGGTTCTGTGTAAACTAGTGTTTCTAGGCTAGAGTTTTATTTTCATCTTTGAGAGGTAGTGGTCTGAGTCCAGATTGGCGTTTCTTAGTACCTTCACGTTTTGTATTGCCTTTCGGGATTTTCGTGAAATGGCCAAATGATCTATCTGGAATTCACCCAAGTTGGTATTACGTGAAATCCAAGTCTTCTGCTTCCTTGGCAAGTGTTTGAAGGCTCTAGACTTCATAAACAACCCAAAAGTCCTACACAGATTCACCAATCGTTCTCCGTTGCGGTTGGTTCGCTTATGCGCCGGATAATTGCCCACTATGTTTCTGTATTTTTCTCTCTTCCCAGTTGAGCATTGAAGTCTTCTCAGTCTTCCCAGAATTTATCAGTTCTGTCTGGAAAACCAAATCTTTATTGTTTATGTAAATATACTAAACACTTCTATTTGTATTTATCATAGATAGTAGATTAATCTATGGAAGATTTAAAGTAGATTAAAGATATTTATATATAGATATAAGTTCTTAGCCCTTTCAATCCTGTAGGGACATATGGTTCACAAGTAATTCTGTTATACAATGCGTTATACAAAAAAATGCGTTATACAAAAAAACTCCCTAGTTTTATTGTGTCATAGATTTTTAGATTGTAGATTTCGGTGGTGACTTATACCGCGACCTCAATAGATCTATTGTACCCCACCCTCTTCCTCTCATCGCATTACACACATATTGTGTGTCATAAAAACTCTTCAAAGTGATATACACATACATTCTAATTGGTGGTATTTGATTCATCAACTATCAAAGTTTTGCTTTCCTGCTGCGGCACGCCTGCTTGACCTTGAGACGGCGCCGGGGTTCGGTTCGCTTAATTCAGTTCAGGCGTGCAGTGCTGTGCAATGACTAGTCCGCAAAAAAGCGAAGTGTGTTATTTGGCTTGTGCAAACTGAATCTGGTATAACAGTGCAAAGTTATTTTAGACGTCAGTATGGTGTTGTACCTCCTACAGCAATAATTATCCTTCATTGGCTACAATCGGTAGTGTTTTAAAACGGAAATCGCCAGGTAGACCGAGAACTTTTGAAGATGTTGGTAAACAGATTCGTGTTTCGTGTGTTCGAGGCCCAAAGAAGTCATTGTTCAGATGTTGTCTTCAATTAGGATTTCCTAAAGGTGCCGTGTATGACGTTAGGTGTAAAAGACTTCATTTTCGTGCCTAAATCAAAAGGTTAGAATTTGCTGTTGACTTTCTAACCAGAATAAATGATGATGATTCAATTTTTTGAAAAATGTTTTGTTCTTTTCTCATGAGGCTACTTTTCATGCTAGTGGAACAGTAAATCGCCACAACTGCAGAATTTGGGGGTCAGAGCATCCACATCCAATTTATTCAGCATCAACGTGACTCACCCAAAGTTAATGTTTGGTGGGGCTTGATGGACGGTTGTGTGATTGGTCCTCTCATATTTGTAGAACAAACAATAAATGGGGACAATTAGTACGACATGTTAACAGAGTATGTCTTTCTCCAAATGGATATTATTGAGGCGGAAAACAGACTTGTGTTTTTCCAACAAGATGGCGCCCCACCTCATTACAGTAACCACGTGCTCGCGCGGCTGGATAGGCAGAACTGCCCCATTGGACTTTTTGTTTTGGGGCCATATAAAAAATGTGTACAGTAAAAAGATCCGAAACATCAATCTTTACGCGAAAGAATCGTCACGGCGGTTGAGACAGTTACACCTGATACGCGGGTGAATACGTGGCGAGAAGTGGAATATCATCTCGACGTGTGCAGGGCAACAAATGGATCCCACGTTGAAGTCCATTAATGTTAAAACAAAACTTGAAAGTACTCTGTTTTATTGTATGTACTCGTTGATGTAGTTTTTCATTAATTTCAACATTAAATTTATACTTAAAACTAGGGAGTGCTTTTTAAAAGACGCTGTACATATACTAATATGTTTTATATCTTTTAAAAGTTTATTTGGATCTAAGTACTATACAATCTTAAGTCAATGAACAAGTCAGCGGCTGTCTGAATGTTTGTTTATTAGGTACATCAGTTTGAGCATTGTTTTCAAGCAATTCATTTGTTCCTCTGATTAGTAGATGTGTTTTAATAAGTTACTGTTATCAAGTAACTTATGATTATTTTGTTGGTAGGTATATTGTTTAGAAGTTATTTTGGATATTTTATAGTACATATTTTTCGAAATCGACATTATTCTAGTATTGAAAAGCATTTGGCATATTAAAACGTCGCGCTTGCCATACGTCTTGACGATTTTGGGTTAAATATAGCAAAGAGGCAACCGCAACTTACATTCTCCACAAAAAAACTAAACATGTCCAACTTAAAAAAGGAGTACGACAAGGTAACTCCTTTTCTCCAAAACCCTTCACTTTAGCATTTGAAGAGATTTGTAAGAAAACTGACTGGAACGACAAAGGTATCAACATCAATGGAACTCCACTGACTATTCTAAGATATGCTGACGATATTATTATCCTGGCACATATTCTAAACTTGAGAGGTTCGTAAATATGTGTTAAAAGTTTCATATTTGTATGTCTGAAAGTTTAATAAATATAGGCATGTGATATACGTATATTTTCTTTTTGAAACACGCTGTATAATGCATATACAATATTCAATAAAACGAGACGAACAAAAATTTTGTAATATCTGTAACAGAAATATGATAGCGTTAGGAAAATCACAGATAGGCAAAAGGTAATGAAAAAAGGAAGGCCATCAAAGAGAACCAAATTTATTTATTTCTGATGTGCGACTTTCCAAAAACAATAGAGGCCAAAACTCACATGTCAAATGTACACAGTAGCACTTTGCACTGTTTGTTTTACTCATAAATATTAGTTATAGTATAAATGTAATATTTAGAAATGGTATAAAAGGGCGAAAATTAGAAAAAATAGTACAAATAAAAAACTCGTTGATAAGACGTTTGTCACTTGTCGATTAGAAAACTGCTCGCTACGCGGTTTTCAAAACATGGACGCGTGCTGAAAAACCGCGCTTATTGAACTCTTTCTTTAATATACTATAACGATATCGATTTTTATTTTTCAGGATTAGACTAAAAATAAATATTCTTGGAATGTATAAAGCCCATTATTAAATATGGTTGGAGTCCAATTGTTAAGCAGTTATTAAAAAAGCATGTGAGTAATTAGTTGATTATTTTCTATGTCCCTTGTTTAATAATATGTCATATGAGACATTATCTAAATTTTATGAAAATAAAAAAAATCGGATCGACAGAGTTAAGGGTTAAGTATAAAGTATTTGCTTAATTAAAAATACTTTGAAATTTGAAACATTTTTTATAGGTTTTTGGTGCAGGAAACAAACGAGATGCAAACTCACTCCATTTGGAACTGAAATTAAATTGGAGATCCTGTGAGAATTAAAACAAATACAACGACAATTACAAAATCAATTGGGGGTACAAACATCAATTTAGGGAACAAAACAATGTTAAGAAGTTTCTTGTTTATAGGCTAGTCTAGACCGAAACTGAAACAAAAATATCTTGATTTTCTAAATTCTATTTTTTTTTTTTGTTGGGAGATGATTTGCATAGAACTAACTAACGTGTTATAATATCAAATGATAATAGCAGTCATATAAGTTGCCTAAATGCTGAAAGACTTATTAGTTATCGGTTATATCGTTATATCTTGTAATTCTAGAAAACTGTGTATGCAGCAATATAATTCGAAACATAATATTAATTCCTTATAAGTTTTTCCACAAGATGGCACATATAATTTTTGTACATTTATAAACATAATTTGCAAATATGATTTGTATTTGTAATTACCAATTACTATTCAAATAAATCCAAAGTATTGAATAAATATTTCTAACAGGGTATATTTTATTATTATTAGCTAAATAAAATAGGTCTGTTTTTGTCTAACGTTTCAAAGAAAACTAAAAACATTTGTGTTGTATATTTTAATAACATTGTTACTATTTAACTTACAATTAGGTTTATATTAGTCACGAGTTTATTACAACAAAGTAACAAGACAAAATGGGATATGTAAGCTGGGCCGCTTTATCCATTAGACAAGGAGATTTATCAGGGATTCTTGACTAGCTAGATTGAAGACAAAAATACTTTTTTATCTTTTAATTTCTAATAATCCAGATTTTAACGTTACCTCCTAAATAACATCCCAACGAAGTGTGGAACGTGTGCAGTGCTTCTTGGAGGAAAAAGAAACTTCTATTAAGAAAAAAATATTTCTAATATTTAGGTGGTGGGTGGTTTAATTTTAATCACGTAATCAATTTTTCTGCATCTGATATACTAGTTTATTGATAAACTCGAGTGAAATTTCGAGAAATTTTGGCGCTCTTGGAAAGAATTTAATTTTCCGTGGAAAAATGATCTCCTGAAAACGCCGCCGTATCCGTTTTTAATTATCTGCAATCGTTTTTTAATATTTTTTAATATTCTTTAATATTTTTTAATATTTGATATTTCAATATTTGATATCGAGAAAAATTAAAATTTGAAATTTCGTAATGAAAACATAAATAAATCTATTTGGATAGATCGTTTTATATATCGATTTGTAGTCTTATCGATTAGTTTCAGTGAGCCAAAAATGATTTCGTTGTGAGAAAAATGTAATAAACCTAAAATTTTTGAAAAAAATTTCTGACCAAAATGGTAAAAATATTTAAGAAATATTTGATAAGATTTTTTCGGAAAATTTTATGGCGATTTTTTCAGATTATCCGAAGGAAATTGATTGTGTTTAAGATAATTTTCTAGTATATATCTTTGTTACAAATAAGTTACAAATAAGTAATATATCGGTAAATTATCAATTTTATAACGGTTTTTCGCTGTTTTGTGCTATTTCTTCTTCTTCTACAAATGTTTCACACAGAACAGTTTAGCAGAATTCGTTACGCATCGTTTGGGACTAAATTTATTAAAATCGATTGAAAGTTTCTCGAGAAATCAATTAAAAGCCCTTCCGCGAATAGATAGCTGATTCAATGCGATTTTCTGAATTTTAAGTTTTCTAGGCAGTCCTTATATGTTCTCCGACTAAGTATGGAATGCTGAATCGATTGGCGAAAACTATAAGTTTCTCTACTAGACTAGATATACCGTTAAGAAGTTATGCCACCCAAAATCGGCTGAAAATGCGAGAAATTGTATTTTGTTTAAATCGTTATTTGTCAATTTTCCTGCTGTTTACAAATATTAAGTTCATTTTACTAGCTCCTTCTGTAATATATTTGTAATATCAAGCGAAATTTTGTGAAATTTTTTCACGGGCAGAGGAAAATGAGTGAAAACAAGTGGGAAATATTGGATTTTTAAGAAATTTTGGAGAAAATATAAATGCATCAATAGGAAAATGACCCAGACAAACAGGAGTAGGTCTACAAGGTAGAGAGTTAAATTAGTCAGACAAATCAAGTAGGAAAAAACTAATTAAAACTAAGCATCATCAAATTAGATATCGTTGGCGCACTTGTAAAAAGGCCAATTTGGATAGATTATAGCTTCTTGTTCATAGATTCTTGTTTACTGTCATAGTCCCTTTTATCCGTGCGCCCTCGATATATAAGACGAGTTTATACAGTTTCGACTAGATCAGGGGTCGGCAGATGACGGTTACAAAGAGTCCCGGAAATGGATACAAAGAGTCACTTATTTATCTTATATATTAATTCAGCTAAACAAGCTAAATTTGCAGGATAAAGAAACTCACATTATTCAATTGAATGATAATATCCAGGCATTAAAAAAACTGGCGCCGTAAAGTAAATCTTGGAAACTGTGCCACGTTTGTAAATCTTTGCACCAAGACTGAAGAATTGAAAGCAGAAATTATAGAAAATCTAAGAGAAGAAATTAATAAGCACCAAGAGTTCTCTTTGGATATTACCGACATTCTCGATGAATTTTTGGAGCTACGAAATGACTCTTCAGCACTTGACATCTTTGCGGAAAAATGGTTACCTCAATTTTGGTGTGCTATTGCATGATCGGTATCCTAAAGTTTTCATACCTTCTTTTCCAATATTAATGCTATTTGCTTCTACTTATCTCTGCGAAAGTGGATTTTTAACGCTTCTGTAGATTAAGACAAAAACCAGGAATAAGCCGAATATTCAAGATGACCTAAGATTGGCGTTGGCAAAAACTCAACCAAGAATTATAACGTTTTTATGCAGATGCAAGCTCAATCAACAATAATTAATACTTAATAAAATAAGTAATACTTAATAAAAAGTATCATCACTATTAGTCCTAAAATATATTTTGTTAAATCCGGTTAGGAATTCTTCAATTTTTCAATACTCAATTGGATGCGGGAATGTTGATTTTTTCCAAACTAGAATAGAAAAATAAAACAAAAAAATCAATGCAAACTATTTCACGTTTCCACTTTTCGAATTCTTTAAACGCCTTTTCGTATTTTTCTTTTGGCCTCTCTGGTAGCAACGAATTAAGGGCCAATTCTGCAGACACTTCGATATCTGCATACATGTTTAAAAGCAATCCATTGCACATTTGCACAAACTTAGAAAAATGGTATATTTTACAGCAAGAGAGTGGCGTTTTTTTGGTGAGGTGGGAGTTTGCTCACGAGCGCCAGCGAGTTAGCAATCACACCGAACCAAAAAAAAACACTCATCTCGAGTAGTAAATGCAATTTTTTCTACTGATTTCGCTTGTAGACATAATTGGACATGCATAATTCGACTTTAATAAATCCAATTCGAAGCGAACTGTCAATACAAATTTAATTGTTGGTTTAGTCGTTTCCATGGTAACATATTGCATTCTCATAGAAGGTGATACTTTTCGAAATCAAATGTCCTAATTTTATTTCGCTTTTTTTAATAGTTTCAGGCTCGTGTTAGATTTGTACATAACAAATTCCATAGAAATTGAAGTAATTAATAAGAAAGTCCATGCAAATTTGGTTATTTTAGTGTTTTAATCGAGAAAATTATAAATTTAAGATGCTCATTTTCATCTCTAGATGTGAAAATATTTTCATCTCTAGAATGAAAAAATGCCATTTTCATCTAGGGTAAGCCGTGGAAAAATTGCCATTTTCACATATATCAGTAGAAAAATGAATTTTTATTGTGTTTACTTCTCAATTCCATAGCAATGTCAGATTCATTACCAAAAGGGACTTGATTATCGTATTTAAAATGGAAAGTAAAATATTAATAATAATTGAATAATGAGTAATTTTTTTACCGGATTTAACAAAATCTTGTGTACAATATGTTGGGAAATACATGTTTTTCTGTTTACGATGTATTTTTTTTTCCCGACTGTCGCCTCGAGAAAAAAACTCACGTCTAAATTCCGATTCTCATATAAGCGACACTCACATACACGACGTCACGCGACATCGCCTGTCAAATAATTATTACATTGTTTTAAATGCCCACTTAAAACAATGTAATCATTATTTGACGGGCGATGTCGCACGACGTCGCGTAGCTGTAGTCCAAATGATTGGGCGGTCAGATGCTATGGACCGCTATAGCACTCTATAGACTTCATGAATTAATTGTGGCTTTTTTAAACATAACAAAGAGATTAATAAATACATACACTCTCATGGGAGCTTTGCGTTACCCTGGGTGAAAGATTCGGAACTCACTCCTGCACCTAGGGTCTTATCGCTGAAAAGATGAATATTTCACAAAATCCCAAAAAATAATTTTAAACTATGCGGATAAACTATAAACTATGCCATAAATAATAAACTGATAAACTATGCCATATATTTAAAAAAAAAAATATTTTAATGTCTCGTCTTTTTTTTGTGTCGTTTTTTATGTCTAATCTTGTCTAGTCATGTCTAGTCCCGTCTAGTCTTGTCTAATCTTGTCTAGTCTTGCACAATCTTGTCTAGTCTTGTCCAGTCTTGTCCAGACTTGTCTACTTCTTGTCTTTAGCTAGTCTTGTCTCTTTCTTGTCTTGACTGTGTAGTCGACTAGATTAAAAATGAATTGGACTAGAAGTATTAGATTGTGCTTCCCATGGTCCACTTAATTATTATAAGTTAGTAGTCTAATTCAAGTTCAATATGAAGTTGTTGCAACTTAAAGTTGTCACAATGCGAAGCCGCAACATGAAGTTGTCGCAACATGAAGTGGTTTCAACATGAAGTTGTCGCAACATGAAGTTGTTTCAACGTGAATTTGAAAATGAAATGTGAATTCGAGGTTAAAAAATATCTTCTCGTAGTTTAAACTAGATAGATTGTTTTGATCCAGTCAGTTCAACATGAAGTTGTTGCAACATGAAGTTGCCGCAAATTCGAAGTTTCAACTTGATTTGTTTCAGACAAGACAAGACTAGATAAACAAGTTTAGACGGACAAGACTAGACAGACAAGACTGGATAGACAAGACTAGACGGACAAGACTAGACGGAAAAGACTAGACAGACAAGAATAGACTTGCAAATTATTTTGTCGTTTTCGTTCAATTTTGACATAAAACGAAAGAATTGTGCAAGGTGTGTCCACTCAAATCAACAAAAAAAGCAGATTTTGCTTAGAAAAGAGATTTTGGTTTTTGAAAATTTGTCAATTTTGGTTAATTATTTTGACGTTTTCGTCCAATTGTGACACAAAACAAAAGAATTTTGCAAGGTTTGACCATTAAAATTAACAAAAATAAAACAAATTTTGTTTCGTATAAAGATTTTAAATTTGGTTTTTTTAAATTTGGCAATATTTGTCAATTATTTTGACACTTTTGTCCAATTTTGATATTAAACAAATAAATTTTGCAAAGTTTCTCCACTCAAATCAACAAAAAAACAAAATTTGATTCGAATAGAGATTTTGGTTTTTGAAAATCTGGCAATATTTGCAAATAATACAAAGTTATAAAAGTATTCCGCACCGGCTATAATGTAATGTTCAGAATATTGAGCACACAATCACATCAGATCAAAAAAGTAAGTCGCAGCGAAAGGGTTAACAAAGAGAGATTTTAAATTTGTCTAAAAAAATATGTCTTCATTATTTTTCATGACTAATGGTAAAATACGTAAAACCGCATTTTTTTCTCCCCGACTTTTATTTTCAGAGAATATTCAAATAGCGTATTAAAATTGTTATATGGGAACACTTGAAATTTACAAATGCGTTTATTGATTGCCTTTCGCAGAAGGACCATTCAACTCGCCCAAAAACAGACGCTAGCCGTCCAGACGTCCAAAAAAATTTCGGCAGACTATTGCCCTTAAAATATCTCACAATCTCTCAATCGATAAAAACAGCAACTACATATATCTATCACAAATATTTAATACTTGAAAATATGCTACATTATTGATTTTCACATTCCTCGAACTTGATTATATTATATGTTTTTATTCCTTGAAAACTAAACCTGATATTAAGTATAAAAAAATAAAGACTCAAATATTATATTTAAGAAGATTAGAGTTTTTATACTAAACTAGATCTGGTTTTATACTTTTTTTTAGAGGACAAACTTTGTAGAGGCAAAGCTAGACAAACAAAACAAGACATACGTGATATGACTAAATACATACGATTAGACAGACAGGACATACTGGACTAAATAGACAAGACTGGACAGACAAGACCATTTTACCAAAAAATTATCAAAGGAAAAAAATATGTTACAAACTGGTTTATTTTTTCTGTAATATATAAATTGTAAGTTAATTGATGTGTATCAAAATTTTAAGTTTTATCTGATCACGTTTCAAACACAAGTTTCAAAGGAGCATATAACTTCTGTGTGAACATTATGCATACTTCAGCAATAAATCGAATGCTGCAAAATATGATACAACGTATTTATTTAAAAATGTGCATTTGCATTCCTGTCTCACCGCTTTCGCACTGAACCGGAAAGTATGATACAGCAGATACTAAGGGAAGAGAATTATTGGAGATGTCTTCCTAAAGGTGGTTCGATATAGGATTTACACGACATGAAGAATATCAATCAGAGGGCAATTATTTAATGTACTTGGTATATCTAATAATTGATTCTAACGATATTTTAAGTTTACGATTGGATAAACTTATATAAGTTTTAAACGAGAAATTGTTAACTTTTGTAATATGCGATGAAGTAAAAGCACAAGAGCAAGTCCAAATCCACAAGAACAGTGGAACATGTGGAGACTAATCTAATTGGTGTTGCAAAAAAATCGCTCAAACAAATTACCTTAAAAGGCACAACAAAGTGACCATCATAGTACATTTAGATTTGGAAATAGAAGCAGCGCTAGACAAAGGAACTGTGCGATATGTGTCTTCTTGGATATAGAGGAAGCCTTTGACAACACCTCGCACGAGGCTGTCAAAGCGGCCCTCGAAAGAAGGGATATCGACAGCACTATCTAAAAGTGGATGGGAGAAAAGCTGAGAACCAGAACGGCGGAAGCACAAGTGGGAAGAAACACCATCAAGATCTTCACAACTCTAGGGTGCCAACAGGGATGTGTGCTATCACCACTGATGTGGAGCCTGGTATTTGACGAATTACTGGCTAGGCTAATCGACCATCAAATGTCAAGGTTACGCCGATGACATAGTCATCATATCAAGAGGGAAGTTTGAAGGAACGCTCTGTGAAATCGTACAAAATAACCTCAAAGTAACTAGTAGATGGTGTCAAACAGTGGGACTGAGACTCTACACAAGCAATACCACAGTGATTCCATTTACTAGAAAGAGAAAACTAAACTGCTTACAGCCCATACTCTTAGATGGGACGGCAGTAGAATACAAACCGGAGATAGGGCATCACACTAGATAGCAAACTTCTATGGAATAGACACGCTGAAGCAGCTCTTCGGTGTGCAGATATCTGGCAGGGAAAACGTGGGGTCATAAGCCCACAATCTTGCGATGGATGTACACCATGATAGTGACATCTGCGGTCACTTACAGGGCAGTTGCGTGGGGAAGAGAACCAAGCTGGGCTCTATGAGGAAACAGCTTGAGAAGATTCAAAGACTGGCGTGTGTCTGCATCGCGGGGGCGATAGGATCTTTCCCGACAGCAGCAATGGAACTGTTGCTGGATCTGACTCCATTGCACCTTGTCGTGGAGAGGGCCACCAGATCGGCGATTGTAAGGTTCGGCAAGCAAGGAATAGGCTGAGGGAAAATAATCGGGAACAGAGAATAGCCTCACTGCCAAGATCCCCTGGCTCGAAGCACTAAAAGACGAAATGTTATGCAAATACCATGTCGAGAAAAACTACACAGCAATGTGTAGTAGTAAAGCCGATTGGAGCGACGAATCCTCAGCATACCACATAGAGCAAAATGCTTTTAAGTGGTATACAGATGGTTCGAAGACAGGGATGTGCAAATACTTCGAATCCATGGGAACATTCCCATGTATCTTCCAAGCAGAGGTACACGCAATCGAAAGATGTGCACAATTTAGATGTGCACAATGTCAGACAGCCAAGCAGCCATCAAGGCCATTAGATCATACACCATCAGATCCAAACTGGTATGGGACTGTGTGGGTAAGCTAAACAAGCTTGATTGAGAAAATAAAGTAATGCTATACTGGGTACCAGGGCGCAGTGGTATAGACGGAAACGAAGAAGCCGTTCATCTAGCAAACAAGGGATCCAGTAATCCCTTTATAGGTCCGGAACCCTTTTGCGGTATGAGTTTGAACACCATCCACAAAGTTTAGATAAGGAAATACGAGAACAATTGATGAAAACCTGGAAAGAACTTCCAGGATTGAGACAATCCAAAGTAATGCTGGGATCTTTTAACCAGAAAAGAACAAAAGAACTGAAACTAAACAGGAACAAGCTTAGAATTCTGAAAGGAGTCCTGACGGGACATTGCAGACTTGCAGGAAACATCTCAAGACCATAGGCCTAGAGGAAGATGACAAATGCAGATTATGTGATTCAGCAGAGGAAACCGCCATACATCTGCTCAAAGACTGCGGAGCACTGCACCGCAAGAGACCATCCACCAAGAACTGGTTCACCACATAGTACCTCGTGAAAATTGTATGGGATTTTCTTATTTAAGTGGACAAGCAGAATATTCCTAATATAACCGTTGATGTATAAGAAAAGGTTTTGCAACATAGTCGCAATTCCTAGGTACAGTAGAGGTACCAGCAAGGATAAAAGGAAAGATAAAAGGTACCAGCAAAATCACGTAATACCAAGACTTAAAATAAAAATTTAAATAATTTGAGATAGAAAGACCATAGCGATTCCAATTTTTCCTAGGTGCATTAGGAGCAATACCGCTGGGCGTTTGGAACTGTTTGTAACTCAAAGGAAAACTGCAACAGTTATTCCTTCGTTCCTGTTGCAGAAAGAGGCGTTGTTACGAACGACGATACCTTTGTGACTCGTAGATTTTTGGTTGGGATCCGACTCACAGAGTTCATATTTCCAATGTAATATTCCTATGACACTCAGGGCCCTGGGCATTTCCCACTGGGCACTCTGGTCATGTGCCCAGGGCCCCGCGATCGATTGGGGCCCCCTAGTTCCAAACCTTTGCCTACCAAACCTTTTGAAAGAAAACAAAATCGAAGACGGATTTTAAATCCGGACGGAGAATCTTTTTAAGCATGATGGTAACTAACTGCAGTGGCGAATGCTTCTTCTCCAAATTAGAAGGGTACCTCTTCAATCAACATATTTTTTTAAGGACTAATCTGTGAATGCTAAAAGACTTGTGGATAATATTATTTTATCTCTTCATTTAATGTGACTGTAAAGATATAAAAATCTAAAACTTTGCTTATCTGCTTTCCTTGTCTATCCTAACAAAATAGTGACTTCTACTACAAAATAGTACTCTCTCAAGATTATATTACCTTGACCTAAGGGGCCCCGATATTCTAATGTGTCCAGGGCCTCCAAAAGCGTAAAGACGGTCCTGATTACACTGTATTAATAAATAAATAATAATACTCTAAAATGGGGTATTCGGTACGTACGGCACATTTTTTTCACCGCGGAATCTTCGCCGTAGGAACTTTCACCGCAGGAACGTTTCAACGCCCACGTTTCACCAAACCTAAGTTCACCAGTTACTAAACCTAAGTTTTCACCAAAGTTCACCAAACCCTAAAATGGACATACTTCATACTTCATACAAATTAATTATGCAGAAAGGCTTGATTCAACTCCATAAACCATTTCGGAGCATATTCGGAAACTAGGATTGGTGTGAAAATATTCGAGATGGGTGCCACATGAGTTAAGTGAGAAGAATTTGAACGATTGAGAATTGCATATGATCACTCCATCACATGCACATCTCTGCTTGCACAGAAAAAAGGCTATCCTTCTTGGACCGGATGATAACTGGGGATGAAAAGTGGGTAAAAGTGGCTAACCTAACCTATGAAAACATCGTAAGGAAAAGGGAATCCAGGAAACCTTCCCCTTCGCGTCTATACCGCAGTTGGCTTGATTAAGAGAATATTGTGTATATGGTGGGACATCTAAGGACCAGTGTATTTTGAGCTGTTGAAACTGAACAAAAAGCTAAATTCGGAGAGGTACTGTCAGTAAACATTGTTGAATGATTTATAAACAGCACTTCAAGGAAAGCGGCCGGCAATTTTCAATAGGAAGGACATCATACTGCTTTCGGGACTCGTCAGAAACTCGCAGAGCTAGGCTGGGAAATTATGTCACATCCATCATACACCTCATCATACACCCCATCATACACCCCATCATACAACCTATCATACACCCCATCATACACCCCATCATACACCCCATCATATACCCCTTCATACACCATCCGATTATCACTTGTTACTGATGCCCCTTGCAGGGCAAAAATAAACAAATACGAAGAAGACTTGTTCAATTTTTCGTCTAGGGATAAGGCATTTTTGGGCAAAAGTGTGAAATTCAACAGAAGTCAAAAATAGTCAAATATAGTGAAATAGATTATTTAAGAAAGTTTATTCAAGGTATGAAAACTGAATTTTAATGTTAAAGGCGACACTTTCCGGTAGACCTAATCCTTCAGCCCACAAATCCCATAAAATTAAGATAATTCATGAGACATTAATGATCAGCTCTACGAACATTTTGTTGAAGCAAAAAATGTTGAAAAGAATAATCAATAAAGCTCAGCTAACTTCATTCTCGACAATGTAATAAAATCAAGTCAGATTTTCTTTTTCTGTGTAACCCAAAACATCGTGTGGAGAGGAATACTGTTTGCGTTTATCACCGATGGCGACATTCATTCAAGGCTCCGTGGCTCTTGTATTATAAAAAATATCATACGTGAAAATTGTGCGTTCCATCATTTGCTTCAAAAGCACCGAACGGCAATCAAATTCAATAAATTGCTTATATTTTGCATTCCTATGTGAAACTATGGATTCTATTATAAGGATTTACTGCTTCAAATAGACGTCCTGGATCTGTCTGCTGAGGCTAACATTTATTTCAAGATTTGTCTCTTGACAAACTGAAATATCTTTCGATGCTGTGTGCAAATACTGTATTTGAATTTTGTAACGAAGATAATTGGTTGTTGTTGCTAAACGTTTGAAGATAGAATTTTTGACCACGAAATTTAAACACTTACACAGCTCAATTTCGGCCCGGTTTTTCTAAAAAACTTTAAATACTAGTCAAGTGTGGAAGACAGTTGAAAGCCATCAGTCTGCTTGCAAGATAATACAGTATACCATCGCGTTTAACCCTTATGTGCACATCCGGATACCCGGATATTCACACCAGTTTTATGTTTATTATAATAAGTGATTATATGAGGTTTTTTTCTTTTTATCATCATTTACAGCAGAATCACAGTGCATTGTCGATAGTAAAATTACCACTTTGTTTTTCTTTGGAACGTACGAGCACAATGCAATATATTCGTGAAATTTTTGAAATTCGTGAATATTCTTCTCTAGATTTATGAAGAGCCATTTGTTTTGGAATCTAATACCTGCTCCACACTTTCGCGGAGTAACTTCGGACTCGCATCCACACTCTCGCATCACATCGCAAAGACCTCAGTGCCATGAGTGACACCGAACAGGTAGTAGCTGCTGCTGCAGCTATTTGTGCTTTTATTCATGCTTTCTTTTCCTCGTACTCGTGCCACATGCCTCTTTCACTTGGAACCGGCCTTGCTCTATGGGGCCTCAATATAGCAGATGTCGTGTAAATCAAAGGAAAACCTATAACTCCTGGGAGCGCAACGTCCTATCACCATTCGAGCCTGTGTCATCTATTGTCTTGTTTCAATAGATTTAAAAGTCAAACAAGCTGCACTTACCGTCAATATGCACTCCATGGAGAAAAATCTGTTTAGAGAAGTTACTGGATTTAACGCTTCTCCAAACCAAATCGAAACAAGCGCAAATATAGAAGAATTTATTCACCCGTCAGATGTTAGCCACACCAATACTATCTGACCTTGACAAACAAATTATCCACTTGAATATATACAGATGGCTCAAAATCCAAATACGGAGTCGTGTCTGCTTTTGTCGTATACAGGGGGATGAGGAAATATTCCATGAACAGTTCAGATTAAAAAATTACTGTTCTATCTTTCAAGCAGAGCTCGTCGCAATTAAGGGGGCACTTAAATATGTCTCCGTAAACATAGACCACATCTTCACAATCTTCTTCAATCATCTGCGATAACCAATATGTGTTGGAAGCCTTAACACATCTTACAAAGCCCACAGATCTTTTAGTGGAAACCTGGCAGGCGGCAAAAAACTTATCAAGCAGAGTCAACTTACGATTGCACTGGGTGAAAGCTCATGCCGGAGTAGTCAGAAATGAACGGGCAGATAGTCTGGCAAGGCAAGCTTCAGGCATAAATCGTTCTGGTGGAGATTTTCAGGATATCCCACTTTCATACACTAAAATACCTAGAGAAACTATTAAGCAAATGATAGCTTCTTACAGCCTAAAATAATGGCAGTTGAGATGGGATGCCTCAAAAACTGGGCTCTGGACGATGATTTTTATACCCAACATAGAATATTGGACAAAAATGGATCTACAGCTGATACACCACGCAGTGCAACTGATCATTGGTCATGGAAACTTTCAGGCCTACCATAGATTTGGAAAGAGCGAATCACCGCTATGCACATGCGGCGAAACGGACGCACCATCACATGTGCTATTTATTCAATTGTCATCTGAAAGAACACTATAGAATCCAGACAGAATTAAGAATTAATGTAGCCGGAGGTATCTGGCCAAAAAACGAAACAGAATTAAAAGCAGCAAGTAAAAAAAAAAAAAAAACATGGTGGAAAAACTTTAACAGTAGTGCAACTCAATTTAAGAGACTTGACTTTGATTAAACAAACTAATTGTAAGTTCTAAAAATGTGGCCATGATACAAGTATAACCAGCATATTGTCTTTTAGACGAAATGCTGAATACATATGATACAGTATATGTGAAAACAAATAAGCTCTCCCTTTGACTCGGGTACAAAAAACCGTCTTTGGAACGAAGTTATCCAAGGAGAGGCGGTAAAGTTCAAGGCGGGCCGAGTAACCTCTCTATACTGTCGTGCCTCAATCCACTTCATGCTACTTTCCAAGAGTGTAGAGCAAGGCATATTTTTCTCAAAGTGCCAACAATAGACAAATTTCATGACAATAAATGTTTAGCGAGCGGTTAACTAGTGAAATAATTATCCTTGGTAATATTTCTGCCACTTTGAATGGTGCTGTGAATTCTTTTACAGCTCTCTCACTCTGATTTTTTTCACGAATTTCCAGTTTTTCCCAAATAAATGATCCCATCATTAGATCCGAGGGTATGCATTCTCGGCATCGCAAATCCACCAAATTTTAATTCCATACTTAGCTGGCTTAGTAGGTAAATATTGTATAAACTTTGTTAAAGTTAGGATAAAGCTGCTCTTCAATTGTTAAATTTGCTGTCGGCGTGTACATATTACTTTTGAAAAAGGTCCCACAGGCCACGACATTTTTTTTATTAATATTACTAAAAATTATATATTTAAGACTTTTCTACAGATTTTTTTTTTCTGCTATTTTACCCGCTTTTTTACCCGTGTGATTTTTTATATTTTTATTTACTCTTATTTACCCGCAGCGATACACGCGGCGTGGAGTTGTTATCAGGTATCACTCCGCCACGTGTATTTTCTGGAATACACAGCTTGCAAGTCTCAACTTGCATAAAACTAAAAACATCTCAAAACGTTCGCACTGATCACACAATAGTGCATGTGTAAGTGCCTAAGAATGTCGTACGAACGTGAAGTGGCTCGTCTCCAGGCCTTGATGGCCCAGTATGTGGACATGAGTGACGATGAAGTGAACACCGTTCCAGACTCAGACCCTAATTTTTTGTATGAAAATTCGGATAATAATAGTTGTAATACGTCTTCGAGCGAAGGTTTGAGTACAAAAATATAGTATAAAATTGTATTTTATCAAAACAGATTGCTTATTTTAGAACTGGTGAATACAAAACGAAAATTTCATCTTTCTACTAAAAACCTTGCCTCAAATAAATGAAAAAAAAAACTGAAGATCGTCCCAAATTGATTGTTACGTCGACAAATAATGAAAGTGAAGATGAACTGGAGGAAGCTAACGAGGGCGATACTGATTGTGAAGAAGAGCAGGAATGGGGATTAATTGTTGGTAACTTTGTTGAATTTTCTTATGAAAATGAAATTGGAGTGTCAGATGATGTTGTTCAAATCAAAAATCAAAATGAACTTGCGTACTATAAATTATTCATTGACGAACAACTTGTGGATTCCATTGTCAATCCAACTAATATTTATGCGGAACAAACAATCGTTCACGGCATTGCTGAACATATCATAGGACCATCTTCACGCTTGAATAAATGGTACCCTACAGACAGAGACGAAGTGTATAGATTTCTTGGATTTTTGATGTGGATGGGATTAGATAAAAAACAATCTCTTGGTGACTATTGGCGAAAATCTGATCTTTATTGGTCAAACGCAGCCAAATTTATGTCACGCAATAGATTCGAAATTATTCTTCGAATACTGCATTTTGCTGATAATGAGCTATGTACAGAAGGTGACAGATTACATAAGGTGCAATCACTTGTTGACTTATTTTTACAACAATAAACTTTTTTCACAAAAAAAACTAAAAATCCATGAATTTATAACATTTTATCAATTTTTTTTTTTTTGGGCTAACAATAAGTTGCAATGTGTGTTCTTCCACGCCACACCAACCATTCCGTCATAAAAAACATATGATAAGCAAGCTCCGGTAGCATACACACGACCAGAAAGAAGATATTGTGCGTGTATACGAAATTACACACGCGGCGTACAGGACCCTACTAGCGTGTATACTTTTGGATACACATGGCAGTTAACGTGTTAAGGTTGAATTGAACATTATCCAAATGTCACGAATTGTCCTCTTCTGCTTGTGTCTCGCTTCTATCGACGTCTCGAATCGAATAAATCGCCTAATACAACGAAATCTGTGTTGATCTGAATTGACGCGCGGTAAAGAGGGGACGAAGTTCTTTTCCACACTTAACTTGTATGATCAATATTTGAATAATTAACCCCAGAATAAATCAAAACCCCAATAATACCATACATTTCTTGTATATTTACCGGCTTCCACAATCGCTGCGAATTCGGATTCTTTACGTTATAATTATGCTACTATACTTATGCTATATTATACTTTCCTACCTTTCTTCCTTTCTTGTTATTCTACCGAACAATAAGATCTACTATTTCGTCTGAAATATTTCTTTTATAATAAGACCGTAATAAAACTTCTGGATATCTATGTGGGCCACTTCTTTGCCGTAAAATATTGTGAGAAGGAGTATGATCTAGGGAAAGAGTGGCATGAAAGAGCCAGTTTTGAAAGAAAGGGGAAAAATACAACAGAAAATAAATTAAATAATCAGTAAAATTTGTATTATAAGTTGTTGTTTATTCCTTTATGTAGGTAATGTGATAAAACATTTTCCAAAAGCAACAATTTACTAAGACTTCTAACCATTTATAAGTAGAATGAGATTCGGCTCTTTCATAACACATGAGCATTGAAAGAGCCAACAAAAGTTTTGAAAGAGCCAGAAAAGTGACTATTACAATAGAGTTTTCTCTAGAAAATTGAGTTTAACATATGAGCTATGATTGTCCATTATGATCAATGCCGGACTTTCTTTGGAGGGTTTCACATGTAGTACCAAATGTTTCAGAGCTTTAATGAAACATTCTTAATTCATCCATCCAGAAATATTTGCCAATCCAAGAGCTCCTCGTAGAAACACAAAAATCGGTGGTTAAAAACCAGCAGCAGCATTAATGAAAAACAAAGTTGTCACAAAAGTTCCTCGTTCACCTGATGTTTTGATCCTCTTTCAGCAATAACTTTACGAGGATTAGTTACAGTGCTACAGCCTGTTTCATCTGCGTGAAATCATGGGCAGGGGAAAACTATATCTGATGTAAACATCAGTAAGATGTCAAAAAATGTACGGTATGTTAGGTATGTTCTTTTTATTAAAACTAGTTGCTATGGAGAGTGATGTATTTTCGGGTTTTCTAACGTCTAATTCTTTGTGTCTGCTCATAATACCTTTCAACCAATCATCGTTTGCACCCTTTCAACCAATCATCGTTTGCACGTTTATTTGGACAAACAGAATTAGCTTTTGTATAATCAATTACCAGTTTTTTTTTGTTGTCTTGTAAGCCTCTAGCAAACCATCTTGTTACACAGTAAAAATGCGCTTATTACCTACAATAAGATATATATATATATATATATATATATATATATATATATGTGTGTGTGTGTGTGTGTGTGTGTGTGTGTGTGTGTATAATATACCTTCTTGACTATTTTAGCTTCTGTAAGCTCCTGAAACATTAAGGGAAAGGGCAGTTTTATTTATAGACTGGCCTTTCTCAATTACTTCACAACTTCACAATAGCTTCCTTCCTCTATTGTAGATGCTGCGGGTCTTTTACACATCTTTGGTTTCGCTTTTTCAGATGATCAATTATCCAAATAAAATATTTTAACTGTCCATATAATGAATTAATACAGGGCTTGAATGATATTCAAAGATATGCCTTTGAAGAGCCAGTCATGAAAGAGCCGACTTTTTCATTACACCGTGGTCCGGCTCTTTCATAGCATATCCTCTCAAGAAATATAATCTCGAAAACTTTTACGAAAATAAAGCTTCGCCTACAAAATATTTACGTTATTGAAAGGCCTAATATATACGAGTATATACAATTATTCGCTTCGAGCGCAACTAGCGCCAAAGGTGACACTTTTAAGAACTTCATGACCGAAATACGTGAAAATATATTTCCCTCAAATCATTACTTATCAGGTGAATGAAAAATTTCAAAGTGTGTCTGAAAGTGTTTTCCCTGTTGGTTGTAAATATTGAATTTTCCTAACAGCGTCCATTCGCGAGGTATGACTTGACAAAATTGACAAAATCGAGCGAAATATCGCGAAATTTGGTCGCTCGAGAAGAGAACTGGGTAGCTAATCAATATTTGTCAGGAGATTTTAGTGCAGCCGTATTGAAATGACCTCCTGAAAACGATGCTGCAACCCATTTTTAATTATCTGCAACCGTTCTCGAGATACGGACTTGTAAAGTCGAAATTCGCGAAAATTTGAATTCGGAATTTCCAGGTAAAATAATTGAATCTTTCCCAACAATTTACACATCGTTTTGCTCGTCTTGTAGTCTAGTTTCAGCGTGCCGAAAATAGTTTCGTTGGGATTTGTTCTTTCAGAGAGGTTTGTACAAAACCGGATGGTGAAAACGAAGAGACGGCTTATAATAGCGAAACAATTGTTTATTTGTAACTTTAGAGCGAAATAAACTCGGAGATCGTTTTCAGCACTTAAATTTCCTTCGAGTAACCAAAAGATAATCTCAACCAAATTTTCAAAAAAATTCGTACAATTTTTTTTTTCATCATTTGGGTCGAAAAAAATGTGCTTTTTCGTTTTTTCTAATTTTTTTCAAAAACGTTAAGCAGCAACGAAATTATTTTTAGCACACAGAAACTACACGGTCAGACGAACAAATCGATGTGTAAATTGTTCGGATAGATTCAATTTTTCATTGAGATATTTCAAACTGAAATTTTACGATTCTCGATTTGATAACTCGATATTTCAGAAATGGTGATAGATAATCAAATACGGATTGCGGCAACGTTTTCAGAATGTCATTTTCATATTAACATACTTTAATTGTCCGCGGGGAATTTGTTACTTTCCTAGATCTATACTCGAACGCCAAAATTTCTTAAAATTTTAAACAATTTTAGCAGGCCATCGTGAACGGAAAGAGCTAGCGAAATAGAATTTGCATATTTGTAATCAGCATCAAAAATTCTTTCAGAAACGTTTTTCCATTTTGATATAACTGAAAAAATAACGATTTTAGCAAAATCGATTTTCTCGCATTTTATCGTTTCTGCAATCTTGACTTCTCGGTTCGATGGTATTTTTTAATTAAAAGCCTCCTAGGAATATGATATACGTTTACCGACTAATTTTGAGATGCTAAATCGATTGATGCCAACTAGAAGTCTATGTGACAAGTCGTTCAAAAGTTATGACATCGTGATTCGGAAAATGCGAGAAAATATATTTCCTGAAAGTCATTATTTATCAAGTGAATGGAAAATTTCAATGTGTGTCTGAAAGTGCTTTTCCTGCTGGTTGTAAATACACAAATAGTTGAGATAACCGGTAAAAAAAATATTGAATAGGAGACTAAGTTGTCTTTTAGACCATGGGTGGCGCTAAGCGCGGTTATGCACGGAGCGAATAGTATAGCCATATCTCTGTTAGTTTTGTACGTTTAGATCAGAGGTGTAGATATCAGAAAACAAATATAATGAACTCAAAAACTTACTTTTTATGCACGAAATCTTCAACACTTGGCACCGGCGCTATTTATTTCGCGTGAACTGCTTTCAAAATTACAATTTTTGCGTCATTCGTTCAAAAACTTCGGTGTAAATGATATCGGCACTTTCAAGACATGCCTCTTTCATGCCACTCTTCCCCTACTTTAAGCGGCGTCTTACTCCAAACTCTAACGAAAGAATATTGAATCGAAATTTGCGGCGCCTTACTCCAAACTCCAAAGAAAGAATATTTAATCGGAATTTTTCTTGATATCGAAATTTATCGATTTCGGAAACTATCTTAAGTTTCTGTATAGGAGTATTTTGAGGGTTCAAATGGGGTAGTGCATGCGCACCGCACGATAATCGCACATCAGATTATCGCATAGCCTCTCCTACTCAATTCCGACTCTCACCGCCAAGACTGGTGAACCCTGGTAACCCGGCCAACCTCTTCTGAGATGCGGTATCCAACCCGTATGGATGAGGAAGGACGGGGCTAGCGAGAGCGGGAGAAATGGCCCTCCGAAAAGGGGGTTTAGCGCAGGGCCAATAACCCTGCCTAGTAAAAACACAGCAAGTTACGAAAGCTACACCGCAGCCTCTGTCTCAATGTCTCTGTCCAATGGACTGTCCAAAACGGCGACGACAAGGCAACGAATCATGGCTACGAGAGAAGTAAGGAAGGCTGTACTAGGATTCACAGCGGTCAGCGACCGAATATGCATGATACGCATGAAGGGAAAATTCCACAACCTTGGTGTAATATGTGCTTACGCACCAACTGAAGAGGGAGAGGATGATGAAAAGGAAGACTTCTACATCAAATTACAGAGAACCTGCGAAGAAGTGTCGGAACATGATGCATTAATAATGTTAGGCGACTTTAATGCGAAGGTAGGAATAGAGGACGCGTACAGAAGTGCAGCGGGAACGCACTCACTGCACGACCAAACAAGTAAGAACGGGAAAAGACTGTGCCACATGGCAGCGGGTTGCAACATGAAAATCAGTAGCACATGCTTACCGCACAAAAGAATACACAAAGGCCCGTGGGTGATGCCAGGAAACCGAGGGGTCAACCAAATTGACCATTTACTTATCAATAAACGAAGAGCAACAATGATCACAGACGTAAAAACTATGAGACGCCCTAACTGCGACTCTGATCACTATCTCATACGTGTCTCGGTGAGGCAATGTATTACAGCTACTGTGGGGGGTAAGAAACATGTAAAAAAATGGAATACGCAGGCTCCAAGAGCGAAGGATAAACAAAAACAATATCAAGACCTAATTGAGCGTTCCCTAGAAAGAACGGAAACCGGTGAAAACGTGGACAAAGAATGGAACGCCATAAAAAGTGTCGTAATTGACATAGCGGAAAAGACAGTCGGGAAGGAAGTAAAGGACAGAAACACTTGGTTCGATGATGAGTGCAGAAGAGCTCTGAGGGAAAGAAACGAAGGCAGAAAAAAGATGCTGCAAACAATGACAAGAGAAAATAGAGCAAAATACGAGGAATTAAGAAGAGCGGCAAAAAGAGTGAGTAAACAGAAGAGGAAAAATGCGCTAAACAAGCAAGTAGAGAACTTAGATGAATACAACAATAACAACCAGAGCAGAAAGTTCTATAAACAAATAGCAATGCAAACCAGAGACTTCCAATCGAGAACACCTTTCTCACTAAGAAAGGAAGATTACTAAGTGCAGAAAAGGAAATACTTGAAAGGTGGCGTCAGTACTATAGTGAGCTGTTAACTTGTAAGAACGAAGAACATGAAAACAATGGGGAAGACGCAAAATATTATCACGCAGCGCAACCAGAAATCCCGGAACCCACCTATCAAGAAGTAAGAGAGGTAATAGTAAAGCTGAAAAATTATAAAGCATCAGGAAGTGATATCATAACAGCAGAACTCTTAAAAAGCGGTGGAGAGCACTTGTGGACACAAATCCACGGATTAATTGTCATGATATGGAATACGGAAACCATGCCTAAGGAATGGAAAAAAAGCATCATATGCCCAATCCATAAAAAGGGAAATAAGAAGGACTGCGCTAACTACCGAGGGATCACTCTTTTAAATATAGCCTACAAGGTGCTGTCAGCAGTAATATGCAAAAGATTTGCAATATATTCAGAAGAAATATTAGGCGAATACCAGTGTGGATTCCGAAGGAACAGGTCGACCATAGATCAAATTCACACGCAAAGACAAATAATGGAAAAATGTTATGAGCATAACATAACATTGTATAGCATATATATTGACTACAAACAGGCGTTTGATAGTGTCTCCAGAAAAGAGCTACTGAGACAATTGCTGGTACTAGGAGTACCCATGAAACTGGGAAAACTTGTAGGACTAACACTAACTGAGTCAAGAGCGCAAATCCTAATAGACTCCAAGCTCACGGGCGACTTTGCAATAGGAACGGGAGTAAGACAGGGCGATGCCTTATCTGCAATGTTGTTCAACCTATTGCTGGAGGCAGTAATCAGAGAGGTGAACGTAACAGGCACCCTAAAAACTAGAGCAGCGCAAGTGGGAGCATACGCTGACGATATATAAATCGCATCAAGAGGTAGGGAGCACCTATAAGAAATAACAGCGAGACTTGAACAAAAATCTTAATCAGTCCATGCGGACTGATAATAAACGAAAATAAAACAAAGTACATGAGATGTGGTAGGGAGCAAGTGACAGATTTAAGACCAATTCAAGTAAATGGTAGAAACTACGAGGAAGTGACCGAATTTACCTACCTAGGGGCTAAGTTAACGAGCCAAAATAAGATGAGTGAGGAAATCGCTCACAGAATTATGTTAGGGAGGAAAGCATACTTTGCCAACAAGAAACTGCTAGGATCCAAACTACTGAGCAGAAAAACTAAACTGAAAGTGTACAAAACACTAATCTGTCCAATAATCACTTATGCGGGGGAAACATGGACACTATGCAAAAGTGGTGAGGAAGATTTAAGAGTATGCGATAGAAATATCATAAGAAAAATATATGGAGGGATACAGGAAGAGGAAGGATGGAGAATAAGAACCAACGCAAAAATAGATGAAATACTCGAGGGAGGAGATATTGTGAGGCATGTGAAGGCGCAGAGGCTAAGGTGGTTCGGGCACATCATGCGAATGAAGGACGACCGAACCCCAAAAGCTCTGACGCTATGGTTGCCTGTCGAAAAGAGATCGAGAGGCAGGCCACGAATACGATGGAGAGACGACGTTATTAAAGACTTGAAAGTACTCGAGGTACGGCAATGGCCCCACACAGTACAGGACAGAAGGATATGGAGGGACGTTGTAAAGCAGGCCAAGGGCCATAGAGGGCTGTAGCGCCAAGGAAGAAGAAGATAGGAGAATTTTGCTTTGAAATGGATATCCTGGTCTATCATTACGATTTAGGTTCTCAACGCCTATAGAAATGAAATGAATAACGGGAACAATTGCAGATAGTAGATGAGGAGTTTCGAGTTTGTTAATCTAATTTAGAGCCGCGTTCTGACTTAATTAGTTTTCAATTAATTATTTTTATTCATTAATTATTTATTTTCATTTTTGCTAGTCTATTTAATTTTGTTAGAATGTTTTTTTGGTGCGCCCACGAAACAAATTCACATTGCCCTTGTGCCTTGAATGAAAAAAAATTGGCAGACATGAGTCTAGACTACACAAACTTTCGATATATTATGTAGAAAAGGTATAGAAAAACAAGTAAATGGTTTAAAAATATACGCTTAATCTATATCAAAAATTTCCCTACTCTGTAGCTATTAAATTCAAAAATCTAGCGATAGGAAGACAAGATTATTGATCTTCTCATGGGCAAATCAATGAGCGAAAAAATATAAATAAAAAATGCAAAATAGAAAAAAGTGCGCGTTGGTAAAAATCAACTAATTTATTAATATGTTTGTGTATTTTGAGTCGGAATTAATTTTAAATTTTTTAATAAAATTTCAATGTTGTTTTGGTTTTTGTTTATGCAGTTGGTTGGCAGAAGGGAGCGGGATGCGCGCGGCGATTCGAAAACAAAGACAGCGCCGTTCGACCTATAGGAGCGCAAGGGAGACAACTCAATGACTAGGCAGCGCATGCGACCTCAGACTGTGACCGTTCCGCCAAACCTATATAATGACTAGTGGCTATAGCAAGGTTCTAATGTTTTGCACACAAAACTCAGCTGTTTGGAGGTGACTGACTTTTTTGACGTCTGATAGTGAAGTGTGATAGACGTATTTAATACGAGAGAAGTTTTCAAATTGGTTACGTTTTTGTATATTTTGGGGACAAATTTCTACGTTTTTGTTCAGTTATATAATAAAATGAGTGAACTAACACAGGAAGAGGTGAGTTATCCATTTTTTATCTCCTGCTTGTTTAAGGTTACGTTTTGTTTTTTCCCATTCTCGTTTCCTGATTGGCTCTCTAACCTTAAGTTTTTCGCTTTATTCAATACGAACGTGTTTTTTTTTTACTTCTAATAAATTATTCTGCACAACAAATGTTAATCTTTACAGGAATAAATTTTCCCTTTGAATATCCTGCATTTAATTTATTGAGAATCATTTCCATGTTGGTAATTTTGTCTGATGCTCACATACATCATCTCTTGATATTAATTTTAAATTGTCATTGACCAATATAACACTTCTACATTTTCTTGCTTCACAAAACAAAGAAATTACCAACCTTATGACAAAATTATTGAGTCATGTTTAACTGTCCTCTAAGGTAAATTATTCTATTTGTCAGCTATTGTTTTCTTTTAACAATCATATCCAATTCATCCGAATGATTAGAAATCTGAACTGTATAATCCATAACTTTATATTAAATGTTTTCCATGAATTAACTAATTTTCTACAATTTCAATAAATAGTAGCAACAGCAAATTGACATATTTATTTATTTAGTTCATACACAAAATTAAACAAATTTAAGAATAAAAAAAGTTTAAAGACTTATTGACGTAAATACAGCTATAAAGTAGATAAAGAAAATACAAGATATAGATTAGGCCCGATGCTACTGGAGAAAAAACAATAAATTGATCACTTAGAAAGTGTGAAATGTACCCAAAATATAAGCTATTAGCAAAATACTACAAGATATACATTGTGTACGGAATTAGCACATAAGAGACTTAACACTTGTGTGGTGCTACAAAGCAATATTAATTGATCTAATTTTACATTTGTGAATTGAAAGAACAAAATTGCAATATAATAAGTGTTAGTGTATCTATTATTGTTATAGAATCTTGATAAATGTAATTTTCGAGATGATTTTGTTTTTATTCTTGTGAAAATTAACGTACTATTAAGTACTTAAAGGTAGGTTTGGGTAATGTGTAAATTAAAAACGTTGGCAAACATTTGAATCTTAGAGTGTTTAGCAGGGGTCTTAACTGGCTTGATAAGGTGTTGCCCAGGGACCCAATAACCTGGGCAACACCTTATCAATGGACCCCTCCTACAATTTTAAAAACTACTTATTTGCCTAAAATTATATACTATTTTTGGGCACGTTCCCAAGAAACTGTTGAAAGGTGCACGTTTTCTTCTAATTTATAATGTCCCTCTTATGTATGGGCCCTGGGCACGTGCCCCTGCCTAGTTACGACCCTGGTGTTTAGTAATTCTTTTGTTGTGCTCTACTGGTATAAACTGTGGAAATAGAATTTTGAAGTATGATTTTGGAATGAATACATAAAAATATAGTGTTCAGATATTACCCAATATCTTCTATATACCAGGAGGGCCATTCAAAACACAGAGGGATTTTTGTATAATTGAAGATGAATTCTCAAAAAACAGTTGGACACGTCAACTTTGTTTGTGAGGGGGACACCTTTTACAAGAAAATTTGTAGCCAAATCACTTGACCCCTTCATGCTGGTACCACAACCCCTGAAATTTTAAACAGTTTGGGGTAATTTTTGTTGTGGGGTAATTGGCACAGTGGGGTAAGTTATACCTTTTTTTGAAAACCTGTTTAGCCCTGAATACTAAACGGCTGACATTTTCTAAATTTATCAATTTGTTTTCAAGATTATTTAATTTCAAGTTATGAATGATAGAACAGGTCATGAAATTCAACTACCTAGGGTCGCAAATATCGAGCAGCAGAAACCTGATTGAGGAAGTAAGAGCGAACTGCATCATAGCATCATTCATTTCCGGTAGCCTAAGAGACCTAATAATGAAAAACTAAACAGAACTATTTGTTTTTCCATATTAGGTCTCTTAGGCTACCGGAAATGAATGATGCTTTGATGCAGTTTGCTCTTACTTCCTCAATCAGGTTTCTGATTAGGTGGTTGAATTTCAAGACCTGTTCTATCGTTCTATATATATGACAGCAGAATGCAAGATAAGGATATATAAAACCTGTGTAAGACCTATCCTAACAACAAAATCTAAGAAACTCTTGAGAAGCACCGAAATTGAAAACGCTGAGAGCAATAAAAGGCGTAACACTATGGGATCAAATGAGAAGCAGCGCCATAAGAGATGTATTACAAATGGAAGATGTTGTCAGATGGGTCAGATCCCGGAGAAGGGACTGGAGAGACCATGTAGACAGGATGGACCAGGATAGAATTGCCAAGTGGGCAAAAGATGGTAGGCCACAAATCAGAAGACCCCCAGGCCGCCCGCCCAAGAGACGGAAGAGATGGAAGGACGTCCGGATCGCAAGAGGGGTAGACAGAAAGACAATTCAGGACAAAGTTCTAAATCAAGAAGAAGGAGTTATGAACGAGTTATTAGTTTATTTCGTTGCAAGTTCAATTGTTCAATCTGTTCTTACTGGGAAAACAAATTGTTTCATTTTAAGACATGTGCACATGTTCGATTCGATCGAATCGGATCTGTTAGGTGGTAAGAGACTAATAAAAAGAAGAATAAAAAATTATCTCTAATATTCTAATAACAGAACAACACCCACTGCTTAATAGAAAAACATGTGCACATGTCTTAAAAAGAAACAATTTGTTGAATCTCCATTTATGCTGCTTTTTGAATTGTCATGTCTCAAACGGTAGACTTATTTAATCAAGAACATTTCGATAAACACGTAATCAGAAAATACGTGTAGGTTGGTCACGAAATTTTAAGAAACAGGTTCAGTAGCCAATAAAAAACGGGACCCTCAACGTGAACTCCGGGTTAGAAATGTGGCTACTGGGGTTGGAGTTTTGGAACAAGTTGCAGACCCAACTCTGAGTACGACGAAATTGGCCACTGTAACCAACATCCCTAGAACAACTATTCGTCGCATCCTAAAACAACATAAATTTCATCCATATAAAATTCATTTAGTACATGAACTGAATGATGATGATTTCGATAGGCGACAGGAGTTTTGCGATGTGATGCCTGAAAGAATAGGGGCTGATGCGAATTTTCTATTTAACATTTGTTTTTGTGACAAGTGTACATTTTTCCTAAACTATACTGTAAATCGCCATAACTGTCGATTTTGGTCGGACATGAATCCAATGATTTTCCACAAAGTCCATACGCAAAATCCACTAAAACTAAATGTCTGGCCAGTATTTTTGGAGAGTGCATTATCGGTCCCATTTTTCTTGATGGTAATTTGACGGGTTAACGTTACCTGGAAGATGTTGCCCACCTATTGCTTGTTGATATCGTTGAAAATGATCGTTATTTAGAAGACCATTTGACTTTTCAACAAGATGGAGCTTCACCACATTATACGCAGGCTGTTCGAGAGTTTCTGGACACAGTTTTCCCGGGACAATGGATTGGACGAAGAGGTGCTCTGGAATGGCCGGCCCATTCTCACCTGATTTAAGTCCTCTGGGCATTTTTGTTGTGGGGTCATCTAAAAAGTAGAATTTATGCAACAGATCCAGAGTATCTGTAAGAGTTACGTCGACGCATTATTGAAGAATTCGTCAAATTAAGCCACGGATCCTCTAAAATGTAAGAGAACGTTTCGAGCGGAATTTGTATTTTTGTATGGAAGTTGACGCACGATGGCGCACAATTTGAGCATTTGTTAAACTAATAAAAAATCTTTTCGGGCGTTGAATTGTGTTTTTTCCCTTCACTTTTGCTTGCCACTTTTTTTGTAAGGTCAGATTGAACAATTGGACTTAACAATTGGACAAGACGAAGAACGCGTTCATAACTTGAAATTAAATAATCTCGAAAACAAATCGATAAATTTGGAAAATGTTTAGAACCGTTTAGTCTCAATCGCCTCACTACACAGTCCATTTCTGAACATAGGCGTTCCTCTCTGCTACATATCCAACCTCAGCACTAAGATTTGAATATGGGGGACCTAGTTTTAATTTCGTTTTAACGTCGAATCCGAACAACAAATTTCCAGAGAAGGTGTTAGGCAGTTGCGACCCCACGGTTGTCTAAGCCGGATTGGGGAATTGAATTTAGAGAACCGTTTAGTATTCAGGGCAAAAAGGGCTTTCAAATGAGGTATAATTTACCCCACCGTGCCATTAAAAATTTCAGGGGTTGTGGTCCCAGCGCAAAGGGGTTATGTGATTTTGCTACAAATTTTCTTGTAAAAGGTGTCTCCCTCACAAACAAAGTTTACGTGACCTAGCGTTTTTTGAGAATTCATCCTTAAACTAAAAAACCTGGTTTAGTATGAAAAGGATCTTTTTTTTTATACAAAATTATGTTTGGGTCAGAATATAGTTTTGTATTATCTTCAGTTTTTTTGCAAGGAATTCTTATACCTTGCACCCCACACAAGAATACTATAATGAAAAAGTGATTCATCAGCTAGAGATTTATAAATTAATATGAGTAGATTTTTCGTTAAAAACAGTGGTAGCTGGTAAAATTTATATACTACTATTAGTTTCCTCACCTTTTTTGTTAGCTCAACTTGATTGCTACATCTTAGATTTTTGTCAATAATCATGCTCAAATATTCTCGATTATTTCTTTCATTTCCTCTTTTATTCCTGGAACTTCAATACTGTAAAAATTAGCTCTGTTTGTTTCTGTTATAGAGAAGGCTAGATAGTGGATCTTACTAACATAAAGTGGAAGACGATACATACTCATATATTTATTAACTGTTTCCATGGTCAATTGCACATAATTTTTTTTTCTGACCATGTATTTCCACTAAAAACCACAACGGTATCATCAGCATAAGATATGATTCTCACCTTTACTTATAAACGGAGTAATGAATTTGTGTAAGTTTGAAAAAGTATTGGACCTAGAACGGTTCCTTGCAGGACCCAAATTCTTATAGTCACAGTTTCACTCACTACAAAAGACATCTAACACTGCTCTGCGTACACCATAACGCTCCAATACGTTAAGGCCGAGGCTGCACTACGGTTTTTTCCCGTGAGACGTAACCACTATAACCGCGAAACCACTCGAGAAACACATAGTATACAGTACGCTATGGGAAAAATCAGGGCGTGTTCTACAGTCCAAATTAAGAAAAAAGCGAGTCCTTAGAAAAGATTGATCTGAAAATGCTTCCTAACTACGGTACAGCCCTTAAAAGGGGATGGACTCACACAACATTTTTGTTAATATCTCAAACGCGACTTATAATAATTGATTCAAATTTTGTGTGTACTCGTTTCTCGTCCCGAACTACCGGGAACTACTATTTACCGAGGACCGTTACGGCCGATTCTCATATACGCGACACTCAGCTACGCGATGACGCGCGACAAAGTGTCGCTAATTGTCGTGTCGCTGCTAGGTATTCTCATATATGCGATACTCAGCTACGCGATTCTTTGCTGCAAGTGTCAAATCTGCAGTTTCTCTACATTTCAGGTTAAGTTATATTTTCAAAATGTTAAGTTTCGGTCAAGTTCCGATGATGATTTTTTCGTCTTAGCCATATGTTATGGAAATGAGGAATTAAAAGAAAAGAAGAGGAAAAGAAAATATTGGGTGCATCAGATCTTAGGAACGAAACTAGTAGAAGGAGAATTCCATACTCTCTTCAAACAATTCTAACGGCTAACGGCTCGCGTACACCTAATTCGTCATCGGCCGAAGTTTGCTCGGGCGACAACGGCCGAATTTGGATGATTGAATCAATCAATTGTAAAAGAAAGAGAGCGCGTACCCAAACACGACTGTCATCGTCCGATGACGCCCGAAAACGGCCGATCAACCGTCGAGTCCAAACTTGTTGGGATTTCTCGTCAGTTTACCGGCGTCTACAGTGCAAATTGAGTGTAATTGAGCAAATTGAGTGTATTTATAGTTAAATTTGTTAAAGTTGTTATCTGCCTAAACGACTATGGATATTGAAAAATTAATTAGTTGTATTTATAATAGACCAACCCTGTGGTATAAACATTCAAAAAATTACAATAATCGAGATGTTTCGCATATACACGTCCGAGTTACTCGTCCGGGTAGTTCTGTCCGCCATCGGCCGACAAAATAGGTTTTAGTTTACGCGAACCGATACAATTCAACATAATCGGCCACAAGAGCGATCAATTCCTCTGCTTTTTCGTAGATGATTACACTCAATTTCAACAACACGCCGTTTTTGACACAATCCGCCATTAAAATCACAAAAAAACTGGTCAAACGTCATGCGACGTCGAGCGACAAAACGTAAAAGAATGCTCTCAAAATAATCCCAGCGACAGCGCGCTGCATAGCGACTTCTAGCAGCTGTCATAGTAGCCATAGTGAGAACGTGCCTATTTAAAACAATGTAATCATTATTTGGCAGGCGATGTCGCGCGACGTCGCGTATATGAGAATCGTCCTTTACTCGTCCCGAACTACTTTTTTTATTGTACAGGTGCAAATTTAAAAGTAATGATAAGAAACAAATCTTTAGCTTTAAAATTCGGCATTTTGTGTTAGTCCTTCGTAGAAAACTGGTCTGTCTGATGGAAATGCAATTAAACAAGCGACTTTACCAAAACAAACTTGCCCTGATGCAAGAATTCCCGAAAAGAAAAAGAATCCCGAAAGAAAAACTATTGAGGCCGTCGATCGGCGTTTGAGGGAACACGGTCGATTGGAACCGATTGCGTTTGGGGGACAAATAGCCCGCAATCCCGATGTTGAAGAGCAGATCCTGTGGATTGTTGAAGCAAATCCAACGATAAGTACTCGAAAAGTTGCTGCTGCTATAAAAGTATCCTACACGAAAGTTTAGCGGATTCTCCACGAACAACAGTTGCATCCGTACCACAATCAAAAAATGCAGGCATTGACTCCAGCAGATTAACCTAATCCAAAAAAATTTAGTTGATGACTGCTTCTTTGTTTTGCCCAAGATCATTTGGTTGCGAGTCGGGTGCTCTTCACAGATGGACCAACCTTTGCACGAGAGGGAATCATAAATTCGCATAATATGCATGGCTGGCTGGACGAAAATCCTCATATTGTTGTGGTGAAAGATCATCAGCAATGATTCTCCATTAATGTCTGGTGTGGTATTGTTGACGATGTATTAATCGGTCCCCATATTCTACCAGGGCGGATGACCGGAGAAGTTTATCGATATTTTTTGATAGAAATTTTGCCTTTTGACTAGAAACGCCAAATGTGGTTCATGCACGATGAACCTTCACATTTTAGCGCGTTAGCGAAAGCTCACCTACATAACGCCATCCATTAAGGTGGATAGATCGAGGCGGTCCAGTTGCTTGGGCAGCAAGGTCACCGGATATGAACCCCTTTTACGTCTTTTTTTTTGGGTCACTTAAAAAACTTAGTCTATGAAACGGAATTGGCGGATCTCGCAGAACTGCAGCGTCGTGTGAAAAATGGATGTGCAACAATTCAGTCAACCGCAGGAATTTTTGAACGTGTTCGAAGATCATTACTACAAGGTGCTGAGTGCTGAAGCTTGTGTTGGGGTTAAGGGACGGAAATTTGAACAACTATTGTGAATCAACTATTGCGTTTATGTGATAATTTCAAACTGAAATAAAGATTTGTTTGTTTTCTTTGACTAGATTTTTAATATTTTTTTGTCATATCATTTCCCAAAAAAAAAAACGTTTTCATTTCACTCGAAAACTGTTATCTTGAGCGACAGAAACAAAGACTACCGTTTCAGTGTAGTTTTTGATTGTGAACAGTTGCACTAGTCAAGCATTTTCTAAATGTGCAGATGTATATGAATATTTGCTAAAATACAAAGGTCGTTTCTCGTATGTACCGCCACTGGTTGGCTATCAAGACGAAAATAGCACAAACGGTAATTCGGCACCAGTAACGAGTACACACAAAATTTTAATCAATTATCATTAGGGTTTTTCAATAAGGACATAACAATTTTGCACAGAATAATTGAGATATCGGGCTGAAATTTATTGCAGGTGTAGTACACATGTCGCAATTTTGTATGGAAGTCGACGTCGTTCATATGACCACCACGAGCACAACAACAGCGATCGATTCTTCAGATCCAATTTTCAATCACACATTTCAACCGGAATGTTGGCGTTCGATATTGTTCCTGAGCTCTACTAACGTTGTTGGATTGTTGGCGTACACCTTCGACTTGAGGTAACCCCATAAGAAAAAATCCAACGGCGTCAAATCGCATGAGCGAGGTGGCCATTAAACGATTCCTAAAATCGAGATTAAACGATTACCAAATTTTCCTTTTAATAAATCAATTGATTGACCAGATGTGTGGCTTGTGGCACCATCTTGTTGGAATCACATATCGCTGATGTTAAGTCCATCCAATTCTGGCCAAAAATAGACTTCCAACATGGTTTGATAACGAACTCCATTAACCATAACATGGCGATTATTTTCATAGACGAAAAAATATGGCCCTATCGCACCTCCGGCATGATATCCACAGTATGCTCACTTTTTGTGGACGAAGTGAGGTCTCATGAAGCACATGTGGGTTTGTCGCTGTCCAAAAATGCATATACTACTTAATGACAAAGCCATTCAGCCAAAAATGAGCTTCATCGCTTAAAGAAAGAAATTTGTCGATGAAATTCAAGATTTTCTCCAAGCGAATGCAGAACAAAAGAGAATAAGTTTCGGCGCTATAAATGATCCAAAGCTTTCAGTTCTTGGGGTAATTTGATCTTGTAAGGGTGTAGCTGGAGATATTTACGCAAAATTCGCCTTGTTTGATTCATTTTGAACTGAAGTTTGAAGGGTTTGCAGAAATGCACCAATTTACTTTCTAAAACTGACACACAAGGGTTTCTAAACTCCACATCTACCATGCTCTCTTGAAGATAGTCGTCTCTACTCGTCCCTCCTGATTTTAATATAACATATATGTTATATTTTGCATATTTTTGAACCCCCAAAACCCCTCCCTTTTAAAGGCTGTACCTCAGTTAGGAAGCGTTTTCGGACACATCTTCACAGAGACTTTCTTTCTTATTTTGGGCTGTAGAGCACGCCCTATAATTTCTGCCGGACATTTATGAAACATCCTGTATATCATAGATAAGGTGTAACATTAGTTAAGTAGATTCATGAGAGTTTGGTTCATATAAATCAAAAATTCATTATAGAAGAAAGATGTATTTAGACATGTTATTAGGTATTAACAAAGTGATAATTTTATCATATGTTCAATGTATAATAAGTTACTTCTTTATTGTCAATAACAAAAACATTTTTATTAACAGTAAAACAGAACAGGAAGTAAAATACTTGAGATTAACTGGTCTATTCAGAATAACAATTCTGAAAATAGTAAATTCGATAAATAATGTGTTGCTGTGAGCTATAAATTAAATAACCGAACCCAGACTTAATCCATAAGTGTATGAAACTCCTTCTATATGACAAAGGAAAGACGATTTTTGTTTTATGCTAGGAAATGATTTTGTATTTTATTTGAATAACAATATGTTGTTTCTTTTGTTATACGTTTTATTTTAAGATAAATGCGTTTTCTTTTGTTTTTATATCTTTTGTAGATTTTTGCGTGTAAATTGCGCTAAAAATAGTTACGGGTTCTATAAATAGCTTTTATTTTTTTGTCTTTCGCACATAGCCTTAGTTCTAATTACATCTTGTTTTCATTGAGACGGCGGAAGAAACGGAGTACATTTTCTGGCTTCTCTTTAATTTGGCACTGGCGTGATTCATTAAATTTTTCTCTTTTGTCTCCAAGAGTCGTCGTCGAGAGTCATTGTTGACACATATTTAACTGTTTATTCTTCTTAAAGGCTGATTATTAAGTTTTTTTTTGTTTTGTAAATACTTGACAAAGAAATATCTTTCTTTAATTTGTCGAATTGCCAATTTTATGTTTGACATTTTAATAGACCTTTACAGAATTAAGAGCCAAATTATCATTTTTCACAAACTAGTCAGCGGGTGTTTGGTCTTGACAATTGGAAAAAAGCACAATTTGAGAGCTATTTTTTTTCTGGAGAAGGGCAAAAGTCATCACCCGATGTGAATAGCCCTTAATTTTTGAATTGTCGGTTTATGTGCGTGATTTTATTTACATTTATATAGAAGAGTCTCACGAAATGTTTTATATGCAAAGATGAATATATAGCCTTTAATACCGAGTGGAGAGAACCATTTCCACATATCTGTACATGTCAAAATTCTAACAAATCCTATTTTTTAAATACGACCGCGATAAAACGAGAATAATTCCAGATTTATATTATTTGTCGGATGTTATAATCGAAACTTGAATGACATACAATTTAATAGTCTCGGACAAAAGGTTAATCCCCGCATTTTATTTTTTCAACCAAAGTAATAGACTAAAATGCTTATTGCTTCGTTGTATGTGTTTAGTAGAAGTATATTAAATGTTAATAAGACATGATGTAATTACTGCATAGATTAAAAATTAGTCGCCCTGAAGGATTGCGGGCTGGACCAAAAGCCGGTGCGGGCTGTGCACAAAGCATGTTGTTTAAAACAAAGAACGAAAGAAAATTTCTACTTTAATCAAATCGCATTTTGTTTAAACAATTGATTTTTTATACAGGGTAAACATGCGGCAAAAATTCAAGGGGTTATTCCCTTGCCTATTCTAAGATTATTTTGTCGTATAATGATTTCTAAAAAACCCTTTGTTTCGAAGATACAGGGTGAACAAAATTGGCGACAAACATATTCGGTATTTGTTGAAATCAATAATGTAAATGAAAGTATGGCGTACGCCAATGTGTTTATCAAGTACAAAAAATTGATGACGATAACTTGGAACGGCTGTTTTATCTACTAACGTACAACCGTACTCTACCACGTATACGAACGCCGAGATGACTGAGATGCATTTCATGTATGGACTTGTTGATGGAAATTCATTACAAGCTAGACGATTGTACATTGAACGGTTTCCTAGCGGTAATATCCTCGACAGGAAAATCTTCACATTGAAACGAAATGGAGGGGCAGGAAGATTAATGACAGTAAGAACGGTACAACTGGAACAGAATGTAGTAGACATGATAGAGGAAGATCCAAGTACTTCTACGCGACAAATTGTCATTGCTTTGCATATAAGTCATTGTACAGTTTGGAATATTCTTAAGGGTAATTTGTTGTATCGATACCACATTCAACGCGTTCATGCACTACTACCTGCTGATTATCGTCCACGTATTGCATTATGTCAATGTTATAAATTATTTTATGTCAATGGCTTTTGCAAACATTAGTTCTAATCCCTCAATTCTTGACACAGATTCTTTTCGCCGATGAAGCCAGTTTGTTAAGAAATTCAATACGAAATTTTAATAACAACCATGTGTGGGCAGATGAAAATTCGCATGAGGTATGTGAAGATCGATTTCAACATCAGTTCTCCTTGAATGCTTGAGTTGGAATTGTGGGTGACTATCTAACTGGATCGGTATTTGCTGCCAGCAAGACTTACTAGCGAGATGTATCGCAACTTTTTGGAAGAAAACACTTGCGGGATGCACCATTGTTGACAAGATTTGCAATGTGGTTTATGCACGATGGTGCACCACCACATTTCAGTTTGGTTATTCCTGATTTTTGAACAGCAACATATAGAGAACGCTCGATTGCTCGAGGTGGGCACACGCATGGGGTGCTCGATCCCCAGACTTAAACCCCCTAGATTATTTCTTATGGGGCTATCTGAAGTCATTAGTTTACACTACTCCAGTGGAGAATTTTAGCGAATTGCGAAATCGGATAATTGCTGGGTGTAACTCAATTAGAAACTTGAAAGTGTTCGACACTCAATGACGAGAAGAGTGAATGCTTGAATCAAGGCTGGAGGAAGTCCTTTCGAACATTTATTGCAGATTGGGCAACCTTACATGTACTTTTTAATAATAAATTGTTGTTACTGTCGCAAATGTTGTTCACCCTATATTTTCTATACAAAGGGTTTTTTAGAAGTATATAGTTAGTAATAAGCCAAGGAATAACCGCTTGATTTTTTTCCGCTTGTTACCTAACACCCTGTATAATGGGATAACAAGGGATGCACGGGACATTTTTTTCAAGGAATTTGTTATAGATTGGGTACAGCCAATATAAAAAAATAATTGCTTAATTTTAAAATATAATTTATGCAAATGAAATAAATGAAAGAAAGAAAGTCCATCAAGTTAAAAAAAAATCAAATTAAATTTTTTGAGTTTTTTTGAAAACTGTCCAATATATTTGTTAGTCGCTTTAGTATTAGCAGTCCTTTAATTATAATATATTATTTTTTAGATACGTAGACGTCGTTTGGCAAGATTAGGAGGATTCGGCGCGTCTCCGTCTTCCGTCTCACCACCTGCAACACCAATATCTCAAAGTCCGAATGGTATCCCGGTGTCTCAAGGACCGAGTCCTTCTGTTTTCGGATCATCTCCGTCTACAGGCGATAAAGCCGCAGAATGTATGGAAGATGACACGCATACTCAACCCACCGAAACCAATGTAATCGAGAACGTGTTCCAAGTGCCCAGTAGCAAACCTATAGACATAAACGTGGCGGCGGGCTCGTCCAAACCGAGAGCAAGAGCTCCGCCGCCACAACGCAGCGACAGCGAAACTAGCTCCATTCATATGGAGGTTGATGAAGTTAGTGCTGAAAAGGCTGGAGGCGGCAACACTGATATCGACTCAGGAATAGAAAATATGGAAGTAAGAAAAAACTTTATATTGAAATTTATCAAATGTTGAGAATTTTCAAACAACTTTTATATACTCCTTCGTTTTTGTGGGAGGATAGAAGAACCAATATTTTCATAAAGATAAATTAAACAGATAATAGATTGTGATTGTATTATGTAAATGTATGTATTTACTAATTCACTGTTTTATTTAGGTTGAGGAGGGTGATGTGAAGAGAGAAACGAGCAGTAGACAAAGGACGTCTTCATCGACGGAAATGTCCGAGGAGCAGCTGCAGGCGTCCGTGTCTCGTGTTCTGCTCTCTACCTATTCGCAACCCTCAGCTTACGCGATCCACTTACCAGAAACCGCCGAAGCAATCCGAGAAACACCAAACATCTCGCTTCCTGATCTCATCTCGATAAGTCTGATGGAAATGCTAATGAAAATTAAGCATTCTGGAAGCGTTGATCTCTTCGCCGGACTTAAAGCTCGCACCGATCCCGACAATGCGAGTGTTGGGTCTTTCTCTGCAAGTCCGGCAGCTAGCCCGGGATCTAGTCCAGTTGTGGATAATAGACCACAAGAGAATGTGAAAGATGGAAGTGGGTCTGAGGTACAAGGTCCTGACAATATCGCTTTTAATTATTTGATGGAGTGTTACGTTAGAGTAGGCGTTGAAGAAAGGAATCATCCGAAAAAATCGAGTGTTCCTCCGTTTTCTGATTTATTGAGCGATTTGCGATCGCAGATTATATATCATTCTGTTTTCATTATGAGGATGAACGATGCCAAAAATAAAACACCATTATTAGTCCGTAAGTATTACCATGATATAAAACTCTATTGTAATTGCTAATAATAAATGTTTTAGGTCCTCTAATAAATCAAGCGTTACCACGAGGTTTTTTAACCGAGTTGGTCCTGCGAACACACACTAATTTCGAGCTGTTGGAAGCAATCTTTGCCCCTGTACTGCGCTCTTTATTCTTGACCATGCAACGATCCAGCATCGTGGCTAACGTCCATCGACATCCACTGCAATCACTCTCAGAACTCGCGGAAATCCGTTGCGGTACCCGACCACTTTGCACTTTAGTCGCTCGACTGGGGCACTTTTATCCCGAAACCTGCACCAAATCTCGCGGTCGAGAATTCACTCGAACTTCATTTTTCGGTCCGTTTTTATCGGTTTCAGTTTTTGCTGAAGACGAACCGAAAGTTGCCGAACGATTCTTTTCGGGACACGCAAGTAATGATAAGAGTTTGAATAAAACGTTACAGCAAGAATTGGAAAATACAAGAAACCATTTGCATAAGATTTTTCATGATATGTTGGCAAATCCTGCAAGTCGGGAACCTATGTTAAGTTACATCGCTTCATTATTGAATTTTAATGAGAAAAGGTGTCAATTACAAACAGAAGAGAGAACTTTAGCAGGAGATGGTTTTATGTTGAATCTGTTAAGCGTTTTGCAAAAGTTGGCTATTAAGGTTAAGTTGGATAAAGTTGAGTTTCTGTACCCTTTCCATCCGAGTTGTTTAGTGTTAATTAAAAATGAGACCAGACTGCAATTTACATCTCAGGAAGTCGCCGACTGGCTGGAGAATCTTGGTATAAAAAAATAAAATCTTACTTAATTGACATTATAAATTTTCTCTTGTTTTTAGGTCAAAGTCATAAGTGGACCGACGCTAAATTCCCAACTCAGTGTTGGTTTTTGACATTGCATTGTCATCATATCGCCCTGCTGCCTGCTCTACAAAAATATCAGAGACGTCTACGAGTAATGCGCGAGCTTCAAAAGCTTATTGACGACACCGTCGCTTCAGAGTCGCACTGGAAAAACACTCCTTTCGCTCATCGAAATAAACAAATGATCAAACGATGGAAACATCAACAAAAAAGACTTACAAAGTGAGTTTAAATTTACGACATTAAAATACTTACACAATGCTTTATGAATTGAAATATGTTAATAATTGTTGTGTACTTCATCAATATTAAATTCTGTATAATTAATTATCAGTAATAGTACAGTTTATGATGGACATTTAACATTTCCTTAGAGATTTTGATTCGCTAATATATTATATTATGATTTGTTTCTAGATCGAAAGCATGTGCTGATGCTGGTTTATTAGATAAAAATCTTATGCGACGTTCGTTGATGTTTTACACAACGGTCGCCGAATTTCTGCTAAGTGTTCTTACGTCAACACCTCCAGGCAGCGGAAGTCCAACATTGCCTTTGCCCCACGGCATTCCGCCGCTTTTCTCGGCTCTACCCGAATGGTACGTCGAAGACATCGCTGAGTTTTTACTATTTGCCTTACAGTAAGTAAAATCAACAAAACAAAATACAAAAAATATTAACTTTGTATTATTCAGGTTTTCGCCGAAAGTAGTTATAGAGAACATGGAGGATTCATTGATTACGTTCCTACTCGTCATGGTGTGCTGTTCGAACAGCATTAAGAATCCTTATTTGGTCGCAAAAATCGTTGAAGTTTTGTTCATAATTAATCCACAGGTGCAAAATAGGACAGAATTGCTGCACAACAGGATTATGTCGCACCAGATCTCGCAGACATCTCTGCCCAGTTCGCTCATGAAGTTTTATACAGACGTTGAAACCACCGGATCTAGCTCAGAATTTTACGACAAATTTACAATCAGATATCACATCAGTCTTATAATTAAAGGTAATTTTTAAATTTAGTTGATATTATATTTAAAAGCAAAAGACAAATTGTTTGATTGAACTAATAGTCATTAAAAAATTCATAAAAGCAATGATTAAATTTTGTCCAAAAAATTAAGATATATTTAGACAAATATTGAATAAAATCAAGAACATAAAAACTTATTAAACACGAAATGTAGCTTGAATATACGAATCTATTCAACTTGTTCCTAGTCTATAATATTAATTCTTATTAAGGCTATAACACTTCTCATGTTGAAACAACTAATACTGGCCAATCCCACGGAGGATATTAAATTATACACATATTTTCATGTTATTACTATAATTGCCTCAGTCACCCGATGTAATAAACTTGCGTGATCTTCACGTGATTTTCGGGGGATGATTATTGCTCAGTGCAAGCGCTTTTGAAGCGTAGATTCATGCATTCACGCAGCCGAAACTTTAAACCAGTCGACCAGTCCGGTTGTATGCCACGTGCTCTCGAGTTTTCAGTGATTCTGTGACTTCAGTGACTTTATTGACTCTGCTATATCTGAAACGTCTTGTTAGTATTCATATTTTCCGCACAAAAGTAGAATTTGGCCAAGCAGTGTAAATTAGGCTTTTTACAACGTAACTACGAACTATCACGTGAATGGTGCGTGATCACTCCACGGAGTCGCTGCAGCAACTATAGTACCAGTACATTTGCATGTTATTAACAAGCACTAGATTTATCTCTCGAGATTCATCACTCGAAACGCGTGTGCAGATGACGCTATATTAACACTTATGTCAATACCCAGTCACTACTACGTTGTTCAATACCCGGGTACCCGTGTACCCGCATGGGTTTTTCATTCAATAAAATAATTTTAATACCCGGAGACTTTCATATTACAACTCGGGATTACCCATAGAGTAATTCCACTACCCGAAAAACGCTATTTCTATAAATAAAACCGCCGGGTGGGCAAAGTATGGGATCAAAATATGGTGGATAAGCGACGCCAAAAATTCATATCGATTGAAAGGTCAAATGTACACTGGCAAAATAACAACTGACCGTGAAATAAATCAAGGCGAAAGAGTGAAAGAGAGTAAAAGATTTAGCTGCAACATATAAAGGAACCGGAAGAAATATTACAATGGATAATTTTGTTTCTACTTTACCTTTGACTAAAAGCATTTATTGTATGGAACCTAACAATTGTTGGAACATTGAAAAATAAAAAATACATTCTAGTAGACATGCTAAGATCTAAAGATCGCGAAGAATTATTTTCTCTGTTTGGGTTTCATGAAATACTTCTATCTACGATGCAAAGCCAAAAAAAGAAACCAGAAATTGTTCAGTATTATAATATAGTATTATACATCCAAAAATTGGTGTGGATATAATGGATAAGATGTTGGGCCGTTACACAATCCATAGACGGGCTTTTTTAAATATTTTGGATATCGCCAGTCTTGCCAGCTATATCATTTATCATCTAAATCACGTATTTTTACGAAAATTAAGTGAAGAATTATATATGACAGCTATTCATGAACAATCTCAAAATATGCAAATTATGACAAATTTCACCACTAGGATTGCCATAGAAAGCATATATGGAAAACCAACAGATCCTACAAGCAGGGCAACAACATCAAGTGAGCCAGGCGGGTCTACTGAACAGACAGATTCCACTGGACGAAAAATTGTTGTAGGATCATGTCCTATTTGTTACCAGGATGTCTATGAAAAACGTAGAAAAAATGCGAAAATCGTGTAAAGAATGTAACAAACCAGTTAGCGATAAACATTCAAAAGCAATTGTAAAATGTGACACATGTTGACAATAATAAATTGAATATAAAAATATTTGATGTATAATTTATAATAAGTTTTATAATAAAATTAATTAAAAGTTAATTATTTAAAACTTAATAATATATTAAGTAATATTTTTTATCCCTAGAAATAAATTTAATTATATATTTATATATGGGTACCCGGGTATTGAACAACGGGGTATTTGACTTTAAGTCCAAAAAGTGTATATATTTTTTGGCACATTTTATTATTTATGTATATGAATTGATGTCAATAGACTCAAATAACTAGGATCTGAAAGGATTTGATGATTTTTCGTTAAATAAAAAAGATATGTAAGTAAGAACATGCAAAAGGGTACCCGGGTATTGACATAAGTGTTAATAAAAACAATGTTATTTATCTAGTGCTTGTTAATAACATGCAATTGTACTGATACTAGTAATAACATGCAAATGTCTGTTGTATAATTCAATATCCTGCGTGGTATTAGCCAGGGAAGTAGTTGTTTCAACATCATAGTCTTAATATTATAGAGCTACGAACAACACAATTTATATATTCAAGCTACATTTCGTCTTTTAATAAGTTTATATGATTGTATCTATAATTAGTATTGTTTCACCAATATTCAAATCAAGAACAGTTTTGATCAAAAATGATTTCTAGACAAATAAGTCTAAAACTGACAATAGATATTAGTTTGTTTAATAAAGTAAATCCGAATTAATTTTGTTTTGTCTTTATATTTATTTCTATTTGATCAATTTGGTAAAAGAATGAAATACTTTTCGTTCTTTATAATTAAGATAATAATTTTCAATTTGAAAATAAATCAATTATTCCTAGTTATTGGTATTGATTGTTGGTTATTAATTATGCAATGGAAATGCTATGTTCTGTAGGTATGTGGAGCTCACCAATTCATAGACAAGCACTAATTAACGAGTCACGCAGTGGCAAACAATTCGTCAAGTTTGTCAACATGTTAATGAACGACACAACTTTCCTCCTTGACGAATCTCTCGAAAGCCTTAAACGAATCCACGAGGTCCAAGAACTGATCAGAGACACCAAAAATTGGGCAAAACTGCCATCTGAGCAACAACAAAATCGTATGAGACAATTAAACGCCGATGAACGTCAATGTAAATCGTATTTAACACTAGCTAGAGAAACAGTAGACATGTTTCATTATTTAACTGTTGATATTAAAGAGCCTTTCCTGAGGCCCGAATTGGTCGAAAGATTAGCCTCCATGCTCAACTTCAATTTGAGGCAGCTTTGTGGACCAAAATGTAAGAACTTGAAGGTTCGTAATCCGGACAAATATGGATGGGAACCCAGATGGTTATTAGGCCATTTAGTTGATATCTATTTACATTTAGACTGTGAAGACTTTGCCAAAGCTCTCGCTGGCGACGAGGTAATTATAATAATATTAGCCTATAACATATCATTAACCCTTCTAAATATTGCGCCTTTTCATATGGCCATTGGCTTGTGTTATCCAGTCTTTCATCATTGTGTTAGATGATGCAGTCCAGTTCACGTGCCATTTTTTTACCGATATTTTACCTATTGATTTGGTGATTTTTATTCCACTTTTATCCTTCTTTCTATATAATATCTCCAAAATCTATTAAATGTTACTGCACACTTTAGATACAAAATCAATTATTATATAAGGCGGTATGAATGGAAGGTGTAAGATCTTACGTTTTCTGTGATAGAGCTGAGATATTTTTGGCTACGATTTTTTACTCAAAATATCCATGCTAATAGTGAATATGCATGAACTTTAAATTTGGTTAAAATATGTTTTTTCCGAATCTTTTTTTTGACCGGACTTTGAACTAAACCATTATTTTTGTAATATCTTTTTAAATAACTACAATTTATAAATGAAAGTCCAAATTAAGCGAAGGAAATTCAAATTTGTAAAAGGCTACACCATTGGTTAAAACGAAAGTGACGTAACTTACCATATAAACAAGTCCGTATTTTATTATGTGTATGTCATTGTAGTATTTTGGTTAGAAAACAAACGTCAAAAACGTCAAGTTAAAAATGAAAACAGCTGTAGTAAACTATGGACTGAACTATCAGTGGTAATTGACGTCATCAATAGAGCGCGCGAAAATGGCGTCGTTTAAACAGCTCAAAATTTTTGTCTATTTTAAATATTTTTTTAAACTTAATTACAGCATTTTTAAGCAGTATTTATATTTTTTTATACCGGTTATAACGGTGTAAACAGTGAATTTGGCTTCATTGTAATAAATTGTGTTCTTAATTTTGTAATTGTTTGTGTTTTAGAGATCTTTTCGTAAGGAATTATTTGATGACGCTCTAGTGCGATTAGAGCGTTCTTCGATAAAAACTTTGATGGAAATCGAACAGTTTAAAGCGCTATCTTCAAAGGCGCAACACATTCTCGAAGATAATCAGCGCTCCGAAGACTGGATGAACGATGCGCCGGACGAGTTCAAAGATCCGCTCATGATGACGGTCATGACGGATCCCGTTCTACTGCCCAGCGGACTCGTGATGGACAGATCCGTCATCATGAGGCATTTACTAAATAGTAATACAGATCCATTCAATAGACAGCATTTAACTGAGGATATGTTACAGCCAGGTAAAAATAAATTTCAGGTTTTTTTATTTAGGGCAAGATTTTTTTGTTGAAATTTACTTAATTAGTAACACAAGAAATTTACGTTGCATATATTTGGATTTTGAAAACCTTTTACTGGTGACATGGTTTTTGTGTAACGTAACTAGCGAGGAATGGCCGTTGCCGTATCTGGTCTACAGCGTAGAAATTAGGTCGGGTAGTTTACCGCAGTCTTTAAAGACAGTTAGACAGCAAACCAGTAAAAATCGCACCGGCGTTAACGTGTTAATAACATATGAAAGGATATAATAAAACTAACAAATAAACTCTAATTGTAATTTTTAATTAAGAACTTGCTATTATAAGGTATGTAGTTTCCTTTACGAAGACTAGAGATGGGATCAACAATTACAAACAAAAAATATTAAATAAACAAAATATTATAACAAAAATACTAATCAGTACAAAAATAAATAATACTCTAATCACAGGTATCATTTTACAAAACTGGCAATGGTCAAACTTTGATAAGTTGATTGGTATATCGCGTGGAATGTGAGTATGATAAACTCGGCGCTGCATGTGTGGTAATACCGCGTTTCTGACCAATATTTTTATGAACTGTCCTCAATAGCATTGGAACCATCAGCTTAATATAAAACATGTGTAACACTGTACTTATATCCAACATTCGAAAAAATATCACCACAGGCCACCTTCGCGTTCGGCGATTGTAGGTGTAGATCAGTGATTCTCAACCTTTTTTTTTGTTGCGGTACACTTTTAACAATGTCATAATTTGGCTACACACCAACAATAAAATAGGTTTTTTTAAGAATTTTACGTATCTTTAATTTTCAAACACAATGCGAGTTATCGTACTGTTATCGGTAATTTCTGTTAGTTATATATAAAACCTATTTTGGCATGTATTATTATCACTTATTTATATAACACTTATGTTCAACGATCTTGACAATCGAAATTTTTACAAGGACATACATATGGACATTAGTACATTACATAGGTCATACATTAGTACATTACATAGGTCATATATTAGTACATTCCATAGGTACATTATACATACGGACATTAGTACATTGCATAGGTCATTATACACTACTCTACAGTTGTACACCTTTGTTATATTTCCACAGAACAATGTTGCTCATGAGCGACCAACCCTCGCCGTTTTCGTCCATTATAGCCTCCCACCCGTTTTCCAGCTCGATCTTCCCATTTCAGTGATCCCATGCCTCATTCCCCATCCCACATATACGGCAGGTTCTCTCCTTTGGAGTCATCCAGTACCTCCTGCCCCTTTCATCACTACCACACCTGAATCTAGCGATCACTATCTCGGGAACGTCGGAGGTATTTTTGCAAATACATGTATTTTTTTATATTCCAGGTTGTACGTCCCCTCTTCTATACCTTTAACTTTTCCTGCATCTGTATCTCTATCAATCATTCTCCTACAATCATTTCTAAATTGTTGCCTCTCTTAATCATTCTCTCAAATTCAACACCCCACCAGCCTCCCCTTTTATACATTTTTTTTCTCTCACTCCACATTTAGCTTGCCTAGCATTACCTATACCTTCTTTTTTAACCCCTTTAAACACATCTCCCATTCATTCCACTTTACATTCATACTACAACGCAAACGTGGCACTATGTACCACGGGGTCCATTTTTCCAGTTGCAACGCCCATTTCAACATTTGTACTTGCATTCTCTCTATTTCTTCCTCTTTTCTTCCACTTTCACACCCCATACTTCTGAACCATACATTAAAATACTACGCACGCACGTTTATCATATAACCATTTTTTGCTCTTAACTTTTCCTTGCATTCACTCTACCATACACTCTGGAAACCGTTTGCAGCCACCCAGGATTTCCTTACTATGTAATTTATGTGCTCCTTAAAAGAACAATCCTGGCTAAACGTGAATCCAAGGTATTTGAAGCTGCTAACCTGTTCTATTCCCTTTCCGCACCATTCAAATTTTTCACTCCTCTTTTTTCTCTTCTCTTCTTTACACTCACCACAAGCTTTCGTTTCTCCAAGAACATTTTCATCCTTCCTACCACCTCTCTCATTTCTGCAAACGTGTTTGCCAAAACAACGATGTCCTCAGCATAAGCCAGACACTTCTTTCCCAATGACTACTCCACTTGCCTCTTGCGTAAAACATTTTCCATATCTGCTATGTAGATTTTGACCAGCAACAGACTTAGTGGAAACCCCTTGAAACGTTTAGACATCCTTCTCTTCCACTTTCACGCTACAATACGTATTCCCATACAAGTTGCTAATACTTCCCCTAACTTGACTAGATATCTTTTTCTCCTTCAGGCACTCCCACATTCGTTCCCTAATGATCGACTCATAATGTGCTTTCAGGTCAACGAAGGGGCGTACACTTTACTCTTCGGTTTTGTCAATTCTTTATGCACTATATAGTTAAGTGTAACTAGGTGCTCAGTTGTTCCTCGTCCTTGTCGGAACCTAGCTTGAGCTTCCGGTAAAATGCTTTTAATTTCATCTCTCCCTGCAGTTTTAACTGTAGAACCTTGGCGTATACTTGGTTCGACGCGTTTTTGTCGGCAATTGAGTCGGCATAAGGCTATTTTCGACGACCTGCTGTAAAAATTGCGACATACCTCATTAGATATTTTTTCTCGTCGCGTTCCGTTTCCAATAAATAATATACATTTCTAAAATTTGGCGGCACACAAAAGTGCCGCGGCACAGTGGTTGAGAATCACTGGTGTAGATAGAGCATTTTTTTATCTCGTCAATGCCTCCTTTTGCCGAGTTGTAATAGGCAATAATTTCAGGTTTCCTGTATTTTCATCAATAGACTCACAATGGTGCATTGAAGAAACTAAACACACAGCTTTATTTTTCTTTAGCACGTGAGAGTCATTGGATTGGTAAATCCATAGAGTGAAGATCCCACATCTCTTGATTTAGATGGCAAGAACTGTTTAGAAATTTCTCTTTTGTTTTTTTTTTTAGGGTACCTACACAAGTCAGACCTTGTTTTTTCAGTGCGTCTACGAATTAAATCGAACCAAATGTCGAACGTTAAATTGCGGATACCACCGTGTATGGATTTCGTGAAATGAATCACTGCTTGTGATGGAATCAAAAACTTCTGTTCTTTCATTTGTCAAAGTTTCTCCATCAGATCCTTTTCCACATTAAATATAGCCCTTATAGAAATAATTGGTCTTAGCATCGCGCATACATCATCTTCAAACCATACTTGGATGGCTTCTTTTGCATAAACATGACGAAATAAGAGCGACCTCTGAAAGCTATCAACATTTCATCAATAATTGCACACTCTCCAATGTTGTATAGGATTTGGCAGTTATTCACAAATATTCCAAATATGTTTGAAATCGAAACTAGCTGATCATTCATCTGTTTTTCATTTCATCATTATGTTTTCTTTTTTCTCGGTCGGTGCCATTATTAAACCGTAATAACAGATTCAGAAACCTTTTCTGTGACATAGCTGATCTAAACATGTCTCTATCTCCGACTTGAACACAGCTAGAAGACCAAGGAACGCATTCGCATTCTCTACCTGCGACTTGAACACAGCTGTATACATAAGAAGACCAAGGAACACATTCAATTCTAAATGTTGTAGTTTAGGACGATTTTCTCTGCTGTACTTTAAGTTGAGTACGCGAATTTTAACATTTGTCCACTTAAAAATTTCTTCTAAGATTTCTGGAGACATATTTTCTTCCACAGAGAAATGGGATCTCTATCATCGTGCACATTCAACCTTGACTCGGGCATACGAGCTATAATGTTATGTTGGCCTATTCGCATAGCTCTGTTTGTCGGGTCTTTTGCGCACTTGAACCGATTTTTGCCATAGAATCATCTAACTACTCTTGATAAAGGTTCATCATCACTTACTTTCTGAAGGCTGATTCTCCGGAATTAGCTCTTCATCTTCAGAAGTATTTTTTTCGGTTTCCGTGTCATGGTTACTTTGCTTTGGGACGAAGTTTTCAGGAACATTTTCGGTTTCCGATCCACTTGGGTCTTCCTGAGCCAGCCATTCTTCAATTTGAGGATTTTCAAGCCGTTTGCTAATGTTTGGCACTAGATTCCTGACTCCCGACTCCCTACGCTTCTTTTTTGGAGGTCTGGAATTATTCATTGCAAGTAATAACTGGTAATAACTGTAAAAATACGACAAAAACAATATAGCAAAGTTACTTTAAAAGGTAAAGTAAGTGGTGACTTGGGGTGTGGGAGACCGCTTACCGAACTTTAAATCTCGTAAATTGCCGATTTGGGACTATAAGACGGAACTATCCCTGCTCGCTTGGGCAACATGGGAAACTCGGGCATATCTTTAAAAGCAAAATTTCGATATGTTTGAAAAGGAAAGTGCATGACTAATGTATTCTGCCTGTCCTTACATATGGGGCGGGAACCTTAACTCTAACCGCCAATATGGCAAGACAACTTAAAATAATCCAACAAAAAATGGAAAGATCAATGATCGGAATAATCCTACACCACCAATGAGGACCTACGGAGGAAAACTAAAGTGGTAGACGTGATCGAGCGTATAACTAAACTCAAATGGAGATGGGCTGGTAGAGGAAGACCACCGCCACGTTGGACCGATGTCCGAAAAAGGATCGTAAACAACTAGATCCACGAAACTCAAGACAGGAGACGATGGAGTGCTATGGAGGAGGCCTATGTCCAGCAGTGGACGGAACGGGCTGGTTGATGATGTTGATGATTCCTGTCTACAGCGTGGACGCAATTAAAGTCGAAGCAACTCAGATGCTATAACAAAGGAAGCGCGAGGAAGGGGGTAAATGTAATAACTGGTAATAACTAAAAACGACAAACAACTAACGACTAACGACAAAAACAATATAGCAAAATTACTTAACTTGCCGATTTGGAACGCAACTATCCTTGCTCGCTTGGGCAGCATATGGGACACTCCGCCACATCTTTAAAAGCAAAATTCCGGTATGTCTGCAAAGGAAAGTACATGTACTCTACCTGTCCTTACATATGGGGAGGAAACCTTAACTCTAACCGAGAATATGGCAAGAAAACTTATTATAACCCAACAAAAAATGAAAACATCAATGATCGGAATAATCCTACACCACTATACCACCAATGAGGTACCTAGAAAAGGTACATAGAAAAACCTAACCTACGGAGGAAAACTAAAGTGGCAGACGTGATCGAGCGTATAACAAAATTCAAATGGAGATGGGCTGGCCACGTTGGTTGAATGAAGGGCGAAGGAAATATTAGAGTGGACACCAAGAGCCGATAAGCGTAGCAGACCACGTTGGACCGATGACCTAAAAAGGATCGCAAACAACTGGATCCACGAAACTCAAGACAGAAGACCATGGAGTGCTATGGAGGAGGCCTAGGTCCAGCAGTGGACGGAACGGGCTGGTTGATGATGATGATAATGATTCCTGTCTACAGCGTTGACGCTACTAAACACGAAGCTACTCAGATGCTATAACAAAGGAAGCACAAGGAAGGGGGTGAAATGATGTTTTGCCGACGCCGATGATATGATAAGACGAATATGATGTTTGAATTTTTTCTTTCATAAAACTTTAATTTTTTAAATTCCATTAACACAACAATGTTATTGTTCCATTTACAAAGCAATAAGTATCCTACCATTTACAAACCAATTTAATAAAGCATTTTTTTTTACTTTACTTGATATTCAAAATTTGGTGCACTTTTTTTTTCTTTAATCACTTTTGTTCTTAATATGAGAAATTGTGCTCTTATTTGTCAGTTTAATCAACATTTCACCATTTAATGAATGTTTTCTTGTCATTTTAATAGGATTAGTATAGAAAAATGTGATGAGTTAGCATAGAAAAACTTCCATAGTTTGACTGCTCATGAAAGCTTTCTAAACATTCGAAGGAGGGTTGCTAGGAAACAAATTCTGAAAGCGCATTCACTTGCACCTTTAAGCTCGATTCCCTTATGAGCGACACTTAGCTACGACGTCGTGCGACATCGCCTGCCAAATAATGATTACATTGTTTTAAATGGGCACGTCGCGTAGCCATAGTGAGAACGTGCCCATTTAAAACAATGTAATCATTATTTGACAGGCGATGTCGCGTGACGTCGCGTAGCTGAGTGTCGCGTATATGAGAATCGGCCTTTATTCTGTTATTTTAAATTATAGACAGTTATTATTACTCTATCAGTTATTACTATCATTATAACTACAATTATAGGCAGTTATTACTACCATAAATGTAATAATTTTACCGATATTTATGAAGCAAGATAAATGAATTACAAAATTCTCATGTTTGGCCTACTGAAATGTAAAGCTAGCCTTGACATCGTGTATACGTCAAGCGAAACTAGATTTTAAACACAATGTTGCAAAGTACGGCTACTAAGTGATAAAATCACTTTACCGCATAATAGCCGTACTTTGCAACATTGTGCCAAAAAAATTAAATAATTTCCAATATTGTAAATAATCGATGAATAAAAGATTTTATACAAATTTTGTGCGTAAATGATTTTACAACGCTCCAGCTAATGGGAACGACGAGTTGTCACGTTGTAAAATCATTAATGTAAACTATTAATTTTAATGCTAAATGTAATTTGGCGAATATTCCAGCTCGTTTTAATATCATGATTAAAAATATTTTGTATCTGTTTTAGCTAATGAATTGAAGGAGAGGATAAAAGTATGGAAGCTGGAAAGATCTCGTTCATCAAATTAACTTCTTTTAATATACATATTTTTTAATTTAATTTCTTATGAAAATTTACTTGCATATTTTAATTTAAAAATTTCTGAATTTCACATCAAACAAACCAAAACCAGAAGACTTAGTGAAGTAAATATAATTTGGTTGTATATTAATATTTTGTGCAATTGTTTCCGATTGTATTTTTGTTCTGTGATTTGTTTTAGCCTTTGTTCTTTTAATGATATATTGTTGTGCAGCTGCACGAACCTTTCTCTGTATCACGAATAAAACTGCCAATATTTGTGTTTTCGTTACTTTTTTGTTGAAAAAAAAGAAAAGCGAATTGTATAAACTAAACCTCTTGATATATATATATTGTACATATTTTGCAGAAAAAATAATTATGTGGATAATAAGATAGTGGGGAAAGGAAGGGATAAGATAAGAAAATTAGTGTCGGAAAAGGAAAAATGTCTTTGAGAGTTGTTTTTTGATTTCATCTAGACTGTGTACTTTTCTTAATTTAAACTTACTTTTAGATAAATTATATATTTTTGCGTACTATAATAATATTTGAAATCCTAGGTTGTAATTTGTAAAACTGAAACATTTTTTAAAATTGATAATTTAAATTTTTTCTTTATGTATTTTTAGGATTATTGTAAGAAAATTTATATATATATGGAAAAAAATACGGACATTAATAAGTTAATTTTTATATGGAACAAAAAAATGTATTTTAAACAGATTGGTAACTAGGAATAAAATAAAATCAGAATTTGGATTTTCATTTTGGATTACTTGTTCCTTGAAAATGTTAGTAAACAAATTATATTTTCTTTAAAGTTTTTACATTTTCATCTTCTAAAAATCCCAAAACAAATGCAATAGTAGACCAAAAATTTCTTTTTAATAATAAATACAATCAGAATTTAGATTTTCATTTATTTGTAATATTTTAAAAGTTTAATATACGTAAGAAAATTTATTTATTTTTGTTAAGTGACGGGAGTTGTTGCCATAGTAACTACAAATAGAAATCGTTTAATAATGAAACTCCATTTGATTTACATTGGACTTTTACGCACGATTTGAATGCTTTTATACACGATTATAATAATGGCATCCCTCACATACAATATTGTTCTTATTAATGTGTTCCTTTCGAAGTGCGAGTAGATAAAAGCTATTTTTGATATATTTAACAAGTTCTTCTATATGGTTGGGCGAAATAAAACACATTTTTTTCTAAAGGATTTTTCATTTGCCAATATATATATGTATATATTTTTCTTTATTTAGACATATTTTTGTGCATTCCGCACCGATTTTGAAAGCTGGCAAATGTTCTTCATGCAGTGTTACAATTAAAGCTCTTCTTTCGTTCACAAAAATGTCTACCACTACACACATTTTGTTGTGCAAAAAATAATCAAAAACCTGAGAGAAAAAGTAGATTATTTTCATAGATTATTGTCATATTCAGTCAACACAAACTAATTTCTCTACCCAAAATTTATTCTAAAATAGTATTCGATAACAAAACTGCCAATAATTCGTTCTACAATAATAGTCAAATATTTGACAATTTAAATGAATTAAGCAATATTTGTCAATAGCTGTTTTCACCAATGTCAAATTTTGATATTATTTTATCCTAAACTTTTTAACAAACTATTGTATTATTGTCTATTAATTAGTCAGCCATGTGACAATGTGCTGACCATAATTGTGTCACAATGACAATAACATTTTTGTCAATTTAATATTGACTTTTTAAAGCAAATCATTTTCACATCATCAAAGTTTAACAGTACTTAGTATCAATAGTTGATAACTTATACAGTATAATCTTGATGGTATGACACATATGGGATCAGACAACCGACGGATTATAAAAAATTCCGGATTATCAGGATTAAAAAGAAAACAATAAAAAAATTACATATTTTATGTAGAATTGTATTTCAGAAAGAATAAAATATGTATCTATATAGGTAAACGTGTACATACAAAAAAATATGTACAAACTTAAAATTGATAGTAAGACAATTGTAGAGTGGAAGCATCGTCAATCAGGTTAAAAAAAGAGTTAAAAGGAGGGTGTGTTGGCCAGACCTCTTTCCAAGAACACTGAATGTTATTGTTTTTGACTTTATTTCCTCTGTGCGCGAGGTTTATATCCGGCACGGGGCAGCGTAAAGAAAAGACGTGTTTCTCCAGAGCGCCGGATTACTGAACGTGTCGAATTAACCAACCGCCGGATTATCGAGATTATACTGTACTTGTTTTGTGACTATATATTTTTTTGAATTCTTATAGAATATATGAATAAATAGCGATATAACATTTTCCCTGTTGTAATATTTATTTAATATTTGACAAGTGCTATTATTGTCATTGTGGCAACTTTGTCATACGTATATATATTTGTTTTTAAAAATTTAATTATAATCTTAAATTATCTTATGAGCTAATGGAAGATATGGTTTAGGACTTCTCTAAAAAGTGTAAAAATCTTCAAAATTTTCTCTGATATGGTCAAAAAATCAGCTACATCTTATCAATTGGTCTAGTCTAAGCAAGTCTAGAGCGCATAATTTTTTTTTGTGAATTACTTATAATAAGCCACTAAGCTCACTCAATCTCATATCACTCTCGCAACACAAAAAACAAAAAAATCATAAACTATTATCTTTTTAATATAAATTACTTTGTTTTAAAAAAATATTACATAATATATATATAACAACTACAATGTTACACCGTAAATAATTTTTTTACACATCGAACAAATAAAGCTAAAAAATATAATTTAACATTGAGCACAGGTCACCAGGACATTAATCTCTTCTTCTCTTATCATTAGAATTACAAACAATTATATAATCTTGACCTTCCAGTACATAAAAATGTCAATTAAATAAAATTCAAGAATATTTAAACAATATTATATATGCATATATAAATGATTCTGAGATTTTCTAAGTACATTTATATAACTTTTCATAGGTCCCCAACATAAATTAAATGTAGGTACATACTGTCAATGTGACATTTATTAGCAGTTTTATATTTTCATGTTAATAAATGTAAAAATGAAAATATTATAGTAACAGTAACTAAAGAATCCTTCAAATGTCTATGTTGTCATAAAATAATATATATGTAGCCCTTTTACAATTTCATTTTTAACACCTTTGACGTATTAATACGTTTTTTAATTTAAAATTTTAAAACTGACGACGTAATGATACGTTGACTTACGAATACTTTTTTTTGTCTAAAACCTTTCCAGGAAGAAGACTGACTGGAGGACTTTCGCTAGTTTCCAGATCCCTCCTCGAATCGTGAGAAGAAAAGGAAAATCGGTTTGGTTTCCTGAGATTTTGAAAAGTTTTCATTAGAAAAGTTTTGAATTTTTGCCAGGAAAAACCATCTTTAGTTTTGTTGAAAATTTTGAGCTTTTTCTAGATTTTTGGGAAAACTGTTATTAAGGCTTTGATCCAGGGCCTGAGGAACTGAAGACGTTTGGAGATTTTCGCAAAAATGTAAACTTACATTTTGGATCAAACCATGAGTAACAACAGGTTGCTGGAAAATTTGAAGTATTTTCTTGACTTTGGGCCCAAACTATGGAAAGTGAAGTTTTTATTAGATTTTCAGAAACATCGTTATATGGATTTTTGACCTTCGGAAACCGAAAAAATCGATTTTCAGAAAAATTGATGCATAGATTATGGACGATGGGAAACTGAAGAAATTGTCGTAAAAATTTTAATTTCTTTTTTATAAAATTTCAGCTAGGATCTTGGAACGAACCTTGCGAAATTTCTCCAAAAATTTCGCTTTTTCCCAAGCGTTTTGGACCGCAAATCGCGAAAGTAGGAAGGAAATTAGTGTTTGGGAACTGTTGTTGGTCGGAAATCGATCCTGACCAGAGGTACAAAAAATTCGTTGAAAAATTTGCCATATGTTCTCTGCCTTCGAAAAAAGTAGCCCCAATAGTATTTTTAACTGAAAAATTTGCAATTTCCCTTTTTTAAACTCTTATATTTTTCACTAAAATAATTGTTAAAAACAAACTTACAAATTATTGCGTCTTAAAAAAAGGCTTCTGGCGATGTTCATCTTTGTAATCCGCCGCCTGTATAGTGTTAATTTGTTTATTATATAGACATAAGAAATTGACAGTTTTTACCAAAAAAACTCTTAATGTTATTGTTAATGTGTATGCTAAAATATTTTGTTAGTGAAAACAAAATTCTTATAGTTACATTGGGTAAAATAATGTAAATACGTATGTTTGTCAAATTTACATATGACTATTGTATGTTAATTTGACATTAAAATATGAAATTTCGACTTTTTTTATTAACTCGAATATTATTCAATAATCACAACTTGGAAAAGGGATTTTCCATACTTAATTTTTAAAGTTAAAATTTGCTAAAAATAATATGTCATCCGCCGATTCTGTACGAGAAACGTTAAAAGTTAATAAAAAAGACGCCGTTATTTTTTTTTATTTTCGCTAATTTAATAAAAATATTAATAAGGAACAAATAAAATATTAGAGATACTAGACTGTCTATTTATTTTTTATTACTCATACGTTAAAATTACTATCTTGGCACACGTTTTATAGTGCGACAAATGCCATTTTTCGCTGTATTATCACATAACTTGGGTAACGCACATAAATATTCAATATCGCTAAGTAACATAAAAAAAAAACAATTAAATAAATAAAATGAACACAATCAAGACTTCAATATTAAAAAAGTGACCAGAAAGTTACAGATTTTTTTTTCATAGCAAAATAAAAATTAAAGAAAACGTTTTAAAATGAGTATAAATTGTGATACCAGAGATTTCTTATGGCGAATGCACACCACCGGAGACAATTGAAAAAGCAAATTCTTCATTTTTGATTCTATTTTTTGGATGGCCCCTGGGTCCCAAACTTGTAAGATACGTCCCCTCGCATGAGTAATAAAACGGGCGGTATTGTCAATTGCCCTCTCGAGCGAATGTGCGCACTCACTTCGTTCGTGCGCCCAATTTTGCCCTTGTGACCAATTGACAACTTACCGCCCTAGTTACAAAATATACTATTTATTAACGGAAATAGAAAAATCTTAACAGACTTTTCAATTAACTTTTAACGTTTCTCTTACAAAATCGGCCCACATGTCAGTTATCAGCAATAATTTTGACTGAACATTTTCAGTTTTTATTTCCAAATTTTGTATAAAAAAAACCTTCAAATATTAAAATGTCATAATTTTTGCACTTTGACATAATATAAAACTGCCAATACATTGAAAACTGTTACATTGCCATGTACTATTTACTAAACTTCTCAGCACCGAAACTTGTTAATAAGTTCACTGATTAAAAAAACATTTTTTACCAACAAAAACAAAACAGTAATGGACAGTCCAACTTAAAAATTGATTGTCTGTCTTAGAACTGCCGAAAATAATTTACCACAAATAAATAAACCGACAAGGTAATGCTGCATCTATCTTTTAGTTATAAACGGCAGAGCAGGTACCAAACTACAAGCCAACACATACAACACACCCAAGAACAGGTTCAGTTTCGCTGTCTTCTTAGGAATGCTTTGCATATCACTTGCTCTGAACTGTTTCTCAATCTTAAATGCACTCGGCAGTGTCACCAAAGGCAATAAGAACCATTTGGAATATTTAAGTGAAGCTACCATGAACATGATGTATGGTGTGAAGAGGAGGAACGCATACAGAACATGAGATGCTGTGTGGCCAATAACTATCGCAAGGGTAACAATACCAACCTTTTTATCTGCCTCCGAGTCTCTTGTATTGTTACTGTGCAGAATAGCTTCAGTGTTAAGGGCTAATGGGATGGCATAATACATTGTGGCCCATTCAACTCTTCCTGTTTGCGACATAAAGGCAAATAAAACCGAGATTGGGCCAAAGATGACTAGGATAATAACATCTCCTAATGCAATGTATTTTAGACCAATTCCTCCTGTGTATAAGAAACTTGATGAGAGTCCTCCAAAATACACTAAAGCCAAATGCTCCATTTTAGCAGGAGACAGTGCTGCAAGCATCACAAACCCAACACATCCAGCAAAATATAACAAAGCTCCCAAAGTAACAACCTCATCCTTTGTTAAAATGTGATCTACTAATATCCTATCATCTGCCTTCTTATTGTCAATACCTTTAATATAATCATAGTAAGTGTTCACCAGGTTTCCTGCTCCATGCACAGATACAACAGTAAACAATGTCAACAACAAAGTAATATAATTAAAGTCTGTTTCTCCTGGATATTTATAGGCTATTGTAGAACCAAGTAGAGTAGGCATTAAACTTGCGCTAAGGGACCAGGGCCGAAGGGCCAAAACGTAACTATTCAGCTTCATAAGTGCTGGAGTTTCCTTCTGTTTGGCCTTGACGGTTCCATTGGTGGTTAGGGGCTTCGATTCGGTCACGTTTTCTTCGATCGTCGTCATGTTGCGCTTGAAATTCTTGTGTTTACTTCTATGTATTCGATTAAATTTTTGTATTCGATGGACACAACATAACCTGTACTACGTTGATTTTTTTTGTCTCGCATGTGACAGATGTCACGTCAAAATGCAATCATACCAAACGAACGATCAGAATGGAAAATTTTAGACAAAAATTATTTTCTGCGTTTTTTTCTTTTAAGTATTTTTAACGCATTTTCCAAATGAGCCACGTGTCATTCATCATTCGAATTTAGTCTATCAATAACAAAATTTTAAATAATAGCATTTCAACCTAACCAACTTAAATATTTTAAACACAAAATTAGACAAATATTAAATAAATAGGTCTATTCCCAAAAGCAAAATAGAAACAGGCTGAAAAACCAGAGGAGGCAGAGAAATTTTATCTTTCTATTGTCTTAAGTTATTGAGTTAAGTTTGAATTTAACAAAAAAAACATTCCAGTTTTCCTTAACATAAAGAACCTAACAGATAAGAGAGATTACACACACCAGAATATCGCCTTTACAAGTTTAGACTACAATTATTTTATTTATTAATTTATTCGAATCAAATAGTTTTGTTTTATTGCATTGGTGATCCTGTGTTAAAATCTACCTGTCCTTGGTGTGGGTGGTCCGTTTTCAATGTCCATCTCTCTTCATCCTCCCGTTCATTTTCCATGAAAACACGCGGGTGGTCCCTTTGTCTCTGTCTATCACAAAGGGTTGATGTATTTCGGTCGCAGTCTGTCCGTCTAGGAACTTTTGAAAACATGTGCACTGGCTGAGAATGCACTTGCTCTGCTAGCTATTATTTTGAAATTTGATTTTTTTGTTATTGTGATTGGTTGTTAAAATGAATTTGGTGTTTGCGGATTGGCGGTGATTTGGATTAGTTTTCTTAATTTGCAGGTGAGAATTGGTTTGTTTCTTGTTTCATTCTTTCTTTGTGTTAATTACACGTGAAAATAAAGTTTTTAATTTTATTCAAAAGATAAATGTAATCATAAGAAGTATAACTTTCGACATAAATGATTGCTTTATTGGACACGTTTATTTAAATAAACAAAATAGTTTTTATTCAATTCAGTTATTAGTTTATTTGATCCTTTTTGGGTTTGTTTTGGAGTTTACGTTTGTTTTTACTACTGCGAAATAGTCTACGTGGTATTAGCATATGCCGATTTAGTTGCATACCTACTATTTTTTTAAGTTTCTAAAAAATTTTCTTGTTATTAGACAGACAAGATTAGATAAAAGACAGACAAGATCGCAAATACAAGCATATAATTAACCTGTCAAGTGCCCCCACCACGAACATCCTGTAACCGCCCTTTGCACCGCTTTAACCTTACGGATGTCGCCGCCCTCCTCTTGGCACCTACATTTTTCATGACCCCGTTTCATCGGAGTGTTTAGGGGTCCGGGAAGCTGGCTCTATGGTTTTGGTATTTCTTTTTTGTAGTTTCGTGATCTCCGTTCATCTTGTTCTTTTTGTGTCAGGATGTCACATATCTTAGCATCACGTCTACCAGTGTTTGCACATCTAGCATCTATAGGTTGAAACTTGTCTGTTCCTTCCAATTGTCCCTCTCGGATATCCACATATTACATTCAAACGTCCACTTCGTCACACTATTAACGCATGGCGTCACCTGCCTTGCCAAAACATGCAAATACTCCAGGATCGGTGGCCGCTGAGGTATCACCTCAGATGGTAAGTGATCTCTCCATTTTTGGTTTCGTGTTACTCAGGATTTCAGTTTGGTTATCAGTAGTCTTGTCGATTGTCCTGTTTTGGACACGCTCCATAACTTTTGCCAGCCTTCAAGCATCTGGAGGTTTGTTACTTTTTAGCTATCTGCCCTATTTGTTCTTTGTCTTATACAATCTCTCCTATTTTTTTTACACTCTATCGGGGCGATGCCAGCAATTACTAGCACAGCTTCCCTTGAGATAGTCCTGTTTGCACTGCATACTCTGATGGCTATTTTTCTCTGTATAGATACCAGCAACAGTTGTATGTAACGCCTTTTCTATGGGTCTAGCCCAGGCTGGATCTCTATAGAGCAGTGTTTCCCAAACTTTCGATTCACGTGTACCCCAAGAACATTTCAATATTTTGTAACACTTCGTACCCCTTAGTAGAAAATTTCTGAGACATATTATTAAAAATAAAAACTGTACCGGTCTTTTAAGTACTATACTGTCTCCAGATTGGTTTGATTGATTTATTATACAAGCGGATAAAATTAAGTTTAAGGAGATTTAAATTCGCGAGTTAAAGCTTAATTTTATTCGCTAGTGTATACAAACTTTTTTTTTAATTTTGCTTCCATTTTCAAGTTCGGTTTTTTTTCAAAGAAGCATGTCGTCGGCCCATTATTGTATTGTTGTCGTGACAACGATGAAATTGTTGATTCGTGCGTCAAAATATCGAGTATCATGTTTAATTAATTAATTTGTGTTTTATTAATCATAAATGGATACATCCTAAGAATTATTGTTAAATGGTGTCGCAATTGCGGAAAGATTACTCACGCGGAAATCAAGACACTTATAAAAAAAATATGTAATAAGTTTTGTGATTGGATATCATAAAAGAATATCAGCGAAGTCAACATTTACGGTTGTGTTTACGGATTCACTTATGGGTGAATTATTTTGATGCGTTGCTATGGAAACTTTTATTTCACTAGCGAAATAATTTTTTTTATTTAAGTAGTGAATAAACCACTGTTTTATTGATCCTTGTGACTTTTTAAGGTAAAGAGTGACTTTTTAAGGTAAATTACACGTATTTGGAAAAATGTTATCCTTTATGAGATCACTTTAAGACAGTTTCTGCTTGTTTTTATATGCGTAAAAACAATATGCAATCATTTTGTCGTGAGTACTTAGTGAAATCTTTTGGTTGTATTGTATTAATTAATTATCAAAGATGATGAAGAGGAATTGTTTGCAGATTCACAGCGAATTCAAGGATTCAAACACTTTATAAAAAGTAATGTTTGATTCACTATTTTTGATGTAATTTAAATATTGTTATTTTTCTTCTTATATCCATTTTGACACACAAAAAAAATGTAAATTTTGGAACATTGTTTCGTATCCCTTTCAAACCATTTGCGTACGCCTTGGGGTACGCGTACCACACTTTGGGAAACACTGCTATAGAGGATGGTTGGGTGAACCACAGAGCAAAGCAGCCTTCTTTTACTGCTTTTAGCGCCGCCTGTGTTTGGCAATAGTTTTCCTAGGGCCGACGTGATTTTGAGAGTTTTTCTGCGGTTTACTTTATGTACGCTTTGAAAGGTAATTTCTGGTCAATAGTCATGCCTAGGTACTTGACTTCCAGTTTGGGTGTCCACTTTTTTTAAATTAATTTTGAAATTGTTAGGTCCCATTGCCCTGTTGGCCAGTAAGAAGTACGGCTTCTGTTTTTTGAGGGGTCAGCTTAAGATTTTTCCGCTCTAGCCATTCACCGACCAGTTTCATGGCGATGTTGTCATGAGTTTTTCTTCAGTTTTCCTTGATGCAACTATACCTAGGTCATCGGCGAATCCTACTATTTCCACCCCAGCGGGGAAAACATACCCTATAGCAACGATGGTCATATAAGACAAGAGTAGACAGACAAGACTAGACAGCCAATACTAAAGTGGTTTTTGGGGAAACTCTCACTAAACCCCTTATTCCACTTTGGCTTTTAGTATGCGCCACCCCGGTATCGCATATTTTGCATTCATTCAGGGTGGGCAGCCCGGACGGTTAGTGAAAACCGGCCTAGTTGTCGCCTCCCCGACCAGGATTCAGACAGACAAGACTAGACAGACAAGACTAGACAGACAAGACTAGACAGACAAGACTAGACAGACAAGACTAGACAGACAAGACTAGACAGACAAGACTAGACAGACAAGACTAGACAGACAAGACTAGACAGACAAGACTAGACAGACAAGACTAGACAGACAAGACTAGACAGACAAGACTAGACAGACAAGACTAGACAGACAAGACTAGACAGACAAGACTAGACAGACAAGACTAGACAGACAAGACTAGACAGACAAGACTAGACAGACAAGACTAGACAGACAAGACTAGACAGACAAGACTAGACAGACAAGACTAGACAGACAAGACTAGACAGACAAGACTAGACAGACAAGACTAGACAGACAAGACTAGACAGACAAGACTAGACAGACAAGACTAGACAGACAAGACTAGACAGACAAGACTAGACAGACAAGACTAGACAGACAAGACTAGACAGACAAGACTAGACAGACAAGACTAGACAGACAAGACTAGACAGACAAGACTAGACAGACAAGACTAGACAGACAAGACTAGACAGACAAGACTAGACAGACAAGACTAGACAGACAAGACTAGACAGACAAGACTAGACAGACAAGACTAGACAGACAAGACTAGACAGACAAGACTAGACAGACAAGACTAGACAGACAAGACTAGACAGACAAGACTAGACAGACAAGACTAGACAGACAAGACTAGACAGACAAGACTAGACAGACAAGACTAGACAGACAAGACTAGACAGACAAGACTAGACAGACAAGACTAGACAGACAAGACTAGACAGACAAGACTAGACAGACAAGACTAGACAGACAAGACTAGACAGACAAGACTAGACAGACAAGACTAGACAGACAAGACTAGACAGACAAGACTAGACAGACAAGACTAGACAGACAAGACTAGACAGACAAGACTAGACAGACAAGACTAGACAGACAAGACTAGACAGACAAGACTAGACAGACAAGACTAGACAGACAAGACTAGACAGACAAGACTAGACAGACAAGACTAGACAGACAAGACTAGACAGACAAGACTAGACAGACAAGACTAGACAGACAAGACTAGACAGACAAGACTAGACAGACAAGACTAGACAGACAAGACTAGACAGACAAGACTAGACAGACAAGACTAGACAGACAAGACTAGACAGACAAGACTAGACAGACAAGACTAGACAGACAAGACTAGACAGACAAGACTAGACAGACAAGACTAGACAGACAAGACTAGACAGACAAGACTAGACAGACAAGACTAGACAGACAAGACTAGACAGACAAGACTAGACAGACAAGACTAGACAGACAAGACTAGACAGACAAGACTAGACAGACAAGACTAGACAGACAAGACTAGACAGACAAGACTAGACAGACAAGACTAGACAGACAAGACTAGACAGACAAGACTAGACAGACAAGACTAGACAGACAAGACTAGACAGACAAGACTAGACAGACAAGACTAGACAGACAAGACTAGACAGACAAGACTAGACAGACAAGACTAGACAGACAAGACTAGACAGACAAGACTAGACAGACAAGACTAGACAGACAAGACTAGACAGACAAGACTAGACAGACAAGACTAGACAGACAAGACTAGACAGACAAGACTAGACAGACAAGACTAGACAGACAAGACTAGACAGACAAGACTAGACAGACAAGACTAGACAGACAAGACTAGACAGACAAGACTAGACAGACAAGACTAGACAGACAAGACTAGACAGACAAGACTAGACAGACAAGACTAGACAGACAAGACTAGACAGACAAGACTAGACAGACAAGACTAGACAGACAAGACTAGACAGACAAGACTAGACAGACAAGACTAGACAGACAAGACTAGACAGACAAGACTAGACAGACAAGACTAGACAGACAAGACTAGACAGACAAGACTAGACAGACAAGACTAGACAGACAAGACTAGACAGACAAGACTAGACAGACAAGACTAGACAGACAAGACTAGACAGACAAGACTAGACAGACAAGACTAGACAGACAAGACTAGACAGACAAGACTAGACAGACAAGACTAGACAGACAAGACTAGACAGACAAGACTAGACAGACAAGACTAGACAGACAAGACTAGACAGACAAGACTAGACAGACAAGACTAGACAGACAAGACTAGACAGACAAGACTAGACAGACAAGACTAGACAGACAAGACTAGACAGACAAGACTAGACAGACAAGACTAGACAGACAAGACTAGACAGACAAGACTAGACAGACAAGACTAGACAGACAAGACTAGACAGACAAGACTAGACAGACAAGACTAGACAGACAAGACTAGACAGACAAGACTAGACAGACAAGACTAGACAGACAAGACTAGACAGACAAGACTAGACAGACAAGACTAGACAGACAAGACTAGACAGACAAGACTAGACAGACAAGACTAGACAGACAAGACTAGACAGACAAGACTAGACAGACAAGACTAGACAGACAAGACTAGACAGACAAGACTAGACAGACAAGACTAGACAGACAAGACTAGACAGACAAGACTAGACAGACAAGACTAGACAGACAAGACTAGACAGACAAGACTAGACAGACAAGACTAGACAGACAAGACTAGACAGACAAGACTAGACAGACAAGACTAGTCTATTTATTTATTTTGAACTATTTATTCTAGGTTAATGTGACATATTAGAAACTAGACAAATTCCTTCAAATATGTCTCTTCCATATAAAACATTTAGTATTTAACCATTAATCAGAAACAAAACCAAAGTCATACGAAATGTTGGGTAGCAAAGCAGGCATATTATTAAAATATGGAACCGTTGTGGGCACAATTGGTGGATCAACTTATGCAATAAACCACAGCAACAATACCATTGATTCAATAGGAATTGTGAGATTAAGCCGAGCAGCGATAACAGTATTTAAAATTGGTGCGATATACAAATCAAATTTATATAATCATGGATTAAATAAGGATTCAGATGAATATCGAGAGTTGAAAAATGTATGCCATCAGCAAGGAGCTGAACGACTTTTAGATTTATGCTGTAAGAATAAGGGAGTATATATTAAAGTTGGACAACATATCGCAGCTTTAGAATATTTATTACCTAAAGAATACGTACAAACTATGAAGATTCTACATAGCCACGCACCACCAAATAATATTGATGATGTTTATAAAGTTATTAGAGAAGATTTAAACGTTGAACCTGAAGAAATTTTTAGTGAAATTGATATGGAACCTTTGGGAACTGCTTCTTTAACTCAAGTACACAGGGCTAGGTTACTGGATGGAACTCTTGTGGCTGTTAAAGTTCAACATCCTTATGTACAAGGGAATTCAAGGGTTGATATGCACACCATGGAAATTTTAGTTAAAGTTGTTAGTTGGATTTTTCCCGAGTTCAAATTCCAATGGCTGGTGGACGAAACTAAGAAAAACATTCCACAAGAACTAGATTTTGAATTGGAAGGTAGAAATGCAGAAAAAGTTCAAACTATGTTTAATAACGTTCATTGGCTAAAAATTCCAAAAATTAGGTGGGATTATACCACACCAAGGGTTTTAACAATGGAATTTCTAGAAGGTGGTCAGGTTAATGATCTGAATTACATCTCTGAAAATAAAATAGATCCTTTTGAAGTTTCTGATAAATTGGGAAAACTATACTCACAAATGATTTTTATTAATGGGTTTGTACATAGTGATCCACATCCTGGAAATATTTTAGTTTGCAAAGGATCAAGTGGTGAATGCGAAGTCATTTTATTGGATCATGGTTTATATGCTAATCTAAGTAGGAAGACAATGGTGGATTATGCTAATTTATGGTTAAGTATATTAAATAAAGACCGGAAAGCCATGAGACAGAATTGCCAAAGTTTAGGAATAGATGGAAATTTGTATGGACTATTTTCTTGTATGATAACTGGCAGGACTTGGGATTCAATTATGGTTGGAATTGAAAAGCAAAAACCAACATCAGGGGAAAAAGACCTCTTTCAAAAAGAATTTCCAAATTTACTTCCGGAAATCTCGGGAATTTTAGACAGAGTTAACAGGGAATTATTACTAATACTTAAAACTAATGATTTAATGAGGGGTATAGAGTATACTTTAAAAACTAGTGCAAGACAAGGTGCTTTTAGAGTAATGTCTGAATGCTGTGTTAAATCTGTTTATGAACAGAAATTTGATGAAGCAACAAATAAATTTAATAAGATTGCTACATCTTTAGCAAAATTCTGGTTATTGTTTAAACTGAATGTATATTATGCGTATATTAATTTGAAAAATTTAACGCAATATTCGTAAATCTTGTTAAAATTTAGTTGAATAGTCTGGGTGTTCTGTTTTATTTCTTTTTAACGAAATTTGAAATATATTTATTACATTATTAAAAAAAAAAAAAAAAAAAAAAAAGGGTTCACAGTCGAGTGTCGTTCGTGTTGGACGTGTGAGAGAGTGCTCCGTGTTAAAGAGTTTTATTTTGAAAATAATCTATATCTCAGGACATTACATAGGAAGTAATAAGACTGTTTAGTGTTGTGCAAGTATCAGTGCTTTTAGTTGGTTGAAAATTGACTCGATAACATTTTTTATAAAGTGATTTTGTCTTCGCCACGCCGCGCCGTGCCGTGTTTCACAGGTTAAATTCGACAATATAAACCTACCTGCGCGATAAGTTTAAATAGCGCGATAAACTTTTTCTACACCTTTATCAACAAAGAAAAGAAAAAAAAACAGCAGCGACACATAGCGATATCAGAATGGCCGAAAAAAATGATATAAACGAAAAACTATGCAATGTTTGTGGGAAAAAAGCCACAGAGTTTATATTTTGTATAAAATGTAAACATTTTTTTCACACAAAATGTATATCAAACGTGAGAACTACTAGAGCTAGTCAATGTGATCACGAATTTCAAGAACCTCAAGAAAAAACCGTGGAAAACTGGGGAAACACCGCAAACCACATAAATAACAACGTGATACAAGAAAATGAGTTTCTAAAAAAACTTTTAGCCGAAATGGAGGACAAGAATAAGATCCTAAAAGTTAACGTAGAAGTGCTAAAAGAAAATGTAGTATTACTAAAAGAGAAGATTGAAGTGCTAACGAATGTAAAAAAGCGAGAAAAAAGAAAACCAGAAACGTATCCCACAACAAGACCCAGTCAGAATGGCATCAATGAGCCGTCTACAGCCGTGGATACAATAACGTTGGAGACCGAAAACATAACATCTCAATCTACGCAATCATCTCAGTCCAATAGATATCAATCAGAAACTGAACTAGACGACCAAAGGCATATGAACATGGCACAGAATAAGAGGAAGAACCGAGTATCAATAGGAAACGGAAAGGTACCCGAAGCCGAAAAAAATAGTGGTTTCATAGGACGAGACTCTAAGCCCAAAATTTGGCTTTACATATCCAGAGCCTTAGATCACGTAAACTCGGACATAATTGCAAAATACTTGGCGAAAAAAACCGGTAAAGATGAAAATACATTTGTTGTGGAAGAAATTAAACAATATAAACAGAGAATCAACAACAAGAGTTTCAAGATAGGAGTGGAACCGGATCTGAAAGAAGAAGTATACCAGGATGCTTTCTGGCCAGAAGGTATACTCCACGAACGTTTTAATTTCCGTAGCGAACACAGAAGATCGCAAACAAATTTTCCAAGACCACGACGAAGAAGGACCGATTTTTAAACCAAGAATTGCAAATTAGTCGTATTAAACCCCTTTCTATGAACATCCTCAGCCGCACAGATACTTTAAATGAACAACGAAAAAAGGAAAATGCTAACATATATCATAAGTGCCGTTTAACAGTTAGTTTAATAAACCTAAATGTACAGTCCATAGGGAACTCAATAGACAAAATTGAATATATGCTGGAGGAAAATCGAGACTGCAGATACCTTTCACTCACAGAACATTGGAAGAGTAAGGACCAATTAGATATATACAAATTAAAACAATTTACCCTAATGGCTAGTTACTGTAGGAAAAAGGGAATGCATGGAGGTGTTGCTATTTACTGTAGGCAAGACGAAATTATGTGCAGGGAAAGGGCTGACATAAATAAATTAGCGGTAGAATATACCTTTGAATGTGCAGCAATTGAAACCAGGCTTGACACAAAACCTGTACTTGTTATTGTTATATACCGAACGCCCCTTACTTCCTACAATATTTTTCTAGAAAAACTTCATCACCTCTTGTCCAGGATTGAACTCGAAAAGAAAATGTACGTCATTGCCGGCGATTTTAATATAGACGTGTTGAAAAACACAAGGAGCAGTAGAGAATTTAACTCTATTCTAGACCAATTCCATTGTACCCTAACATTTAAAGAATCCAGTCACCCTGCGACAGGTTCTTGTATTGATAATGTCATAGTCAAGAAAGGAATGAGATTTCACACAACAACGCTGGAATATCACATATCGGACCACAACGCCCAACTAATCACATTCGAAAGAACAAATCAGCGAACAACTGTCAAATACCAGCGCCATTTCAATCAAGAGAATGTTACCCATTTTAAACAGCAACTACAGGAAGAAACCTGGCCCGATGTTTGGAATTGTGGCGAATCAGAAGTCAATAAGCAATGGAACTCATTCATGAGCATTTTCTTAAAATACTTTAATGAAAGTTTCCCTAATATCCCCACTAAAATCCGAAATAATTCCCATTGTTTATATAATATTCAGGAGATATACATTATGAGAAGGCAAATGGAAATCTTACAAACATTGGGTAAATATAACAGTAACTTTAAACAACAATATAATAACAAGCGTAGAGAATATAATTCACTAATCAGAAAGCAAAAATCAAAAAATATTGCATACCAACTAGAAACTTCGGATAACTTGAGCAAGACAACCTGGGAAGCAGTCAACCAAATAACACGACTAAAACCAAGAACGAAGGGGTACCACATACAAACAGATGTAAATCCAATAGATGTTGCCAGAAATTTTAACGACATTTTCACGGATAATGCCGAACTTTTAATAAAAAATCTACCAAACACTCCATACCAAGATAATATAACGTCGCATTTCAATTACTCAATGTTTGCGAATCCTCTAAGAGATAATGAATTGTATAATATAGTTATGGCCCTGAAAAATAAAAAGAGCACTGGATACGATGAGGTGCCAATACATATTATAAAGGATACTTTTGAACATATAGAAGTACCATTAAAGTTCATAATTAACAACTCTATGTCAAGCGGCATCTTTCCAGATCTGTTAAAAATCTCAGAAATAATTCCCATCTACAAAAACGGAGATAAGTACAACTTAGAGAACTATAGACCCATAAATATCCTCTCATCCTTTGCCAAAATATTTGAGAAGGTATTTTGCACTAGGATAGAAGGTTTTCTCCAACGACATCATATCCTCAATGATAACCAACACGGTTTTGTTAAAGGGAAAAGTATAGATACGGCATGTTTCCAGTTTATAACAAATATTTTTAGGCAGCTTGAAAACTTATCCGTTCCATCGGGATTATTGATAGACCTATCGAAAGCTTACGATACGGTAGATCATAATATTCTTTTAATAAAACTGGAGAAATGTGGAATCAGAGGAATCCCTTTAAATTGGATCAAATCGTACCTAACTCACCGAACGCAATGTACCAAAATTCAGACATCAAATGCCACTACGAGGTCACACATGAGAACCGTGAAGATGGAGATACCACAAGGAAGCATCCTGGGACCTCTTCTTTTTACTATCTATATAAATGATTTACCAAATCTATGTCTAAACAATTCCTTCCAAATGATAAATTATGCTGACGACACCACTCTTTTACTAGAAAACCAGTCCGTCGATGACATTGAGAGTAACGCAGCGTCAGCAATATTTTCTATTAAAAATTGGTTCAATACAAATCGCCTAATCATGAACAAAAAGAAAACAAACATAATCATCTTTAAAACCAATAGAAGTCTAAAAGTATACCCCAAAAACATCGACATAGAAGGAGAGATTTTCGAAATAAGACAAACCGTTAGATTCCTAGGAATACATGTGGATAATATCATAGATTGGTCTACCCATATTGCTAGCGTGCTGCCTAAATTAAATAAAGCAATATATGCGCTAAGAATTCTGCAAGGCTATGTGGGATTAGAAGTCCTAAGGACAGTCTACTTTGCCAACTTCCAATCACACCTGCATTTCGGAATTATATGCTGGGGAAGTGGTAAAGATTGCGGGGACCTATTTAAAGCACAGAAGCAGGCTATAAGAATAATCTACAAGCTAAAATACAGGGAATCTTGTAGAGGGATATTTAGAAAAGCAAAAATCTTAACAGTTGCAGGTATTTATATTCACGATCTACTTGTTTTTATGTTTAAAAACAGAAGAAAATTTAATATATACCTAGCAGCCCAAAACACCAGACAAAATCAGATATATTACAACACACCGCATCACAAACTGACGATGAGTGAAAGAAGCCCCATATATAGCGGAATAAAAGTGTTTAATGCTCTACCAAAAGAACTTAAAATAATTCCAGGCATAAGGACCTTTAAACAAAAAATCTTCGAACATATCAATAATTTGGAGCCATATACCATACAGGAGTATTTGAATCAATCTAATGCCTAAAAAGAATAGCAAATTATTTGTATCTCTTTATGACATATTTCATTTAGCTTTTATATTTCATGTATACATAGCTTTATTAATGAAATAAATAATTTTTGATTTGATTTTTGATTTTGACTAGACAGACAAGACTAGACAGACAAGACTAGACAGACAAGACTAGACAGACAAGACTAGACAGACAAGACTAGACAGACAAGACTAGACAGACAAGACTAGACAGACAAGACTAGACAGACAAGACTAGACAGACAAGACTAGACAGACAAGACTAGACAGACAAGACTAGACAGACAAGACTAGACAGACAAGACTAGACAGACAAGACTAGACAGACAAGACTAGACAGACAAGACTAGACAGACAAGACTAGACAGACAAGACTAGACAGACAAGACTAGACAGACAAGACTAGACAGACAAGACTAGACAGACAAGACTAGACAGACAAGACTAGACAGACAAGACTAGACAGACAAGACTAGACAGACAAGACTAGACAGACAAGACTAGACAGACAAGACTAGACAGACAAGACTAGACAGACAAGACTAGACAGACAAGACTAGACAGACAAGACTAGACAGACAAGACTAGACAGACAAGACTAGACAGACAAGACTAGACAGACAAGACTAGACAGACAAGACTAGACAGACAAGACTAGACAGACAAGACTAGACAGACAAGACTAGACAGACAAGACTAGACAGACAAGACTAGACAGACAAGACTAGACAGACAAGACTAGACAGACAAGACTAGACAGACAAGACTAGACAGACAAGACTAGACAGACAAGACTAGACAGACAAGACTAGACAGACAAGACTAGACAGACAAGACTAGACAGACAAGACTAGACAGACAAGACTAGACAGACAAGACTAGACAGACAAGACTAGACAGACAAGACTAGACAGACAAGACTAGACAGACAAGACTAGACAGACAAGACTAGACAGACAAGACTAGACAGACAAGACTAGACAGACAAGACTAGACAGACAAGACTAGACAGACAAGACTAGACAGACAAGACTAGACAGACAAGACTAGACAGACAAGACTAGACAGACAAGACTAGACAGACAAGACTAGACAGACAAGACTAGACAGACAAGACTAGACAGACAAGACTAGACAGACAAGACTAGACAGACAAGACTAGACAGACAAGACTAGACAGACAAGACTAGACAGACAAGACTAGACAGACAAGACTAGACAGACAAGACTAGACAGACAAGACTAGACAGACAAGACTAGACAGACAAGACTAGACAGACAAGACTAGACAGACAAGACTAGACAGACAAGACTAGACAGACAAGACTAGACAGACAAGACTAGACAGACAAGACTAGACAGACAAGACTAGACAGACAAGACTAGACAGACAAGACTAGACAGACAAGACTAGACAGACAAGACTAGACAGACAAGACTAGACAGACAAGACTAGACAGACAAGACTAGACAGACAAGACTAGACAGACAAGACTAGACAGACAAGACTAGACAGACAAGACTAGACAGACAAGACTAGACAGACAAGACTAGACAGACAAGACTAGACAGACAAGACTAGACAGACAAGACTAGACAGACAAGACTAGACAGACAAGACTAGACAGACAAGACTAGACAGACAAGACTAGACAGACAAGACTAGACAGACAAGACTAGACAGACAAGACTAGACAGACAAGACTAGACAGACAAGACTAGACAGACAAGACTAGACAGACAAGACTAGACAGACAAGACTAGACAGACAAGACTAGACAGACAAGACTAGACAGACAAGACTAGACAGACAAGACTAGACAGACAAGACTAGACAGACAAGACTAGACAGACAAGACTAGACAGACAAGACTAGACAGACAAGACTAGACAGACAAGACTAGACAGACAAGACTAGACAGACAAGACTAGACAGACAAGACTAGACAGACAAGACTAGACAGACAAGACTAGACAGACAAGACTAGACAGACAAGACTAGACAGACAAGACTAGACAGACAAGACTAGACAGACAAGACTAGACAGACAAGACTAGACAGACAAGACTAGACAGACAAGACTAGACAGACAAGACTAGACAGACAAGACTAGACAGACAAGACTAGACAGACAAGACTAGACAGACAAGACTAGACAGACAAGACTAGACAGACAAGACTAGACAGACAAGACTAGACAGACAAGACTAGACAGACAAGACTAGACAGACAAGACTAGACAGACAAGACTAGACAGACAAGACTAGACAGACAAGACTAGACAGACAAGACTAGACAGACAAGACTAGACAGACAAGACTAGACAGACAAGACTAGACAGACAAGACTAGACAGACAAGACTAGACAGACAAGACTAGACAGACAAGACTAGACAGACAAGACTAGACAGACAAGACTAGACAGACAAGACTAGACAGACAAGACTAGACAGACAAGACTAGACAGACAAGACTAGACAGACAAGACTAGACAGACAAGACTAGACAGACAAGACTAGACAGACAAGACTAGACAGACAAGACTAGACAGACAAGACTAGACAGACAAGACTAGACAGACAAGACTAGACAGACAAGACTAGACAGACAAGACTAGACAGACAAGACTAGACAGACAAGACTAGACAGACAAGACTAGACAGACAAGACTAGACAGACAAGACTAGACAGACAAGACTAGACAGACAAGACTAGACAGACAAGACTAGACAGACAAGACTAGACAGACAAGACTAGACAGACAAGACTAGACAGACAAGACTAGACAGACAAGACTAGACAGACAAGACTAGACAGACAAGACTAGACAGACAAGACTAGACAGACAAGACTAGACAGACAAGACTAGACAGACAAGACTAGACAGACAAGACTAGACAGACAAGACTAGACAGACAAGACTAGACAGACAAGACTAGACAGACAAGACTAGACAGACAAGACTAGACAGACAAGACTAGACAGACAAGACTAGACAGACAAGACTAGACAGACAAGACTAGACAGACAAGACTAGACAGACAAGACTAGACAGACAAGACTAGACAGACAAGACTAGACAGACAAGACTAGACAGACAAGACTAGACAGACAAGACTAGACAGACAAGACTAGACAGACAAGACTAGACAGACAAGACTAGACAGACAAGACTAGACAGACAAGACTAGACAGACAAGACTAGACAGACAAGACTAGACAGACAAGACTAGACAGACAAGACTAGACAGACAAGACTAGACAGACAAGACTAGACAGACAAGACTAGACAGACAAGACTAGACAGACAAGACTAGACAGACAAGACTAGACAGACAAGACTAGACAGACAAGACTAGACAGACAAGACTAGACAGACAAGACTAGACAGACAAGACTAGACAGACAAGACTAGACAGACAAGACTAGACAGACAAGACTAGACAGACAAGACTAGACAGACAAGACTAGACAGACAAGACTAGACAGACAAGACTAGACAGACAAGACTAGACAGACAAGACTAGACAGACAAGACTAGACAGACAAGACTAGACAGACAAGACTAGACAGACAAGACTAGACAGACAAGACTAGACAGACAAGACTAGACAGACAAGACTAGACAGACAAGACTAGACAGACAAGACTAGACAGACAAGACTAGACAGACAAGACTAGACAGACAAGACTAGACAGACAAGACTAGACAGACAAGACTAGACAGACAAGACTAGACAGACAAGACTAGACAGACAAGACTAGACAGACAAGACTAGACAGACAAGACTAGACAGACAAGACTAGACAGACAAGACTAGACAGACAAGACTAGACAGACAAGACTAGACAGACAAGACTAGACAGACAAGACTAGACAGACAAGACTAGACAGACAAGACTAGACAGACAAGACTAGACAGACAAGACTAGACAGACAAGACTAGACAGACAAGACTAGACAGACAAGACTAGACAGACAAGACTAGACAGACAAGACTAGACAGACAAGACTAGACAGACAAGACTAGACAGACAAGACTAGACAGACAAGACTAGACAGACAAGACTAGACAGACAAGACTAGACAGACAAGACTAGACAGACAAGACTAGACAGACAAGACTAGAAGACAAGACTAGACAGACAAGACTAGACAGACAAGACTAGACAGACAAGACTAGACAGACAAGACTAGACAGACAAGACTAGACAGACAAGACTAGACAGACAAGACTAGACAGACAAGACTAGACAGACAAGACTAGACAGACAAGACTAGACAGACAAGGACTAGACAGACAAGACTAGACAGACAAGACTAGACAGACAAGACTAGACAGACAAGACTAGACAGACAAGACTAGACAGACAAGACTAGACAGACAAGACTAGACAGACAAGACTAGACAGACAAGACTAGACAGACAAGACTAGACAGACAAGACTAGACAGACAAGACTAGACAGACAAGACTAGACAGACAAGACTAGACAGACAAGACTAGACAGACAAGACTAGACAGACAAGACTAGACAGACAAGACTAGACAGACAAGACTAGACAGACAAGACTAGACAGACAAGACTAGACAGACAAGACTAGACAGACAAGACTAGACAGACAAGACTAGACAGACAAGACTAGACAGACAAGACTAGACAGACAAGACTAGACAGACAAGACTAGACAGACAAGACTAGACAGACAAGACTAGACAGACAAGACTAGACAGACAAGACTAGACAGACAAGACTAGACAGACAAGACTAGACAGACAAGACTAGACAGACAAGACTAGACAGACAAGACTAGACAGACAAGACTAGACAGACAAGACTAGACAGACAAGACTAGACAGACAAGACTAGACAGACAAGACTAGACAGACAAGACTAGACAGAGAAGACTAGACAGACAAGACTAGACAGACAAGACTAGACAGACAAGACTAGACAGACAAGACTAGACAGACAAGACTAGACAGACAAGACTAGACAGACAAGACTAGACAGACAAGACTAGACAGACAAGACTAGACAGACAAGACTAGACAGACAAGACTAGACAGACAAGACTAGACAGACAAGACTAGACAGACAAGACTAGACAGACAAGACTAGACAGACAAGACTAGACAGACAAGACTAGACAGACAAGACTAGACAGACAAGACTAGACAGACAAGACTAGACAGACAAGACTAGACAGACAAGACTAGACAGACAAGACTAGACAGACAAGACTAGACAGACAAGACTAGACAGACAAGACTAGACAGACAAGACTAGACAGACAAGGCTAGACAGACAAGACTAGACAGACAAAACTAGACAGACAAGACTAGACAGACAAGACTAGACAGACAAGATTAGACAGACAAGACTAGACAGACAAGACTAGACAGACATTTTTTTTAAGAATGCAGTAACTAGAAACTTGATTTACACTACGACATATGTTCAATCTAGTTACAAAATTTGGCGCTAAATTCAAATTTAGTTACTTGAATACGAAAAAAGTTACTTGAATATAAAAGAAAAATACATGTTAAATACACCAAATGGCAACAATAGTAATAAAATACAAACAAAAAATGGAGAAAAACGCAAAAAATCTAAATGATATAAACAGATCAGATGACAATTGTGAATTGACACGGCAGCCATTGACAACTAACAGCTGAACATGCATTGGCGTACGAAAAAAATGTACTTAGTAATGTACTTAGAGTTAAATAATTTTTTTATCTTTAAATTTAAAATTGAATATTAAATTATATATAAAATATTATTGTATAATTATAGAACTTAATATATAATATAATAATAGAACCGTAGTATAATTTAACGTTCTATTATATTCAGAAATTATTCGCAGTATTGTGTTCATTTAATCACATATCACCATTCTCTGCGCCAGTGACTGCAAATGTATGTGAAGAGAGAGAGATGGAAAAGTGAATATCGTCGGTGTGAACTTCTTCTCGATTTAAGCCAATCAGAGAACAAGGTCAAATAAGTCCTATCTTCCCTGTACTGCATTCTTAAAAAAAATTAAAACTATAGACAGATAAGACAGACAAGATTGTACAGAGAAGACAGACGAAACTGACAAGACAGACCAGACAGACAAGACAGACGAGTCAGACTAAACAGATTAGGCAGACTAGACAGACAAGACTAGACAGACAAGACTAGACAGCCAATACTACACAGATTAGACTGACTAGACAGACAGAACTTTTTTTATTTATTTTTGTTGGGGACGTAATAAGCACCTCACGGTTAACTTAGCAAGAGGACCCTCTGAAATATCACAAGCATCTTGGGACCGCTTTTCGCATAACTTTCAAGATGTTCATGATGTCATTATGTCTTGGATCATCCTTGATGTATCTGCCCATAAGTCCTACGACGAGATCATTTGTTCAACCATATTTAATAGGTCTAGTGTTTGTCCGTCCGGTCTTATTTTTCCATTTATCCCGTTCGGGTATCTACCTGTCACACTCAAAAACGGTATGCGCCGCGCTGTCGGCAATTGAATAAGACATGTGCTGCTGTGTCTTCTTCCCCACTTTTGCATATTGGTGAATCTCTTCTTCTGAATCTGTGAAGATAGGCGTGGAGGTTGCCTTGCCCTGTAATTGGACAGCTCTATATGATAAGGTGATGTCCATTTTAAGCCAGTTATGAACTGAGGGAATGAATATTTTTATCCAAATGCCTGTTCTCGATGCCCCCCATCTTGTTTGCCATTCTTTTTGGAAATATGAACTCAGTCTGGACTTGATCGATTGTCTGGGTATCGTGTTGAATGAGATGGGAATGTTATATGTGTTTTCGTCCAAATGAACGGTAGCTGACGCCTGATTTGCCAAGGTAGCAGCTCGCTCGTTTCCTGCGATTCCAGCATATGATTTTTCCAATGCCATTGTAGTTTTACACTCTCAGAAATTTCTCTTACAGGTTTCATAACCCTAGGTACGACTAGTTCCGTAGACCACGTCATGTTTTTCAGGGCGTCGAGCACAGAACGACTATTACAAATTATTAAATAACCATCTACGTTGCCGGTATTGGTTCGTATGTACTGTAGCAATCGCTTTAGCGCGAGAAGTTCCGCCTGGAATGTTGTGCAGTAGCTCTCGAGTCGGAATGTTTCGTAGTATGTTTCATTCCATTCCTTGTAAACCACAAAAGCAGATTCCATTTTTAGCGTTTAAGGAATTTGTGGAAAGTCGGATTTGAAGGGTGTTGGACAAAGTGGTGAGGTATTTTAGGTGCCCAATATCCGAGAGGTAAAAGAGTTCCTCTACGCTCGATCTGGTTTGGAGAGGCCCTTAAACCCGTTAATTCTCTAAACCTTGCTTCATCCAGATCATGCATAGGGAGGTTTAATGCAACTTGCTTTGCCCGGATGTCGATTGGAAGGCGCCCTGAAATGACACAGGCTGCCTCTGTTAATACGGTGCGATAGGCTTTGTCAGCAGGAATCCTACATAGACGTTGTACGCTCAGAAGTTTCATATTCTCTTTGATTTTACACGACTTGTGCCAAATTGAGACTCCATACAAAAGTTCCGGTTCTCTTGTAAATGTCTGCTATGGCCGATCTATTCAGGCCCCATTTCTTTCTCGAGGCGTTGCCAATTCCATTGTTTTGCCTTACCGAAAGATTGTTTAACGTGTTCTTTAAAGTTCAAACATCTGTCTATACACACACCAAGATATTTAATAGAATCTTGGCATTTAATTTTCTCACTTGCAATTCTGAATACCCGGCATTCTTTGATTCGGCGTTTTTCCGAAAAATAGAGGCGTTTTTCCGAAATAATTTTTTTTCAAAAATGGAGTCGTATAAGATCCTCCAAAAACCTGGACCTGACTTCGAGCCTTGCGGACAGCCTTTACCAACACTCTGTTTTAGATATATTCCTGGTTCGAAAACAATAGCCTTTCGCTCTGAGAAATAATGCCTTGCAAGGTTTATAAGATTATTAGGGCATTGTTTTGAATCAGTTTGTGAATAGTAAACGGCCACCAAGCGTTGTCAAAAGCTCCGCTAATATCCAAGGCAAGTACAATATTGATTTTTCTTGATAGAATCCCTGATGATATCTAATTTTGGCCACGGCATCGACTGTACCTACTCCCCTGCGGAAACCAAATTGGTTTTTATTCAGCAGATTTTGACTGTAGAAGTGGTACTCAATTCTTAAAATCAGAAGGAAATCTAAGATTTTCACCACGGCAGGGAGCAAGCTGATCGTCCTAAAACCTGTTGCACATAAGCCAGGTTTATTGGGTTTGGGAATGATTTTTATCAATTGTTCTTTCCAGTACGCCGGGAAGACGCCGAAGTTCAGACTCTTATTGAATAGCTCAAAAAATAAATGGGGATTAGAATTGAGAGCAGCTAGGACTATATCTGCAGAAATATCGTCGATTCCGTGTGCTTTCTTTGGATTCATTCTAGAGACGACCCGTTCAATCTCCGTGAGAGAGAATGCTCAATCATTTGGGCCCCTCAAGCCTGTCAGTACCTCTTCTTTAATTCGCTCATGTACCTCTGAATCCCCTCGCTATCTCCTGGAAGGTATCCAGTAAGACCTGAGTAGTATTTACTAGGTTGAGCAAAGATCCGCCTACTTTTAGTCCAGTTAGGTAGCCAGTTGTCGATTTATTTTGCGTAATCATCCTATACACGCCTCCCCATGGGTTTTCGTTTGAGGAAGAGGTACAGAATTCTTTTTGTTTCTTCGTGTCTAAGATTTTTAGCGTATACTCACGATGTTTTTGTTGAAATAGTTCTTGTCTATGCTTTGTAATCGGTCCTGTGCCATGTTGAAATTTTCTGCGAAACTTATTGTTTTTTTTGCGAAGAGCGGTGAGTTCTGTGGTCCACCATGGAACGGAGTACTTGAATTGTTTAGTGGGAGGAAGATAACTTTTTTCACATTCTGGCCGGTTTCTGCACCAAAAATGCAGATTTTTTTGGTGCAGAAACCTTTTTAATTCCTCGGTAATTCAGTATCTATACTAGGGTTTCTGAATATCCGCACTTTTTCAAAAACGCGGTTTTGGATTTTTGAAAATTAAAAACCGCGGTTTCGGGTTCGGTTTTTAGGAACTTTTGGTATTAGTTTTGTACAAAAGTTGCCGCTTAGGGAAAATGATCTTTCGGAGTAGGTGGATGTAGCTTTAATTGTATAGAGTGCTGAATCTTTTTGTTCTCTCAGAAGTTCTTTTATATTTAGCAAACTCATTTTTCATAGAATTAGGATATCGATTTGTTTGCATATAATATTTTCGTTTAATTCTTCTTGAATAGCTTTTTGTACTTCGTCTTGCAAGGAATAGTTTGGATTGTTCACTTCTTCTAATTCTTCTGAATTTGCCGTACATTCACCTTATACTTCAACCTTATATTGTTGTCTGGATAAAGTCGTTCAAATATATTTTCCGCTAATATTAAAACAGACTTTGTTGTAACTTTCGGAGGATCTAGTAAACATCTAGCCAATTCTGTTAATTCCAGATTTTCACGGGTCCCATGGTATTTTTGATTGACGCTAATATCAGAACCAATTAATTTCTTTTCCAAGAATCCTATTACACCTTGTGCCGTATATATGTTAGAATCATCGCTGCTTAATGTTGTTACTGCTACGCTTACTGGAAATAAAGTTTCATAACAATTGAATATTAACATTTTCAATTAAATGCATTGAATTTAAATCTGTTAGAATCTGTGATATTACGACTTTTAGAAGAATAAATTTTTCTTATATTGGTTCAAAAGAAGACCACCTTGTCTTGATGTCCATTGCTAATTCAATTTCCTTTTCAAAAAGAGCTTTTACGTTTCGTTGTAGGAAACTGATTTTATCGGAGATAGACAAAAGTAATTTACAAGTTTTCTTACCATTTGTAAATTACTTTAAATTTCAGCATCTTCTTCGACGTAATACTCATTATCCACTTCTTCTTCGTGCGATTCTTCAGGAAATACATCTTCATCTTCACTGCTGCAGCTGATTTCTACTTGAGATGATTTCTTGTAAATAGTGTCGCACTCAGTGCGATGAATTGTATGGTTAATGCAATTTTTTTGCTTAACAGGACAATCAGTACCATTTTTTAATTACTCGAGCATCGTCATGTGTAGTATCTTACTCAATAATAATCCCACGGTAATAAACCCCAGATTCAATCAAACATTGAGGTTTTTGCGACCAGAAATTGAAAATCGCGTTGAAATCGCTCGATGAAACTAACGCCGCGACGGCCCGTTAAAGTTAGATCTATCGAGCATTGGTTGCATTTGTTTTTTTCGAAATTTCGCAGCTGCCGCAACAAGTTCGAGTTTATGTTAGAGCAAAACGTGGTCGGAAAGCGAGACTGAAAACCGCGTTGCGAAATCTTTTACAGCGGCGTCGCGACGCCACCGCAAACTTCAATTTCCTAATGCGGCTGCTGGTTTTTCTGTCGTAGTTTTCGTAATTTTAAAGCTAGCAAAACAGGTTTGACGTTTTGTTGAAGGGAAAGCTTGTCAGGAAGCGGTAGTGAAAACCGCGTGGCAAAATCTTTGACAGGGGCGTGCGGACGTCGCCGCAAAGTTCACCTTGCTAATCTAGGTCGAATTTCGGGAACTCGCGGTGGTTTTTCATGTGTAGTTTTTGCAATTTTGCAGACGATATTTTATTACGATATTATTAGCAGAACAAGTTCCTTCAATTCGCAGAAAGCCTAAATTGCAATAAAAATTGTTTTCTCCATGAATATTAATGTTTAAGTATCTTCGGCGACTCAAACTAGTCTACTCTTCTAGCGTAGTACTAATTTTTTGTCCATTTGCTTTTAATTCTTGAAACTTTAAATAATCATTTCTTTCTTTGAATGAAGGACATTTTGGCAAGATTTGGTTGGGAAACCGGCTATTGCTTTCGGAATAAATGTAGATTTTGAAATTGCTCGAAAACATATACCATCGATGGTTGCTATTTTTGCAACAACAGATTGTAATGTTTGAAAGAGCAATAATTCAATGTATTTTATTTTTATTTATCTTTAGATAAAACCGAAAACTGCGTTTTTTTATGACGGTTATGCGGTTTCGGTTTTTGTACAGAAAACCGCGGTTTTGCGGTTCGAATATATCTGAACCAGAAACTCTATCTATACCTATGGACCAGCTTAAATATCTGTGATCCGAAAGACTTTCCTCATCTGGGAGGTGCCATTCGAAGATCAGGTTGCTCAGCTTTTCGCTTGCCATGGTTAGATCTATTAAACTTGAACCACTATGTCCCATAAATGATGGTTCCGATCCTCGGTTTACGATGACGAGTTTGTTGCGGTTGATTATTGCTTCTACAATTTTCCCACGTTTATCTTCTGTTACGCTGCCCCAAGAATGCGGTACATGACAAATCGGCACATGATATATCGGCACCGGATGACTTGGCACTTCCAACTCGGCACCGGGAAAATTCGGCACCGGATAAATCGGCACCGGGAAATCGGCAACATCATCTGAGTATGAATATATACATTTTCACGTATAACATAAGTTTTGATAACATCAAAAACAAAATAAATCTTTTATAATTAAAAAAAGTAACGCACGCCCCTTGAAAGATTTGGAAATTGTACTATTTACTTAGTAATCTTCTAGCCAACAGTAGAATTCATGTGAAAACAGCGTTCAATTAAAAACTAATAATAAAACATAAATAACTTTATTAAAGTTTAGAATATACATTTCATAATTGTGAGATAATCCTCTCAGGTACTCCAAAATGTTGTCCCTGTTGTATGAATTTACTTTTTGCAGTATTCGCGCATCCGCCTCTTCGTAGCGTCTTCTCTTTTGGAGTGCTTCGTAGCCCGCGACGTAGCGCTTGTAATCGACTTCAAAAGTTTTTCGCATTTTTCTTAGCTGTGCAACGAATTTCCAAAGACTTGGATATGCTATGCCATCCCCTCGTTGTACCTTTTTGTCGCAAGCCTCCGCAAAGTTATTCATTCTATCAGACCCTGCAAGTGTTCGTTGGTACACTGACCAAAGTTCATTTGGAACGAGTGGTGGTCCTCTTGTGCCATTAATGCTCAATCGGCTTAAATCTGTGTTTGAAAACGAACCAATAATAGGCTCTAATTCTGGCAGCAGGAATTCTTCCAAAATGGCAAGTGAATGGTCATTTGCTGGTACAAATGCCACTGATGTTATAATTCGCGCTTGCAATGCGAACTCGGAATCATTCGTGTATTGACCAAGAAGACGCACATCATAATTGTAAAATGTTTTTCGCGATGCCGACTTATCCCGTGCCGAGTTGTCCGGTGCCGATTTGCAAGTGCCGAGTCGTCCGGGTCCGCCAGAATATGACTTCGCATTAAAGTTGCCCGCAACCAAGACATCACCCTTAGCTTTTAATTGTATAATGGAAGTGTCCAGTTCGTTTATATGTTTTTTTAAATAAATCATTTTCTGCTGGTCTTGCTTCTGGGGGCAAATAAACGGAAATGCCATGAAATGCCAACTTGCCGCTAACTATTTGGACTACTGTCCAAATAGTTAGGTTTGGACAACTGTCCAAATAGCTAGCGGCAGTCTAGACAGACTAGATTGACTAGACAGTCTACGCAGACTAGACAGACAAGACAAGACCAGTCAGATGGGATCAGACAGATAAGACAAGAAAGACACAACTAAGCACACTAGACAGACAAGATAAAAAGTGTGATATGTTCTCTAGTTGGCAAAGCTGGTAAGCAAAATTATCTAACATGGTAAATATTAGCAAATTATGAGAAAGAATTATTTGTTTTAATAATTGGATGTAATTCAACAAGTTGTTTAATATTTATGTTTTGATGTATTTTATTGTTGTATGGGTCATATTTCTCGGCAGATTATTTACTGTTGTGCTATATGTCTCATATTTTAGTATAGATAAATATTTAATTTTAGATTATATTCTAAATTAATACAAAAAAACTAGTTAGAAATTGTAGATTTACAAATCTACAATGGACTTTAGGCTTTGAAAGTATTGGGAGGTACAGACTCAAATAATACAAATAATAAACAAAATACGATTATTGTCAACCTGTAATACTACATTTCAATAATATAAGTTTTATTAACATATAATGTACATAGGAGTAGATTTTTCAAATTATAGACTAGACTAAGCAAGCATTTTAATTTACCAAGATATATTTATTTTTATTCTAGGTGGTGGTTTTGTTTTCATTTTTTAAATGAAGAAAAAAAGCTAACCGACAATGTCCTCCAGACTTCTACTCACCTCCCTGATGATTATAACCACTGTAACTTCGGCAGCTATAAACTCAACAACACCCGCCACAACGATTTCACCTTCCTCGTTTTTCGCGCCGAAATATGCGAATCCTTATAAACCGACGGACCCCTATCCTCATGTTCGCCACATCGAGACCAAACGCTACAGAGGCAAAGAAAGTTTCTTGGATAAAAATTTGATCGATATGGAGATGAAATATTGTCCCCGAAAAGCGAACTGTCAGAATTTGCGTTATGCTACGTGTATGGGAGCCAAGTTGCCTTATGATTCGACTACTTTGGATTTGACGGATTTATCTAGTCAGGAAGAAGTTCAGGAGAAGCTGCAGATGTATCAATATTTGAGATTTATACCGAAATGTTGGGCGGTTATACAACCGTTCTTGTGCGCTTTGTATATGCCTAAGTGCGAAGACGAGATGGTCGACTTGCCATCAAAAGAAATGTGTAAAATCACCATGGGACCTTGTAAAATCTTATACAACACCACAATATTTCCCGAGTTTATGAGATGCGAAGATGAAAGGTTATTTCCATCTTCTTGTAAAAATGACATTCACGAGTTGAAATTTAACACAACAGGTTTTTGCATGGAACCATTAGTACGTACTGAACAACCCAATTGGTTTTATCCCGAAATCGAAGGATGCGCTTTACGTTGCAAAGATTCCCTATACACTGAAAACGAACATTACCAAATCCACAAACTAATAGCCTACTGTGTAATCATTTGCATCACGTTGAATCTCTTTACTGTTATCACATTTGTAATCGATTGGAAAACGGCTAACAAATACCCAGCCTTAGCGATCTTTTACATCAATATCTGCTTCTTGGTGTCATACCTTGGTTGGTTAGTTCAGTTCTTAGGTTACGAAACTAGAGAAGACGTGGTTTGCAAGAAAAATGGAACCCAAAGAAAATCCGAACCAAGCGCAACCGAAAACCTTTCTTGTGTTATAGTCTTCGTTATGGTTTACTATTTTTTAATAGCTGGAATGGTTTGGTTTGTTATTTTTACTTATGCATGGCATATGAGTTCATTGCAGGCTCTTGGCAAAATACAGGAAAGAGTTGATAAGAAAAAAGCGTATTTCCATCTTGCCGCTTGGAGTTTACCGCTTATGCTCACTATTACTACTATGGCTTTGGGGGAAATTGATGGAGATTATGTTTCTGGAGTTTGTTTTGTCGGGTTTGTGGATGGTGCAGCAAGAACTGGATTACTGTTAGCTCCACTGGCAGCTGCTATTTTAGTTGCTGGCTATATTGTTATAAGAGGTAAACTTGATAAAATTAAGCTTAGTATAATTATTTGTCATTTTCTTTTACTTTAGGTCTTATTCTCTTGATTCGTGTCAAAATCGAAAGCAGAGAAGTAATTTCGGAACATTCAAGCAGGAAAATTCGTTCAAATATTGTAAGAATGGGTGTTTTTGCCCTCTTCATGCTCGTCTTTTTCATAATCACCTTCGTCTATCACATTTACAAATCTATAAATTCACCAATTTGGGAACAAAGTCTGCATAATTACATATTGTAAATATAATTCTGCACAAAATCTTCACACAAAACATTCAATTGTCCTATTATTTTTAGGTGTAAATTGACGAGTTTAAGTGAGGATTATTCACACTGTCGACAGGAGAATAGACCAAGTGTTGCAATGCTGCAATTGCAACTCATTGCAATTTTTGGAACAGGAATTGCCATGGCGTCTTGGATCTGGTGCTCAGCTACAGTTCATGCTTGGACTAGATACATTAGAAGGTTTCATTGTCTTCTGTTATTTTTTATTATTTACTTTGCTAAATATTTTCTAATAATTAACAACAATAGTAGGTTATTAGCTTCCATGGCGAGGCCGGACGTGCTCTGCGGTTCGCTCGTCATGGCCTGCAAACCCATTTTTACTCTGAATAACAAATGCTATTTTATTTTCAAAATTCAAACACACAGTACGTGACTTGATTGCTAAAGTAAAAGCTTCATTTTATTACTCACTGGCAGAAAAGAGTTTACTTTTGTGACTAAACAGTCAAACTTTCATCACTTTCACTAAAAAATGAGTCATTTACCTCAGCAACAAAGTCATAAAAAAGTTACTTATTTACAAAATCTTACACACACACAATTTTTTATTTAATTTGAATTATGTTTTGTAGAAAATTCGACTGCGAAATCGAAGAACCAATGAAACTCCAAAAACACAAAATCATCGCGGAAGCTTTCGCCAAGCGAAAAAAGTTCAACCAAGGCGGTCGCATTTCCATAGAGTTCCAAAACCACACGGACCCCGTCGGTCTCCGCTTCGACCTAAACAGTGCCGCAAGCAACGAATTAAGCACAACGTGGGCAGAGAACTTACCAAGATTGGTAAGCAGAAGAGGAGCTGTACCAAACGAAGTAACTTGCTCAGTCTCAAGTAACAATCAGTCGGTGGATTCTGAGATGAGTTATAGTGTCCGACATGTGAGTATTGAAAGTAGGAGGAATTCAGGAGATAGTCAGTTGAGTGTTCAAATTGCCGAGGTGAAGGCAACAAGGAAAGTTAATGGAAGGAGACATAGGTATAGAAGGAAAGAGTTTAGGAGGAGTTCTAGAGACGTAGGTGTCAGGATGTCGAAGAAGAGGGGAAGCAGTACCAGTCTTGATTCACACTTTGGACAACAGTTGTTGAATGTTTTAGCTAATACTCAAGATGCTAAAAAGTTCGTTCCGAATCTTAACAGAAGATCCGGAAACGCCGGCCTTGAAAAAGATAATTTCACAATAAATGGTAAACTCGTATTACCTTATATGAAATCAGCTAGCGAAGACGAAAATGTTTCTGTAACAATCTCAGAATCCAAATTCAATATGGTCTTAAGCAATCACAATAATCTCGACCTCAACGATCAACTCGTCATGAAATCGCTACGCCAAGGTCTTCGAATTCACGAAATAAATTCTTCCTCAGATTCCGAACCAAAATACTCAAATAACTCTCGAGCAAGTAAACGCTCTAAAAAACGAAAATCTCGTATAAAATACTCAGATTCCGACCACAAAAACCTCTCAAATTCCGACGGGAATTCGTCGTCCTCTCCGGAACTCAAGCAATTAGTCCAATCTTCTTTGAATTCAGGTAACTCAGTAGCTTATTATGAGAAAAACAGAGGCAGCAAACAGAGTAAAACATCTATTGACGTCGCCGTTCAAGCCAACGCTAAAGAAATCATGACGCAAACCGGAAATCTAGAAGAGTCCGAAGATGAAGTCCAAGGGAAGAAGCAAATGAAAACTAAGGAGAATAAGAGGTTTAAGGAAGGGAGGAAGTATGTGGATAAGAGTGAAACAGAGAGTTTGTTGAATGAGAAGTACAAAGCGAAAATTAGGAAGGGAAAGGATGCATATTGAGAGTTGAGATTTTATTTTTTGCATATTTTGATTTTTTTTGAAAGGATGCATTTTGTTTGTAAATTGTTTCTGATTGTTTTTTAACTGACTGAGGTTTTATTTCACTTTTTGGATTTTTGTTTGTGATGTATATATTATAATATTTTATATATATATTGTAACCTGTTTTACTCTTTTTGATAATAATATTTTATGCCGTTTTGAGATTATATGAGTAGTTGAACTGCAATGAAATAAGTTGGACACCAAATTTTTTGTTGAACATTGTAGAGTAAAATCTAAAGTTTAATAACAAGTTAAATGTTTAATTCTAAATTACCAATTAATATTTAAAAATTACATCGATTAGATGACCTTCGTTTGCTTCGATGCATGACTGAGATTGATGCAACAATGAACGCATTGTGCACGCTGGCACATTTATGGCGAAATCTCGCCAATAGCTTGGCGAATGTTTCGTGTTAAGACTTTCAGTGTTTCAGGTAGGTTCTGATAAACTTTAGATTTAACATGACCCCATAAGAAATATTCCAACGTCGACAAATCCGGAGAGCGAGGTGGCCACAACTCATCCCCACGTTGGGAAATCAGACGACCAGGTAATAACTCTCGCAACCCTCTCATAGACGTGTTGGATACACGAGGCCTTGCAACATCTTGCTGATACCAAATATCGTTTATTGGTAATCGGAGTTGAGCGATGGCATCCAATAAGAAAGTTTGTAGCCTAATATCTCCTTATAACGTTCACTATCAATAACTACTGTGTTTCCCATTTTATCTTAAAAAAAATATTTATTTCTTCAGCTGAGAATATTCCACGCCATACAGTTACTTTTGAGAATGCAGCTTTTCTTCGAAAACAACATGAGGGTTTTGCCAGACCAGTAACAAATATTTTAATTGTTCCTCTCTCCATGTAATTGAAAATGTGCTTCGTTACTTAATTATTTTCTTGAAAAAAATTATCCCCTCTGACCAAAATTCATCGAGTGATTTCTAAACGTTTCGGTCTAAGAGTTTCGTTCTATTGGAACAAGTTTTTGGACTTTTTGCCTTTTTGGACTTTTTTTAAGCCGAGAGTAAATCTCACTTTAAAATTGTTCTTACCGACTCACGTGAAATTCCTACTTGCGATAAATGTCGCACGGATTGATTGGAATTTTGCTTCTGTTGCTAACTTGCTAAGTATTTACTTCGGCTCCAGTGGTTTTTTTCTCTCTGCAAGTTTAGTAACCTTAAGAGAACCTTTTCGAAGATATTTTTAGACCCAGCTTGCAATTTTCCTGCAATTTGGTGGCGGTGGAATATTTAAAAGTTAAAAAAGAGGACATGTTCTCTCTAAAAGAGACCAGTTGGCAACATGATCATCTGAAAGCGCAAGGTCTGCACTATATGTGATATTTATATATCCCAATTCAGTTCCAATAATTTTTGCGATAAAAATTAAATGCGATGAGAAAATGTTTTTAAGATCAGCGGAACAAAAATGGTTTATTATTCCGATACGGACCCTCATTTTTGCCGATTTGGTTAATTGGATTAATTTCTTCTTCTTCTTGTTTCGAATAGGCCTACTTTGAACCACGTTTGTTGAACTGTTAGGCTTTGATCTTTGCACAGTATCGTCGCATCTTCTGCCAGTGTAACTCCTTTATCTCTATCGTCCAGGGGGTAGATCAGTTATTCTGCAATCAAACCTCTAACTATTATTAATAGTTTTTTTTCATCTTTTCGCTGAAATGGCCCAGAGAAAATTAAAAACTTTTTGTATATCAATATTTTACATCAGATTTTTGATAATAAATAATTATTTATTGCCAAAACTTAAAAAGAGAACAATTTTAGTATAAATAGAAAAAGAAAGAGAACAAAAATACTTTGTTAAAAAGAGGACATGTTCTCTCTAAAAGAGACCAGTTGGCAACAACATGCTAATCTGAAAGCGCAAGGTCTGGACTATATGTGATAACATAACCCAATCCAGTTCCAATAATTTTTGACCAAAAATGTGTGGGACTTTCCATTTTTTTCAATGCATGTATGCCACTTGTTGTGCTATGACGATCTTAATCGATATAATGGCCTTGATATGGGTCTCATCGACTTCAATGGACGGCCAGATCGTTGAGCATTTTTTCAGTGAAAAATCGCCACAACGAAATCTCGTAAAGAAATTTTGACACTGCCTTTTTTCAAGGCTTCATTCCCTTATACGGCACATAACTTCTTTGTGCTTGCGATGCGTTCTTGACTTTTCGGAAATAATACGATAAAATATATCTGAAGTGTGCGTCTTGGTTCTCCATTTTTAAATTGGGATAAAAACAAAACTAATTAGAAAACAAATTATAGAACTAATCGATATATATTTTTTACTAAATTAAAAGTAGAAGTCCAAACAACAACAAAAAATATATAAGTTGGGTGATTTGAACACGTTAACGAAAAATAAACACGAAAAAGAAAGTGCAAAGGCTTTTTATTGACAGAATTCGCAATTATTGTTAGTTACCAACTTAATAGTATGTTGCCAGATTACTCTCAAACATAATATTATATTTTGCAACTAGGGCAGTAAGTTGTCAATTGATTACGAGAGCGAAATTGGGCACAAGCACAAGTTTGGGATCCAGGGACCATGCAAAAAAATAGAATAAAAAATGAAGAATTTGCTTTTTCAATTGTCTCAGGTGGTGTGGATTCGACATAGGAACTCTCCTCAGTCTCCGGTATCACCATCACCCAGAGGAGTTTTCCTCATTTGGAAACTTTTTCTTTAATTTTAATTTTTATTTTGTAATGAAAAAAAATGTCTGTCACTTTTATGTCACTTTTTCAAAATCGAGGTCTTGATTGTGTTTATTTAATTTCTTTTTAATGTGACTTAGCGATATTGAATATTTGCGTGCGTTACCCAAGTTATGTGTTAATACAACAAAAATGGCAGTTCTCGCACCAAAAAATGTACGCCAAGATAGTACTTTTAACGCATGAGTAATAAAATGTATATATTTGACTTGGTGTCACTTTTTGTCTTCGCCTATATTTTCGATAACATATCTTCTAAAATGCTGTTACAAATAGGCGCATTTTCTCTTGGTGTTGCTTTAGCGGCTTATGTAAAAGTCCAAAAAATAGTTATTAAATGTTGCAATGACAACTTGGTCCATTAGTTATATAAGCAATGTCGTATTTGATGGAAGAAATGTTATTAGAACATTTTCATTTAAATCACAAATCTCTTGTTATTCCTTTAATGGCTGTGAAAAAGTGCAACAAATAACAAGTGTACAAATAATAGTATAAATATTGTAATGACATCTTCGCCCATTGGTTATATTAGAGATGTATTTGGTGGAAGAAAAGTTTTATGAACATTTTCATTTAATTCACTAAGACCAGTTGGATGACTTGGGGTAGGGATGCCAAACGGTCGATCGCGAGAGTTTTATAGTCGATTGTGTATAAATGTTGTAATGACACCTTCGTTCATTGGTTATATTAGAGATGTATTTGTTGGAAGAAATGTTATTGTTATGAACATTTTCATTTGATTCACAAAGACCAGTCGGATGACTTGGGGCATGGATGCCAAACGGTCGATCGCGAGAGGTTTTTAAGTCGATCATGTCAGAGATAACGTTATCTCTGATCATGTTATAGTCCATTCAGGCGCGTTTTTAAGCTATTCAGCGGCTCGGTGCAAGTTTTTGGCGGGGCCCGCTCTCACAGAAGAGAAAGGTACATAGAAGAATTGTAACAATGCAAAGTAACAAATTTAACAAAATGGCATTTATTTTATCGGCGTTAGAACTCATTTGTGATACAGCTTGGAACTAGCCAAACACCTTAATGTTCAGTTGCTCATTACCTTGCCTCCTTACGGAAACACTTGCGTTCAAACTTTCAAATGCTCCCATAAAGATGGTTCTTCTATAGATGTCTATCATCTTTGCGTCTGACTCCGTAGTGAAGTGACCTAGCCAGTAAAGCTATTAAAAATACAGCAAATAATACAAAATTCACTGAAAATTTATTTTTCTTTTAAGTAAACAAAAGTAAGCAATACAGCATAGACAAAATGGACAAAGGTTTAAAAAGATTTAAAAGATGTACGAACGCCTCGCCTAACTTTAGCCGACATAATTTTTTTTTATAATTTCCTCTAAATTTTGATTATTGAGAGTATCTATTGAAAGTAATGCCAAATCAGAAGTTCTAACTTGAGTCATTGTGCTCCTTAGGTTTTTAGTCTACGCAATACACTAAAAGATCTCTATCACTTACTATACCTATGGGCAGCGTAACAAACAATCGAAAAATTAATTCAAGATTGGGGAAAATATCATACATTTTCTGTTTAACTAAATATTCTAGATAACCCAGTACACCTCTATCACAACAAGGGTTATCACGTAAAAAATATATGTCCTGAAATTGTATCATTTCAACTATGAAAATAGGGTTTTTAATAATTAATAGTAAATTTTTACTTTAATAGTAAATTTAAATGTATCACTTAATAATGTACAACTTTTTTCCAAATCTGACCTGAAAACCTGAAATAATTCTGTTCCAGACCCTTAATTCTGTCAGACATTTCGTTTACCATTGCATCTATTACATTAGTTTTAAAATCAATTACAGGATCTATAACAGAATCGTCTCTGGTGCCTTCATCGTGAAATTTTTTAACTCTTCCAATTTTTCTTTTTAGATGCATGTGTTCTTCGTTCATATCACATTGAAGTCATTTCAACTTGGAGAGTTCCAAAATTTGATTGAAATACGCGTCAGTTCTTAGTGGTCCCAGTTTATCTTTAGATTTTTTCATGCACTAAACGACTTGAAATAAATAAATGTGTTTTTTTTTTTGCTGCAATATTTTTGATTTAACATCGATAGTTTGCAGAACATCATTCCAAAAAATTAAAACCATTAAATGTGAAACTATTTAAAAGTCCTGAGGCCGTAGGCAGTTTATCGTGGTCGTGGCTTATCTCTACAATTGTTTCTAGAAAACTGATTGACTGAAAAAGAACTGATTTAAAATTTTGTAATAAAGCACTTGTTGCCTTTGCACTTGCAGACCACCTTGTGTTGGACAGATTTTTAAGTGTGTGTTCTTTTTCCTTTCTTGAAAATACTTCATCTTCTTCATTATCCAAGGGAAATTTCGTTTTAAAAGTTTCCTCCTCGGCTTCCTCCGTATTTTTGGTTCCTCCCTCACTAATTTCAGTGTTTTCTATTTTTGTTGTAAACTTATCTAAAGATTCTAAAGACTCGAACTAAGCGCTAGCTGAAGAATTCAACGATGGTGTAGGTGTGAGAAAAACATTCATTTTCTGACCCAAGTGTATTGTACATGTGTATTGTAAAGTATTATCACAGGGGCCCGTCGCATTGGGGCCAGTCGGTGCTACGCACCGATTGCACCTACGTTAAATAAGCCTTTGAGTACATTCCTTATAGCCGATACCTTGCTATTTCTATTGAGCTTTATTTTTTTAGTTTTTCTTTAAGTTTTCGAATCCTTTCATTCTCTCTCCTTCCCCTATTTTAGCAATTTAATATGTATTGGTAACTAAATGGTAAAAAAATGCCCTATCTTGGGAATATTTACCTATAGGTACCCAGTATTCATAACAGTCCTAGAATACGCTTTCAAGAAACTCGATTGGCAGACTAGGGGTATAAACATAGACGGTAGTGACTCAGTCATCTTCGCTTCACAGATGACATTGTCCTAACAACCGACAATCTAGGAGAGTCGAAACAAATGCCCCATGAATTGGAAGAAGCATGCTCTGGTGTTGAACTTTTCCAAGACTAAGATCATGTCAAATCTTGATATATACCTGATACCTGGGTCATGAAATACGAATATAAAAGGACAACCAGACATGCGAATTACATAGAAGAATCAACCTTGGATGTGCAGCCTACGGAAAATTAAGACATGTCTTTAAAAGCGATCTTCCCATATGCCTAAAGAGAAAAGTGTTCGGCCAGGGTGTTCTGCCGGTACTCACGTATGAAGCGGAGACCTTCACCTTAACGATACCATCAGCGAGGAAGCATAGAGTGACATAACGAAAAATGGAGAGATCAATGCTAGGTTTCGTTTTAAGAGACTACGTTACGAATTTGGGCCCACGGCAGAGGACCGGGGTGACAGACATTATCAAAAGAATAGCGACATCAAATTGCAATTGGGCCGGTCACGTGGCCAGAATGAAGGACGACAGGTGAACGATAAGATTGTTGGAATGGAGACCACGCGCTGATAAGCGAAAGAGGGAAGACCACCTACAAGCTGCACCGACGACCCAAAAAGAATTGAAACCAACTGGATTCAGGCGGGCCAGGACAGACAACAATGGAAAGCGATGAGGATGCCCAGCAGTGGACTTTGAAGGCTGGTTGATGAGGTACCCGGTAAATATATACCGAAACATATGAAGCAAATTATATGCTTTAGTCACAATAGACGGTAGCATACATGCAATACAACGAGAACAAATATTAAAGGGATAGGAGATCGGGACTGAGATCGAGAAATGCGACGAGAAAATGTTTTTAAGATTAGCGGAACAAAAATTGTTTATTATTCCGAAACGGATCCTCATTTTTACCGATTTGGTTAATTGGATTAGTTTCATTAATGTTCATTAAATTAGGATCGATGAAGATGAAGCCTCAATAATACAGATCCGTGTAATTGAACTTGTTCGTTCACAACAGACATCTCAATAACTTTTGGTTGGTTCTGAAACAAAAAAGTGTATCACTATGCAATCATTTCTAATTATCGCTGGGAAATAAGAATTGACTCTGTGGGGGGGGGGCACTTTACAAAACACTGATTTAATTAAAGCCAACAAAAATTTGAATAATTATCAACATATTGAAAAAAAACTTCTCTCTATTAATTCCTATTTATAAAGTACTTCTAGATTTTTATGTGCATATTTATAATTTGATTTCATTAAGCAAAAACATTTAGGTAATTTAATTCCACCAAGACTTTTTAATTGAGTTTTAATTTAAAACTGAAAAAGTTTATCATGCTATACATCAGGGTTGTCCAACCAGTCGATTGCGGCGTGATTTTCAGTCGATCTTTAGTTTTCTCACTCTTCTATGTACTTACTTAAAAATACATTTCGATAAATATAGGGTAAAAATTAAAATACGCTTCTCGCACACTCAATATACACAATGTTATGGAAACTGTCTTTAAAATAATCAATTATATACGTGGCAGTGCCCTTCAGGGACGCTTATTTAGTTTAGAAAATGAGGATAATGATAACGAACACTAATGTGCATTGGCTCAGTAGAAGTCGATTTCTCATGCGGTTTCTAGTTATTAGAATATGTAAAAAGTTTCCTCTCTGAAAGAGGTGATAGTTACCCTCAGTTAACAAAGAGAAACAAAAATTATTGGCAGACTTTAGTTCAAAACTAAACAATTTGGATCTTGAACTTCGGGGTAAAGGCAGAAATGTATTCGACATGATAAGCTCGATAAGAGCTTTTCAGCAACTTATAATACTGATAAATGCGAATTTAAAACATAAAAAAATGAAGCATTTTCCAAACATTGGAAAATATTTTCACACATATCCATATCCTGACCGTGACACTGCTCAATTCTACCCAAACAAAATGATTCTCAAAATTGAAGTTGTTGAAAAACAATTTATTGTTAGACAAGATTTGAAGATTTTGGTAAGTTTGAAAATATTGTACTATTTTTTTAAAATGTGTTTCAAAAATATATCAACATAGAAGAAATTGCTTGTCTTTTTAAGCTATTCAGTGACTCGATGCAAGTTTTTGCCGGGGCGCGCTCTCGGAGAAGAGAATCGTACATAGAAGAACATCACCAAGAGTTCTGTTGGACATTTTTTTGGCACACATTGTGGCGTCACGCTGCTACTTCTGTAAACTCCAAAACCAGTTGGCGTTGATTTATTGCCACGCAACTTTCAACTAAATATTCTAGATAACCTAGTACACCTCTATCACAACAAGGATTATCACGTAAAAAATATATGTCCTGAAATTGTATCATTTCATCTATCAAAACAGGGGAAATAAATTTAAATGTATCACTTAATAATGTACAACTTTTTTCAAAATCTGATTTTGCACCGTTTTTCATGAAGATTGAATTTAGAAAACCAAATAATTCTTCTCCAAATATCTTCCAGACCCTTAATTCTGTCAGACATTTCGTTTACCATTGCATCTAGAGTTATATTTATTACATTAGTTTTAAAATCGATTACAAGATCTATAACACGATCGTCTCTGGTGATCATTGTGAAATTTTTTAACACTTCTTTTTCATATTAGATGCATGTATTCTTCCTCCATATCACATTGAAGCCGTTTCGACTTGGAGAGTTCCAAAATTTGTTTGAAATATGCGTCAGTTCTTAGCACAATTCGACTTGAAATAAATCAATGTCTTTTCTCTGGAATATTTTTGATGTGAAATCGATAGTTTGCAAAACATCATTTCAAGAAATTAAAATCATCAAATGTGAAACTATTTAAAAGTCCTGAGGCCATAGCCACTTCATCGTGGTCGTGCCAAAATTTTGTTGTAAACCACTTGTTGCCTTTGCTCTTGCAGACTACCTTGTGTTGGACAGATCTTTATGTGTGTGTTGCTTTTCCTTCCTTGTAAATACTTCATCTTCTTCATTTTGTTTATGTTCCGTTTCCTTATCCGAAAATATTCTAGCATCTTTTTTACAAGCTGCCTTTAAGCCATCGGCTTTGGGGTGAGTCACCAAAAAGTTTGTAACATTTTTGGACATTTCCAAAAAAATCTGATTTTGAACAAACATTTCCAAAAAAAATTCTGTCTTGAAATACTTTATTTACATCTCAGTTTATAAATGATACTACAATTGTGGACAGTATCTTGAAAGAAATTTAATAAACCTTAGGTACCACACGCACGATTCAAGTCACTAAAATGACCTCATAAGGGTTAAGTTAGTGATGTAATTGTCTGCAGGAGATCAAATTGCAACGTGAGAACTTCTTTCCATCTTTTCTGCTCTGCGTCATTCTGTCTTTTAAGGGATGCATCAATATTCCTCCAAATATGCCCGTATTCCAGTTGTAGCCATTAGGTGAGATTTACTTCGGGAATGTTCATTGATTCTGGTGGATAGATGTGCCCAATCATTCCACAAAACCACGTTTTCATTTTCAAATAACCAACATGTATGGCAATAAGCTACATCCATTTGAGGTGAATATGAAAGCCACCATCTGCTACGTAATTCATCTAAGCTATCCTTAGAAGTATTAAGTTGAAATATTTCTCTGAAAAACCGCGATTTTTTTTTTAGGGTAGGCAATATGTCGGTGTCGGTATACTAAATCTAGTTTTTTATTTTCGGAAAGTGTTTCACTTTTAAATAAGGCGTAATCCGAGGGAAATTTCGTTTAAAAAGTATTTTCCTCGGCTTCCTCCGTATTACTGGTTCCTCCCTCACTAATTTCAGAGTTTTCTGTTTTTGTAGTAAACTTATCTAGACTCGAACTTAGCGCTAGGTGTAGAATTCTACGATGGTGTAGGTGACAGAAAAACAGGCAAACATTCGTTTTCTGACCCTGTGTCTGTTGAGTCGGAGTCTGACTGAACATCAGACAAAACTGATTCATTTGAAACAGCAGCAGAAGTAGAAGGTGAATGTGAAACGAGAAAAAAATCTGACATTTTCTTAATTTTTTTGCAGCTTCTTCTCTTATTTTTTTATTAGATTTTAACACTTTTAAGCGCCCGATTTGTGTTTATACTTTGATTTATCCTTAAAACCAAAAATAATTTACAATTAAATACTTACTCGAGATGTTACTTTTTTGAAGAAACGAATTGAAATATTCCCAGGCAAAAAATAAAACTGTTCGAATAGTTTTTTTTTTAAATAGAATTATTTGTCGGCAGTTTTTAGACTGCACGTTCAATACAGTTTTTTTGCGAGGGCCCTTTCCAAGAACCGATGAGTTTATCACATTCTATTAATAATGAAATTGCTTTGTTAATAAAATATGCTATATTACAAATTATATTTCCATGTAAGGTATTATTAAGGAATATTAAGGAAGTACAAACAGCATTTTTTAAATTTAAAAGAATAGCTTTCACCCTTGGTTGAAAATATTTGTTCTTTTCTTTTGGACATAGATATGTTTATTGTAAAGTATAATCACAGGGGCCCGCCCGCATTTTGGCCCGTCGGTGCTACGCACCGATTGCACCTACGTTAAATACGCCACTGCTTGTCAAATATATACAATATTTGAAGCAAATCAGGATAAACTAGAATTGGAAATAATCAAACTTCAAAATGATTTGTATTTGAAATCCAAAGATTGTATTTGGAAAAACACTAAAGAGAAATACCCAATCTTGACACATGCGGCACAAAAATTGATGTCTTGCTTTGGCTCTACGTATTTGGCGGAATTCGCATTTTCTGATATGAATGTGTTAAAATCAAAATAAGAAATTCTTTAAATGATGCACATCTTGATCAATGTTTACGATTATCTCTTTCATCGTATGATCCCGCCTTTGAAGATATTGGCAAATCCATGCAATGCCAACGATCTCATTAGTATTAGTCTTGTGTTGTGTTAGGGCGCTACGCGTTTTGGACTTATTTTAGTAGTCTTATTTTAGTATTTACTATATTCCTAATTTTGTTATTTTATATCAGATATTATATAAATTTGAATACTTTTTATTCCATGCAATGCCAACGATCTCATTAGTATTAGTCTTGTGTTGTGTTAGCGCGCTACGCGTTTTGGACGTTCTTGGCAACAATATATAGCAAAAAGTAGATCGCCACTACAAAAAGGTTGGACAGCCCTGCGATACATGCATACATATTTTAAAAAATACTCAAATGGTATATGTTGGGGAATTTGTGTCCATTAGGATTTTAAAAAGAAAACTGGTAACATTTCAGTTTAAACTATTGGCATTTGTGACACCAAAGGGCTGTCATTGTTGACAAGTGTCAACGACTTGTAAATTTTGTGATATAATTCTAATTTTATTCTAGTTTTAAACTTAAATCCAGCAAACAAAATGGTAAGTCCCATTTCAAAACTCTACCCACACCATATAACCCCATAAGAAATACTCAATACATTAATCCAACCCTTACTATTACTCATAAATGTCACACCCAAAATACCTTTTATTTAATCAAATCTGATAACAGATAAATAAATCAAACAAATTAAAACTCTTAAATTGGGTAAATGGTTTTGTTGTTTTAGAGTGATAAGCAATTCGATTGTGCTCTTGACTTAATGAGGAGACTTCCTCCGCAAGAAATAGAGAAGAATTTGATTGACTTAATAGACCTCGTGCCAAGCCTCTGTGAAGATTTACTTTCTTCTGTTGATCAGCCCCTTAAAGTTGCCAAAGATAAGGAAACCCACAAAGATTATCTGCTATGTGATTACAACCGAGATGGAGATTCCTACCGGTAATAACAAAATACTTCTTTGAAGTAACATAGTAAACTTGTATTTGGTATAATAATATTTAGGTCTCCATGGTCTAATACTTACGATCCTCCCTTGGAAGATGGATCAATGCCTTCTGAGCGTCTTAGGAAGCTTGAACTAGATGCAAATTATGCTTTCGATCTTTATAGAGACATGTATTTTGAAGGTGGAGTATCTTCTGTCTACTTTTGGGATTTAGAACATGGATTTGCTGGTAAAAGGTCCCATTTATATTTGTACTGAGCTTATATTTAAATGTTTTTTTTTATCATTTAGGTGTTATTTTGATTAAGAAAACGGGAGACGGAAGTAAAAAGATTAAAGGTTGTTGGGATTCGATTCATGTTGTTGAAGTGCAGGAGAAAAGTTCGGGGAGAAATTCGCATTATAAGATGACTAGTACGGTGATGCTTTGGTTGCAGACAAATAAGCAGGGATCGGGAACTATGAATCTAGGTGGAAGTCTTACAAGACAGGTGAGTGCGTGAACAAAGATTTTTAATAATTTAGATTGAATTTTATAATGTGGTGATAAATGTTCGGCAGAAATTGTGTCCAAAGATGTGTCCAAAAATGCTTGTTAACTGAGGTACAACCCTTAAAAGGGGTCAAACAACATTTCTGTTAATATCTCAGATGCAACTAATGATAATTGATTCAAATTTTTTGTATACTCATTACCTGTGCTGAACTACCTGTTGTGCTTATTTTCATCTTGATGTTGACAACCAGTAAAATTATCGCCCTATAACTCCTTAGCCATCTATATAAATTGTTTATCAGAATCCTAACACCAAGACTGGAGAACAAAATTAAGCTTTGCTAACAACCAAGAGAGCAAGTTGAATTCTGATTGGGTTTCAGAACTAATGATCACCTCCAGAGTATAAGGACCCTCATTGAGAAAACCGCCGAATGCAATAGACCACTAATTGATCAAATTGAAAGCAATAATGGAAACCCAGAGAGAATGTCGAGTGGACTATAGACACTCAAAACTGATCTATAACATATACAAGAATGCTACCATGTTAGTCAAATTACATGACAACAACTGTATTAAAGTTGGAAGAGGAGTGAGACACTATGTCTCTTAAACTATTCATAACAGTCCTAGAATACACTTTCAAGAATCTCGATTGGGAGACTAGGGGTATAAACATAGACAGTCGTAAACTCAGTCATCTTCACTTTGCAGATGACAGTGTCCTAACAACCGACAATTTAGGAGAGGCGAAACAAATTCTCCATGAATAGGAAGAAGCATGCTCTGGTGTTGGACTGAAAATGAACTTTTTCAAGACTAAGATCTTGTTTTAAGTGAGGGCAAAAAGATCAAACACGACACTTGAAATATATATACCTGGGACATGAAATGCAAAGGGAAATGAAGGGACATGAAGAGAAAATTGTTCAACCAGTGTGTTATGCCGGTACTCACGAATGGAGCAGAGACCTTAACCCTAACAATATCATCAGCGAGGAAGCATAGAGCAGCACAACGAAAAATGGAGAGATCAATGCTAGGTTTAAGTTTAAGAGACCACGTTATGAATCAGGGCATGAATCTGCAACAGAGGATTGGAGTAACAGTCCAGCAGTCGACGACGAAGGTTGATTGATGATTAAGAGACAACCAGTGGCGGTACATACGGGAACGACTTTTGTATTTTAGCAAATATTTTTTCCATCGGCACATTTAACATGTAAACATGTTTTGGAGAATGATGTTCAAATTGCCGCCCTCAACCCCAACTCAAGCTTCAGCACATTGCAGAAATGATCTTCTAACATGTTCAAAAATCCCTACAGTGACTTGAATGGTTGCACATCTATTTTTCACATGATGCTGCAGTTCTGGCGAAGTAACTGGACTGCCCTTCTGGATAAGATAATCCACCTTAATAGAGAAGCGTTCTGTATATGAGCTCTCACTAACGTGACATGAACCACATTTGGTGTCTAGTTCAAGGAGGCACTTTATCCAGCAACCCTGGCAAAATTTCTGTTAAAACATGTCAATAAACTTCTCTGGTCAACTGCCCTCATAGAATATGGGACCTATTATTATAGTGCCAACAATACCACACAAGACATTAATGGAGAGTGGTTGCTGATAAGCTCTCACCATAACAGTATGAGCATTTTCGTCCGCCCAGTAGAGTTTTTCGGGGCCCGAGTACCTGGACTCGGCCCCGGCGAGTCCAAGGGAAAATACCAGATACCCTATCTAAGACTCGACGAGTCTCGGGTTTTGAATGTTCGGCCTTGTCTGAATGTTTTCAAACATCATCCTCATTCGCATCCCAAGTCGCTTCCCCATTTTCTCCATCCAATCTCCCAAATTACCCCATTACCTTATTTGCTTTCCTGGCTAACTCTCTCATATGCGCTTTATCTGAGGCCCTCTCGTTCAATGTGTAGCCTAGGTACTTAAGCTCTTAATCGCTTTATTGTTCCCACTTCCATTCCTCCTCCTCATTCTTTCTCTTACCAAACACCATCATTTTCGTTTTCTGCACATTCACTTCTATGTTTTTCTTCCTCACATACCTCCCTAGGCTTTTCATCATTTCCTTCATCTCCCCTTCGCTCTTTGCCACCACTATCACATCATCCGCGATGGCCAGGCTTTATACTTTCCCTCTACCTATCACACACCCTCCCGGTTGTGCCTTCTTAAACATTCTTTCCATATCTGCCACATATATCGTAAATAATAAGGGGCTAATGCGTGAAAAAAAAACACGAAAAATCGTGTTATTGTTAATATTGCAAGAAAGAAAGACGGATTAGACCCGGACCCGAAAAATAATCGTAGGCTCGACTCGGACTCGCCGAGTCTAAAAAGACCGGGTATTCCCAAACCATACCGCCCAGCAGTGCATGTTATGGGAATTAATAATTCCATCTCTTGAAAAGGTTGCTTCAGCTTTGAAGAGCACCCCACACCTTCCCTTGCAAACAAAGGATCTTGGGCACAATAAAGCAGCAGCCACCGACAAAATTTTTGTTGATCAGGATAATCTGCTGGAGTCAATTTTTGATTGCAGTACAGATGCAACTGCTGTTCATGGAGAACACACTAAACTTTTGAATGGGGTACTACTACTACTATAGCAGAAGGAACTTTTCGAGTACTTGTCTCTGGATTTCCTTCAACAATCTCCATCAGGATTGCGGGCTATTTGTCTCCCAACTGCAATTGGTTCCAATCGACTGTGTTCCCTCAAACGCCTATCTACGGCCTCAAAAGTTTTTCTATCAGGTATTCTTCTATCAGGGTAACCATTGCAAAATTACAGAAAAGTGTGACACTAATAGTTTTCTATGACTGAGCACTAATTTTTTTTTTTTGAAACTGTTATCTTAAATGACAGAAACAAAGAGTACATTTTCAGTGTAGGTTTTGACTGCAAACAATTTCTTCTAGACAAACATTTGCTAAATGTGCAGATGGAGTTGTTTTTCTTGCAAAAATACAAAGGTACCCTGTATGTACCGGCTCTGGTTGGCTGGTTGGCTATCTAGATAAAAATAAGCAGAAACGGTAGTTCGGCACCAGTAACTAGTACGCACAAAATTTGAATCAATTATCATTAGTTGCGTGAGTTGAACAAAATGTTGTGTGAGCCCCCTTTTAATAGCTGTACTTCAGTTAGGAAGCCTTTTTGAACACATCTTTATAAGGACTTTTTTTCTTAATTTGGGCTCTAGAACACGCCCTAGAATTTCTGCTGGACTTTTAGGCAACAGCCTGTATAACAGATTTTTTAAGTGTTTTTAAGGGCAATTTATTGAAGAAAATTTAAATAAATAACACCATATTATTTTAATTTCAAGTCCATTAAGCCTTCGAATATATAGCTGTTACAGTAAAAGTACATAGTGAAAAAAACATTACATTACACATTTATACAAATGTGTACATGACATATGTACACGAATACCTTCTTGGTTGCTAAATGACCGACACATATACAGGTTCAACTTACATTTACCAACTATTTGCGGCAAATTTGTACATATGCCTAATGATATTGGCAAATGTATAGAGGTTTATGTTAACACACAAATGGGGATTGCAATCCGGTCTCATTTTCAATCCGGCCGGATCCGGCGGGAACGTTGGTAATTCGGTTGATCCCATAAGGATAATTTTCTGTAGACTGTTTCCAGGATAATCGAGTGAGTGTATTATATAGGTAGTTTACACACACACACACATTTATAATTAGACAAACAATTACAAATTTAGTACTGTGTAGGTAACTAGTTAAATTTCACAAATAAAATTTTAGTATTTAACTTTATTAAATCTAACATACTTTACTTAATTTACTTAATATACTGAGATCACAACAATTATGAGCATGCTAACAAGTCTTATTCTTATATTTATGACAGACATCATGATGAATCTGTTTAATGAATGGCACAATTATCACAACAATGAGTTTATAACTATTTAGTTTAATCAACCTATTCTAAAAACCGTATTTGCCGGTTTATAAGGCGCACCCTAAAATTTAATCTACTTTTTGTGCGCCTGTAACGCAGCCCTATGTTTTAGAGGCAATTTTTTTGGAAAATAGTTACGCGTTATACACAGGCAAATACGATAATTAGTTTAAGTACATGTTATTTAACACAAAATCAATTTTGTTTTTGAAAAAAAGCTATGTGGCGCTTATGCAACAACGCGTTAATTTTACCAAAAATTAGCGTCACCGGATCCGGTGACCAGATCCGGTATATTGGTACCCGATCCGGTAAACGTTTAGTGATGCCGGATCCGGTTTTCCGGATTGCAATCCCTATACACAAAGCGCATGGGCTGTCTGACAAGATTTTTAAAAACACGTATTATTTACTTTTTTGTGCTTGGTTAGGTCTTATAAATAATGAATTTCGAATTAAAATAAAAAAAAGTTATTTATTATGCTAGCGGATAAAATTAAGGTATAACGAACGTATTGCCAAAATCTTTTTTTTTAATAAATCATGTCTTAAAATTTTATTAATTTTTATGTATAATAAGAAGTAAATTTTTATGTATAATTGTACCCCTAAAAAAGAACACAAAACACCCCAGGTACTCTACCTGTGACCAACCTCTAGAGATAAGGAAATCTGCATTTCAGAAATACAACAGTAAAAACTCTCAGGAAACTCAACAAAAATTTTATGAGATCCGAAAGCAAGTAAAACCATCAGACAAGAAAAAAGAAAACACATCAAAGAACAACTGGACTCAATTGAGCAAAACTTCAGAAAGTACAGATTTCTACAGAATGTTCAGAGAAAAAATCAAAGGATACATCCCGCAGAACCTATGCTTCAGGAAAAAATATGGAAAATTGGCCTTTACTAATGGAGTAAACTGCAATGAACTAGCATACTTCTCAGATCTTCTTAATTGCCCTCAAGTTACTGAAAGATTTCCTGAAGCAGCCCCCAGTTTGAGTCACCCAGAGTCACCTCTCCCAAACCAAGAAGAAATTCTGAACAACATTAAACGATTAAAGAACAACAGATCCTCGGGAAGCTATGCGATTGTGGCAGAACTCCTCAATAACCTAGGTCCAAATTCACTCAAGGAACGTACAGAAATTGTTCAAGAAATCTGGAAAAACGAAAAACTCCCCAAAGACTGGAAATGTGCTCTGATTCACCCACTCCACAAAAAAGAAGACAAAACAGATGTAAATAACTACAGGGGAATCTCCCTCCTTGAATTCAGCTACACAATTTTTTCTACATGTCTGTTAGAAAGAATACAAGAGTCTGTCTAAAAGAATACAAGAACAACTCAAGCATAAGATTCCTCACAGATCGTGCACTGAGCAGATCTTCAACCTAAAAACCACTCTAAAATTCAGAGCCCTCAGAAACCTCCCAATCAGCTGTGCCTTCATAGATTTCAAGAAGGCTTATGATTCAATTGATCGACAATCCTGAAAGAACAGGGACTAGACAGCAAAACATTAAAATTGACCAAACAGATCCTCACTGATACGAAATCAAGAGTAAAATTCATGGGAGAAATCTCAGATGAATTCCTGATAGAAACTGGTGTTCAGCATGCAGATGGACTGTCACCCATTCTCTTCAACCTTGTTCTAGATAAGGTGATGGGAAATTTATCTGAAAGCACAAAATATTTGGAACCCAATAAACATTGGGACACAGAAAATGAAGCTCGAAATTCCATGCTTAGCCTTCACAGATGACCTGGACCTTCTGTCCAGCGATGAAGTCACAGCAATAAAGCAAATTGAAACTCTCCAAGAATGTGCTAAAAAAGGCGGACTCCTTCCAGAAAACAGAATTGTTCACTTCAAAACTAGATGTCTCAAGTCTAAATATGAAATATGGACAGATCAACAGAGTCCCTCACTTCAAATACCTGGGTGAAATCATCAAGCCAACTGGAAAAGAAGAAATAGCTCAAAACACCGGTGTCCAAACTCAGAAGAGCATATGGGAGAACAAGAGAAATATACAACAGAAAATGGAAAATGGTTGCTCCATGTTAAGATTAAATATTACAATACTGTAATCAAACCTGAAGCCGTATATGCAGGAGAAACTCTCGCGCTTAATAAAAAAGCCGAGCTCGAAATTATCCTAAAAGAAGAGCGAAAAATCATAAGGAAAATCTTAGGACTAAGACATTAAGAAGATGGTTTCCAAAAATGTGGAAATCCACAGAAAAAATTATCTAATATTGTGGCAGACCTTAGGAAAAGAAGGATAAACTTTTATGCATATGTTAAGAGACTTCCTGGTCACTAGACACCAGGTTAACCCACCAAATTCTCGAAAGAGGTAACAAACTAAAGACTTTTCCTTGGACACAACAAGTAAAAGCAGACATGAGAAATGCTCAAAACCAACCAGAAGAAATGTTGTACCGACACATATACAGACGAAAAATTGAAGTGGAAAGTTCCAATGAAGTACCAAAAAGATCAGGTATCAAGTGAACGGAAGAACGGAAGAGGATCTTTAGTGAACAAATGAATACATCCTGGATCCTCCACAAGCGAAATCATAAATAAAGCTTCGTGTGTTCCTAAAGGGACCATCCATGTGAAATAATAATAAAATAATATAAAATATTTTAAATACATTTTTACCTTAATATACAAGTATAATCTTGATTATCTGGCGATTGGTTAATTCGACACAGGTCTGGCCAACACACCGTGCTTTTAACTCTGAAAACTTGAATTACGATTCTGACCAAGCTAACACCACTCTACAATTGTCTTACTGTCTGTTCTAAGTTTGAACATATTTTTTTGTATGTACACGTTTATCTATATAGATACATATTTTATTCTATCTGAAATGGAATTGTACATAAAATATGTAAAATTGTTATTGTTTTCATTGAATCCTGATAATCCGGATTTTTTGGATAATCCGGCAGTTGTCTGGTCCCATGTGTCGGATTATCGAGATTATACTTTATATTTTATTTCTGTTTATTATTTTTAACTTTTAGCTATATATGTTGGAAAATGTGTACTTTTCCTGGTAAAAGTAATGAAGATGATCTCAAATTAAACTCGTATTAAAATATCAAATTGGTAGATGTATACATATACTAGTAGATGTATACATACACCAGTAGATATATACGTATACCGGTAGATGTAAACATATACCTGTAAATGTTTACATTTGCTGATTTTGTACTTTTACTGTAACATAGCTACAGTATAAGTTCAAAATTAGAAACAATAATATAAAATAAAATTGCTCCATCTTAATTTTTTGTCATAAAAATTTATATATAATTTATACATAACAATATATTTCAATGTAATTAATGGTTAAATTGATGATTTTTTTAAATATGTTAAATTTGTTGGTCTTTATTAAACATTTATCGAGAGGTGAGGTATAGGGGCATACGCGATTTTTTTTCCCCATTTGTGAGCTCCTTGTTCTGATGAAGCTAGTGTAATATTACAAAACAAATTTGTTTTAATTTAAACTTTTACAAAGATTTTGCAACATTGGCATTGCATAGCTTATTGTTTACAATTAGTACCAGACATGATCATTAAAGATTAATTTATTTTGTTTTAATTTCAGGTCGAACAAGATTCTCCAGTGAATGAATTGAATCCCCATATTGCAAATATTGGCAAGATGGTGGAGCATATGGAAAACCAAATCCGAAATACTTTGAACGAAATCTATTTCAGCAAGACTAAAGATATAGTAAACAGTTTGAGGTCTGTTCAGCCGTTGGCTGAAACCAGGCAGCAACAAGCGCTTAAGCAGGATTTAGCAGCAGCTTTGCAGCGTCGGAACAAGTCGGACAACTGATCCGATGCAGAATATTATTATTCTGATTGAGTTTTTTAAGTTTATTTTTTAATTTAATTTCGTTTTGTTTTATTTTTTTTTTTGGGTATTTAAAGTGTTAAAGAAGTTAAAATTAGGGTAGTTAGTAATGAAAAAATGTAACTGATGAAGAATCAATTAAGGAAAAGTTTTGTTTCGTAGGTGCCTGTATTTGGTTTTTAGTTTTGGGTCCCCAAGAGAGTACTCGATCAACGAAAATGTTTTTTGATTTTGAAAAATTGATTTCTGAGGCCGTAACTTTTAACGTATTTTTCACTTTAACTATTTTTTTGCCTATGAACTATTTCACGGACTATTTAAGGAAAATGATGAGAAAAAGTATTAAAGAACGCTTTTCTTTAGTTTATAAACATAATTTGACATATTTGCATTATATGGTATGACCAAAACAACGGATATTAAAATAATCTTAATATATTGTCAAATCAAGATAATAAATATTAACAAATCTCTGTGTATTAAAGCAACGATTTTCTCACCAATAAAACTAAATATTCAACTTTATGGTAATGACATAGGAAAAACTTCACTGAAAAGCAACATGTATAAATTTTAATTAATATCAGTAGTTCTAGTATAACAATTTTTGCACAAATATCACATTCAATTATGAATATTTATTAATATTAGATTATTCATTGTAATATTTGCCAAACAATGTTTGAATTAGAAACATTACTATTTTGATAGTGTGACGTGACATACATATAATGTCTTATTATATTTTGGCCGTTCTTGTTGTGCCACTATTAAATACGATTGTCATAATATGTATGCTGCACTGTCATATTGTATAATGCAAATATGTTTAAAAAATCTATTTATATAATAATATAAGAACATTTTTTGCTTCATTAAAATTGTATCTTATTCTGTATGCTTTCATTATTATTACTTTTGTCATTTAGTATATAATATATATTTTGTTCTTTCCTAAAAAATATGGTGCATTTCTAAGCTCAATTACTATGTAGTATGTATGACAGTATCTTTTTTTACTACTTTTTATCTTCTTTCATTCTTCATCTTTGTTTTTATTTTCAGTTTCATCATTCGTATATATTTAAACAAATGAAATGGAAAAGTTGAATTATAGAATTATATTGTATTATAAATTATTCTTTAATAAAAAATAAATAAATTTTTATAATAAAATGTGCAATATTATTCACGATTTATTCCAAATACATGAATTTTAAAATATCACAAACAAATAAGTTTTCACAAGAAAAAATGTATAAAGTTGATTCTGACTATATTTCTTGAGATAAAATTATATATACTTTAATTAACCTGTCTAGTCTATAATTTTAGTGTAAATTTAGTCTATTTTGGAGGCTCAATATACTTAATAAAGAATATTAAATTATTTTTTCTATAAGAAGATATAGAAATCTAGTTATGGCACAGAAAAGAATTAATACTGGCTAATTTATGTACAAAATTTATCACAATTAGAATATACAAAATTAAACAATTTTTTAGTTTTAAGCCCAACTATACATTTATTTTGACAAAAACCTTCGGCCGTTGAAAGACTTTAATTCCTTCATCTATTTTCTTAAGTTCCTCCTCCAGTTCCATCTTCCTCTTTTGCATTCTCAATGTATCACTTCTTACTGGCATAGAATTCAACTCCTGAATCTTATCAGCATAACCTGGTAACAAATAAACAATTTTTATTAGAAGAATATTAGTTTAAAAAAGTTTCTTTTGGTATGAAAAAGCCTATTTTTGGGAAATATTTAAGTAATATTTTTTATTTTTGTTAAAACATAATTTCATTCCAAATCGAATTTCTAGACATACTGTCAGTGAAGCCTGGGTGATACCTCCATGCTAGTTTTAATAATCAATTTGTGAATACTTTTTCTGCATAAATGTGCTCGAAGTGATTAAAGAAATGGTAGTCAGTAGGCATGTAATCCAGAGAATATGGTAGATGAGGAAGCTTACTTAATATATTCCTGCAGATTCAATTCTTGTATTGTTTGAGAAATATGTGGTATAGAGCTGGATGGTTTATCCACAACTTTTCATACATTCTTTCATTAAAATTAATATTTTTTCAACTGATATATGTGAAAATGGCATTTTTTCCACGGCTTACCCTACATGAAAGTGACATTTTTTCATTCTAGGGATGAAAATATTTTCACGTCTAGAGACGAAAATGAGCATTTTAAATTTATGATTTTCTCGATTAAAACACTAAACTAACCAAATTTGCATGGACTTTCTTATTAATTACATCAATTTCAAGGAAATATTTTATGTAAAAACGAAAAACGAGCCTGAAACTATTTAAAAAACCGAAATAAAATTAGGACATTTGACTTGAAAAGTATCACCTTCTATGAGAATGCAATATGTTACCGTGGAAACGGCCAAACTAACAATTAAATTTGTTTTGACAGTTCTGACAGTTCGCTTCGAATTGGATTTATTGAAGTCGAATTATGGATTCTACAACCGAAATCAGTAGAAAAAATTGCATTTACTACTCGAGATGAAAGTATTTTTTTCTGGTTCGGTGTGATTGCTAACTCGCTGGCGCTCGTGAGCAAACTCCCACCTCACCAAAAAAATGCCTTTCATCTCTTGCTGTAAAATATACTATTACCTGATTATAGGAAAGAGTATTTTACACATTTTATTAGGCGAAAGCTGGGTTTAATGTTTATCTAGTTGATTGGATAGTCCGAGATTATTATAATTGATTGGGCTAACCCCCCTTAAATACACAATACAACCCAACAAAATACATTTTTTTGTGCCGAAAAAATAACAATTGATTTTGGTTATTTTTGATATGCTAATTCCAAAAATTACTGTTTTTTTTTAACCTCTACTTATTGAGAAATGGGCTATTTTTTGGTTCTATCAACCAATGTGGTTCCAGGCGAGTTCCAGTCCTTAAAACTCTGCAGACTATTCGCCTATTGTTTTTCCCCACATTCCATTCATGCAAATAGGTTTCGACCTTGTATTAGGTTTAGGAGTCTATGTGCCATGTTCTTCACGTGAGTCTCTTTTGATGTAATGTTAAGCTCGTGCTTTCTATATACAATTGCGTCGCAATGTACTATTGTACAAGAGTTTCATCCTCCTCATACCATAATCTGGATAATGGTTCTTTTCAGATACCCATATTGTGCAGAAATCCTTGTAGAGGGTAGTGTCCTGCAAGGAAGGTAGGCCTGCCACAATTGTAATCTGTTTCTTTGAGTTGCAGAATATCAGCAGTTAAAGCCTCCAATAAATTTTCTAGCATTCATTTGCTGTGTTTCTGACCATTCATTTTGTTACACCATATCCAGTGCTTAGTTGTTACCCATCTACAGATTCTGTTTTGGGCCATGGTTTGAGTAATGCTGTTAGCACTGACGTTTGCTTTGTTATCTCGATCCTTTGCTTACTCCACCATTTCATTCCCTACCAGGCCTATGGCCTAAAGTGTAAAATGGAATTGATGATGACCAAAAGAACTCTTGGCAAATCATGGGGACTAAAGCCAAGCATGGTACACTGGTTCTGCTGACATTTGGGTTCACAGTATGGTGGACCAAACAGAAACAAAACAGGCCATACAAACAGTTCCTTTGAACTCTCTAATGTTCAATAATCCTGTCTGCTTAGCAATTACAGGATCTTTTTTGTTTTGTAATTTTATACTTTATTTATTTCAAGAATTATAATAATAACTATTATTACCAACTAGTTTTGGCTCTTTATTATTAAAAAATTGAAAGTTTTAGTTTTTTATTTTCATATATAAATGTTCATGTTTTACCCTGATGATGGCTAATTTTTTAATAATAAAGAGCCGAAACTAGTTGGTAATAATAGTTATTATTATTATTCATGCAGTAAATAAATATAAAAAGCAAAGATATTGTAGCTTTCGAATCTTAACTGTATTTAGGACTTCTTTTTACTTTCCCATCCTTCACAGCTCTATTCTCTCTGTCTTTGCTTATTCTCTCTGTCCAAGGTATTCGTTGATTTCTTTGGTACAGCCACATTTCAAATGCCACAAGTTTTTTGGAGCAGGCCTCCGTAAGCGTCCAGGATTCGACCCCATAAAAAAAGGTCGAAAACACGTAGCATCGCAGTAGTCGAATTTTCGTTGACAGCTGTAAGTCGAGGCTGGTATAGACTTTCTTCATCTTGATAAATGCTGTTCTGGCTTTTTCAATACGCGTTCTGATCTCGTTGCGCTTAACTAACCGCAAAAAGGTCTATTAACTGAAGTGATTACCAAATATTGCGACTACACCGAACCTAAAGAAATCACAACAAAATTATCTAATTCCACCCCCATACATACTACACCTAATAAAGAAGAACAAAGCTAGACGCGAATGGTAAATTGCTAGACACCCGTAAATAAAAAACATCGTTAACAAACTGTCCCATAAAATCAAATTGGCACTCTATAACCACAGGCACGAATCATATTAGAGCCACATAGCCATAATATAGTATAAAAAAAAGTATAAAATTACAAAACAAAAATATTCAAGATGGTCAAATACACAAATAATTACAGGATCGTTGAGAAACGCCCCAACTGCAGCTCTAGAGATCATGAAAGGCCTTCCTTCCCCAGATATTGTAATGGTACATGGGAGGCTGTGGTGAGGTCAGAGTATAACATAATGACAGATGTAATATCAGAGCCAAACCGCAATATTGAGGGAGACTCAATGCCAAAAAGTGTATCATTCGATCTACCCTGCAAAAAACAACTACATTGGATGAATGGAAAAAAACCAAACAACACATGTCGAAGATGTAAAAAAGTTTCTTTTGGTGTGAAAGAGCCAAATCATTTTTTTGGAAATATTTAAGTAATAATTTTATTAAAACAATTTGCCATTTGTGGCAGTTAAAACATCCAATAAATTTTCTAGCTTTCATTTGCTATGTTTTTGACCATTCATTTTGTCCCACTGCATCTGGTGCTTAGTTGCTATCCATTTACAGATTTAGTTTTGGGCCATGGTTTGAGTAATTTAGTGCTGTTAGCACTGACGTTTGGTTTGTTAGCTCCATCCTTTCCTAACTTCTCCCCCACTTCGTTTCCTACCAGTCCCTTGTGGCTCAGTACCCCAGCAAGTATAACCTTGTTGTGTGGGCGAACCCACGGCCTTAAGGTCCTGAAGGTAGTTCCATGTTGGTTTAGATTTAATTTCATGGCACGCTAATGCATTAATAGCGGCCTGAATGTCCGTCAAAATGCGGATATTTCTACTTGTAGTTCATTTATAGATTTTCACAGGCACAGATCATGATACATCTTGCACAGATATAGCAAGCGTATTTACGCTTGGAATGTCGTGGCATGTAATCCGAAGGGCACAGATAAACTGTACACCAGGGATGGTCCATAGATCCCTGCGTCAGGTCCACTGTCCTTTTAGGAGCCATCTGTATACCAGTCCCAGTCAACCTTTACCTGTGTTTGTTTTTTTTTCCTTCTGTCCAATGTAGTTGAGTTTTGAAGGGTAGATCAAATGATACCCTTTTTGGCATAGTCTCCCTCAATATTTAGGTTTGGCTTAGGTTGTAATTTATATTACATCTGTTATTGTGGTGTGCCCTGACCTCACCAGAGCCTCACATTTACCATTACATTTAAAGGTTCCCATCCTTGCCTCACCCATGATAAATATATCCAGTGGAGGAAAGCCCATGACCTCTAGAGCTGCAGCTTGGCCAGTTCTCAAAGGTCTCGTAATTGCTAAGCAGGCAGGATCTTTAAACATTAGAGAGTTCCTTTATGGCCAGTTTTGTTTCAGTTTGGTCAAACATACTGTGGAGCCAAATACCTCAATTGGCTTATATTTCGATCCAAGGCTCTTATTTCGGTTACTCCGTGATTTTTGATACACCTCGAAACTTTTTACAAATTCCAACAGTTTATTTTTTGTTATACTCCGTTTACTGCGATACGTTTTGAAACTTTTTACGTGCTCAACTGCTTCTGGGGTTAACCTGTAGACTGGTCTGTGATACAGGTCAAAATGGCATAGACACCAAGCGCAAGCGTTACTCATGGAAACGCAACACCCAATCACATTGCTGAAGGTGTCCTCAAGGAAGCTCGAGACCTACCTTGAAAGGAGCCCAAGCTCCTTGTTCAAGGGAGGTGTATGAAACGCAAACTGAGGAACAAGGAATCCTTGTTCCTCTAGGAAGGACTATGAATATGGGTATTATTGGTAGCTTTCTTAAGGTGTTGCTTCCAAGTCAATTTGGCATCCAGGGTTATACCTAGAACTCCTTCACTTTCCCTAAGACGCTCATTGTAGAAAATTGGGAGCCTTCTTTTTCTTGAAATTCCGCTCCTATTAGAGATTGGAAATCATCACCACTACTCAGACCTTATCAATCGTCCGCCTGAAGAGTTCGACGGATCCAATCCCTCAAGTTGCGCAGCCAAGAGATTCTTCTTCTGCCAATCGTTCTCTTTCTTTTTATTTTGCCTTGAATAATTAGCTTAATGATATTATATCTATCTCCTCTCAGAACATGTTCTAGAAATTCTAATTTTCTCATTTTTATGGTGTTACTAATTTCTTTGTCTTTATTCATTCAGCGTAGTACTTCCTCATTTGAAACCTTGTCAACCCATGGTATTCTCAGCATCCCCTTATAACACCACATTTCAAATGCTTCTATGTTCTTGATGTTTCCTGATTTGAGAATATATAGCATTTTAGTATTCTGGTTCTCAGTTCTAATGTTATATCTCGGCTGCAGAGTATTTTATTCATTTTTATGAGAGCGCTGCGAGCTACTTCAATTCGACACTTGATTTCTTTTGTGTGTTCTGCTGTTTCAGTTACCCATGTGCCAAGATATTTGTAGGAGGATAGCCATTCCAGGTTGTCGTTATTAATATTTATAGATGGTTTATTGTGATTTGGTTTTTTGAAGTTGCCATGACTTTTGGGTTTTCTTTAGGTTCATAGTTCTTTAGGTCATAGTTCTAGGCCATATCTTTTGCAGAAAATGCTTGTTAACTCAACCAGATGTTATAGGTCTTCCAGACTGTCGGCGAAGGTAACGGTATCGTCCGCGTATCGTAAGATGCCTTATATTCTTCAAAGATGCCTTCACTATATATATTGAACAAAAGAGGCGACAATACACATCCCTGTCTAACACCTCGACATATCTTAATCTCTTCACTCATATCTTCTACGACTTTGACTCGTGATGTTTGGTGCCAATAGAGATTGGATATTATTCTTATTTGAAATATTCTTGGGAGTCTTAGCACCTCCATTTTTCACATTTTTGTGAATGGTACTAGAGTGGATTTTAGGGGATTTACTCAAAGATCTACCCCCTGCATCCACCATCTCTCTACCTCGTTCAGTGCTTTTTGCAGGTGTTCTGCTATTATTTTAGAAAATTTCCTTCCTTGGTATTGTCCTTGGTGAATGGTAAACTTTCTCCTTGTACAGCATTTGAATGTAGAGCAAGTGGATATACTAAATATACTTGCTTCTATGTCTTTCAGACAGCAGAGCTAAGGATTATCATTGGGTGAACAGAAATTGGACTTTTCACATGTTATATAAAATTTTAAACTCATAAAACAGTTCACTCATATTATCACTAGCTCTTTTCCATTCTTCATTTTGCTTAATCAATTTTCATTACTGTGTTACCTCACTGCAGAAATGACACAGGATCTAAATACACCAATCTACAAGCTATAATTTGAAAAGAAACACATACCACCTAGCATTGTAAATAAGTAAACTACAGCAAACTTAATGATAACAAGATATCAGCTATTTCAAGTGAAACAACCTAATATTTTACTTACTTTCTCTCAGTACTTTCAATGTTTCTTTTCGTTCCTCCTCTGGTAATAAAACATGACCTGGAGGACATTCGACATCACCTTCGTCGCCATTCACGACATCTTTCTTCTGTTTAATGTATTTTGGAAGAACACCCCTTCGATAATTCGGCGGCGCTTTCGTGGGATCCACAGCAAATTCCCGTTTTGTGTTTAAATTTTTACTTTTTAGAACCATATTATGCTTAACATAATCCTTATCTGGATAAAAAAAATATATAATAAATACAATTGGTATTAAAAAAAATAATTTGTCTTTGTACATAAAGAAATATAGACCAAGGAAAGTTACTATTAGAAATAGGCGATGTTACACCCAGATGCAAAAAATCGGGTCATTGCGTCATTTTTTAATTTTGAAGTTGTTTTAGTACTTCGAATAAAACTTTTGGTGTTTTACAATCAAAGAGACCATACGGATGTAGAAAAAACAACATATGGTTCTTATCAGTTTACTTAATGAACATTAATAAGAGGGAATAAAATTTAAGGTATGCGTTCTTCACTACCTATTGCTCATTCGACATCAGGCACAGAGGATCAAGGTGGTTTCAGGGTTAACTTGTTTGTTTTCGATCTTGTAGATGCTATGAGCAGGAATATCAATGGATGCCTGTACCCAATTGGTTGTCAATGATGGAGGATCGCGGACTGCACAGAAGCTGTATTGAGAAGCTTTTGGAAAATAACGTAGTCCCATTTGCTCCATTTATCGGCGATGGCTTTATTCTGATGCCGGATAACGGGAGATCGCATTCTGCGAGGTGCATCACAGAATACTTGGATGCAGTTGGAATAAGAAAATTCAACTGGCCTACATGTACCCCAGATGGAAATCCTATAGAACAGTTTGGGACATGCTGGGCGGGCGTGTTAGAAGACGTGCAGTTGGTGGAACTGAAGCTCAAAGCTAGACGAAGCTCCAACCACAACCAACCGACGAGCTTCGTGTGGCACTTCAGGAAGAATTGCAGAATTTTGCACAAAATGATATTCGATAACTCATTAGTGGCATGGGCCGCCGTATGCAGGCCATAGTTAGGGCTCGAGAAGGCAATAAGAAGTATTGAAATCTTATTTAACTAAAATTTTCATTATTAATCTCTGTTAAGTTTATTTTGCAGAAATGCATTTTCATTCTTTTATACGTACATTATCATTTTCGCTTATTAATGTTCATTAAATAGACTGATAAGACCATATGTTGTCTTTTTCTACATCCTGATGGTCTCTTTGATTGTAAAACACTAAAAGTTTTATGTGAAGTACTAAAACATCAAAATAAAAAAATTACCCAATGACCCAGTTTTTTTTGGATCTGAGAGTAGGTGATGGGCTGTTTTGTTTCAGTTTGGTACACCATACTGTGGAGCAAAACGTCAGAATGGGTCTAACACCATCACACAACCATTGTACCATGCTTGGCTTTAGTACCCATGATTTGCCATCACATTATTCTTAGCTTTCTTAAGGTGTTGCTTCCAAGTCAATTTGGCATCCACGGTTATACCTAGATACTTAACTTCTTCTCTTGCCTTTAGACGCTCATTGTTGAATATTGGGAGCCTTAGCACCACCTAATTTTTCTCATTTTTGTGACTGGTACTAGAGTGAATTTTAGGGGATGATCACACAACAGATTTAATTTATCTAATATTAATTATAAATTTGTTTTATTTTAATTCAAGATTTTATTATATATAGCAAAATCTTAAATTAGTTTACTCCAAAAAGTTTTCAAATTAAATATATGGTGTACTCCATACACCTCTTTGTGCATTAATGTGATCGACACTTTACGCTGTATTGTATTTACACTGTATTTCTAATATAAATATAATTTATTAAAAAAATATTGGATTTTTACAATTAGACAAAATCCTTATTTTTTATGTATGAATATTTTGCTTCATGGAATATTAAAAAAAAAAAAGATAATATAAAGAATTAGTTAATGATGCTACTTATAGTATAGCAGAATGTAGCAGAAAATAACAAAAGTTAAAAAGTTTAAATTGTTTACCTTGATTATTTTTATCATCAATGCCAATATTTGCTGAATCACCATGACCTCCCTCGGACTTCTTCCTATCCTTTCTAAGTTTTGATGGAGAATATAAAACAGAACTACTTGCATACTTAATAGTACCTGTCGCATAAATCGTATTGATATTATCTGATGCCTCAGTCTGCATTGCCCTATGCACTATCCTCTCATCCTAGAAGCAAAATATTAGTTACGGATATGGAAACAAGGCAGTAGCTAGTTGAAAAGTTTTCTGTAGGATACTTGTTGTTTAGAGTTTAGATTGTAACTGATTTAATACCATAAAAATTAGAATTTTAGACAGATATGAAAATGTGAAAAAAACACTAAGTTGACATACAGAAGCAGAATAAAAAAATCCATCAACCTTAACAACTCAAATTAAATCTGACGCCTGCTTCACCAAGCTATGAGCTGGATCGTTCCCTGGGACTCCTGCATAAGATCCTCTCAATGCCATTGAAATTTTACACTCTTTGAAAGTGCTTTTACGGCTCCCATGTAGTCGTGGAGACACCCCATTGGCCCGGTCATATTTTTCAGGGCACCGAGCACTGAATACTATTACAAATTATAGAGTATCAGCGTTGTAGGTATTGGTTCGCATGTATTGTAGACCTCGCTTTAGTGAGAAAAGTTCCGCTTGGAATGTTGTGTAGTAACTCTCTAGTTGGAATGTTTCATAATATGACACTATACATACATAATATGAGAGAGACACTTTGTGCAAAGTATCACAGCTGTAGTTTAACTACAGCCATGACTGTGGAAAACTAAACTTTACATTTTCTTTTCTGAATAGTAAAATTTTTGGCCAACTTTGAAGCACTTTACTCTTTTTGGGGTCCATCTATAAAAAGTTTAATTAACTTCATTGAATAAAGTTTTGTTTTACATAGTTTTGAAAATTATGTCAGGTAGGTGATGCCCCCCCATTGTCCATATACTGAGAAAGCTGTGTTCTGGTGCTAACCATGACCCTTATCAGCATATCAGCGGGGAAATGAAAAAAATGTTGGGAAATTGGCATTCAGGTCTTGTAGAGTCCTTGGACGGTTGACATGAACGCGGGCTTAAAAAGTTGCTAAAAAACATCACGCGATTAATGGACGACCTCTTAAGTGAAAATGGGCTTCATCACTGAAAAAAAAAACAATAGCGTCCTTAGGAACGTTTTAGAGAAGTTCTGAGAGTTCCTGCACAATCGACAACTTGTAGAGATGGTAATGAAGGCCATCGTGAAAAAATCGCCTCACTGAACGATCTGAAAGTCCAAGGGCAGACGCATGTTTGCACGCAGAACGCCGTGGGGATTGCAAGATTGAAGCTCTCACTGCCTCAATGTTCTAAGGTGATCTGATGGGCCGAGGGACTCCAGTCTCCTTCTGACTCCTTCGTCTTGTCGCACTGCCGGTTTGTCAGTATGTGTTGACCCATGCAACAATTGATTTCCTTTCCGGGACAGGAGTCAAGCGATTTCAAAAAGCGCGCCTTTCGAAATCGCTTGGGTCCTGTCCCGGAAAAGAAATCAATTGTTGCATGGGTCAACACATACTGCTATCACAGAACATTCGTTCGAAAAGTAGGCCTTGACGACAAACGCACGTTCCTCACCGTTCCAACGCATGATAGCGACTGGTTGCGGTGGAAAACAAAACTTTAGAACTGCACCTCTCGAATGAGACCACTCCCACTCCGTTGCGACGCCTACAACCTGAATGGCGTGAATTAAAAAAAAGGAAGTAATGTTTCCGCACCCTGTACAAGTTGGCTAAATTTCGTGCATTTTGAGAAACTTGCGAATGAAGATATTGTGACTTGAAAGTTGAAATTTCGCTGGCGTACTGTCGCTGGTTCCAGTATGGGGTCAAACAAAGGGCTGTAGCTCCATGAATATTCCGCCGGCGAACCTTTTAAAAAAAAGATTTTATCGTAGTTTGTTTGGGACATAGATAGTTCGCCACACCAAACTTCAGCCAAATCCGAGAAGACCTAGACCACTTGACATGGAATGAACCCTAGCACAGGCATAACAACAATGTATACTGCCCTTGTAGCATAAGCCACCGGCTTGCCATCATGCAACAAACATGCTCCCATCGATTTGCTGCTGACGTCTACTGATAGCATGACTGGCTTATTTACGTCATAATATATCAGTACCGGTGTCCTAGTCAACAATTCTTTTATTCTGTTAAACGCAGCTAACAATCCTCTCAACAGATCTGTAAGCTCTGATCAGGGGCGGATTTAGACTTAAGGCCCTAAGCTATTTGAGATATGGAACCCACTATAAGTGCAGATATTATATATGTCAGTGCCAAATATGATTTTTGGATATCTAAATCCGGGCTCTGATCCCCTGAAATCCCCTGGCTCTGATAAATTGTTTATGAATTTACCAAGGTTATTTACAATACCCAATATGCGCTGTAATTCTTTGACGCAAGTGGGTTTTCTGAGAAGGTGTATGGCTTTGTCCTTTTCCTTTTTGGCCTTCTAGCCGTTTTGTGTGAAGATTTGACCGAGAAATTTTACTGTTTTGCGGTTATACTCACATTTTTCATCGTTAAGTGTGAATCCTGCCTCCTTTAAATGGTCAGTAACCACTTTCTTTGAAGTTCTTCCAACGTCGGCGCATGGTTAAAAATGTCGTCCATTGCCACACCTTTGAACCTCCTCCAACGTTTGACTCATTATTTAAGAATACCGGTAGTATTCTTAAATAATGACATGTTGATGGGATTCCAAAGGGCATGCAAAGATAGCAAAAACGACCCCATGGCGTTGAAAATGTCAAATATTTCGTTGTGTGTTCGGTAACTTTGATTTACCAGAAACCATTTTAGCAGTCCAATTATGTGAAGAATTTGTGTTCTTGCAGGAATCTCCTCGGCTGTTTTCATTGGGTAAATTCTTCGTTTGATGTTTTTGTTCAATTCTGTTGGGTCCATGCAAACTCTGAGTTTGCCTTCGTTAACGACAACCATCGGACTAACAGCTGACGTTAGTTTGCTGATTGTTTTAATGACACCCATATCGACCATGTTTTGTAGTTTCAGTATTGCCAGAAACCGTTCTGGCAGTCCAATTTTGTGAAGAATTTGTGTTCTGGCAGCAATCTCCTCCACTGTTTTCATTCGGTAAATTCTTCGTTTGATGTTTTTGTTCAATTCTGTTGGGTCCATGCAATCTCTGAGTTTCCCTTTGTTAACGACGAGTATCGGATTAACAGATGGCATTGGTTCGCTGATTGGTTTAATGACACCCATATCGATCATGTTTTGTAGTTCTTTTTTCACCTGTTTTTCGATCGCGAATGGCACTTTTCTGGCAGGTATAAATTTGGGTTTTGATTAAGGTCAATGTCATATTCTATTTTTTACAACATCATTACCCAGCCTCGGTTTCTTCTCTAATTTATCTACTCGTTGCACGTATCCCATCTTCTCGCAGCTGTCTCCGCCAAGTACGGGCTAAAAATTGTCGTCGATGATTCGGAATGCTACTTGCTTCTCGATATTTCTGTTCCTGCTATTTAGTTTTGCTTCGCCCAAAACCTTAGTCGATTGGTTATTATATGCGATGATCCTTTTTGTGAAAGATTTTCTAATGCTGGCTCCCAATTGCTCCGCCATTTTTTTCGACAAGACGTTGGAGTGAGTTCCCATGTCCAATTTGATAGTGAGCTTTTTCTTAATTACTTTGCTCCACCGGTCATCTTGGACGGCATTCCATTGTTGAATTACTCCGACGAATTTATATTATAGTCTTTTCTGTCTTTCTCGTTCTCCGATTCACTGCTCGAATCCCTATCCGATTTCGTGTTTGAATAACTGTCGCTCGATAACGCATTTACCGTTTTGGAATATTTATTTTTGTTCCTTCGTTTTTTTTATGCTTTTCTGTGTCGTCGAATTTTCCTGAGCCACAGGCCACCGTAAAATGCCCCTTTTTACCGTATTTGCACACCTTATTATAATCCGGGAAGATCCTCGGTCCGTGCGTGGTTTTACATCTACCACAGTCTAACTCCTTGTTGATTTCGATCTTGTTGTTTTTTGCCAAGGCGCCAAATTTTGTATTAAGTTCCGTTATTTGTATGTTTGCTCGTATGGCCGCTCGGCAAATTTTAAGCGCTTTTGCAACAGGATTATTGCAAAAAATAAGGGAACAAGTTAAAAAGTGTTACGCAATATTCGATGATGAATTCGTCATGGACCAAAGAGTTCTTGGCATCCAAACGGAGGAGACTCGGCCGAAACTTTGGACCGAGGACGAATTGACACTGGGTAGTATACATTGTTGGTAAGCCTGTGACAAACCCACTAGACAGAGAAGACTAAACAGGCAAGACTAGCAGGGCCCTCTTTCCCACTGGGCAGTCGGGGCACGTGCCCAGGGCCCCGCAATCGTAGAAGCCCCCTAGTTCCTGCCAGATCACCAAACGATAACCGATAATTATTACCGAAAACATATTTAATTTGCAAAAATCAAGCGATAATGAATCTCACTACAAGGACCTATCTCAAAGAACAAGACGTAGAAGCTCACGCCAGATTTGTTTTGCCAGCTTTGCGCCGTCTGCCTAACTGAATGGAAAAAAGAAATTCAATGTATAAGCGAGACAAAGTTGCAAAGAATTTTCTGAAATCTACTAACAAGAAAGAGTTGGAAGTGGAATGCTTGCATTTAACAGAATACTTGGAAATATATTGAAAATGAATGAACTAATAGTATATTGGAAATATATCATCTTTTGAAAGAAAACAAAATTAAAGATACATTTCCAAATGTAGAAATCACACTCACAATTTTTTTAAGCATGCTGATAACTAACTGCAGTGGGGAACGTTCCTTCTCCAAATTTAAAACAATAAAAAATGAGTCAATTTGTCGCTGATGTCCATTCCAAATGTTACATTTATTGCCTAGTCAATGAACCAAGGTGTTATAGAGGCCGCCAGGAAAGACCTTATGCTCCAATTGTTAGGAGAATATGGGTTCATGGGGTTCATGGGGAAATGTCTTCACTTAAAAGAAGCAATTTATGTCGTAGCTCTTGTCTCCAAAAGTACGAACGAAAAGAATATGGAAAAGGCGCTTGATAAATTAATGGCATTAGAAGACACTGAAATTGAGAAAGAGGATGAATTGAATAATCAAGAACTATTATTATTATTTGGCTTTGAATTTGATCTTTTCCTTCCTTTCGCTGGTGCTACAGTCTCAAGCAGGAACACAAGTATAGTTTGAATTTGTTGAGAGACAAAATTTCTCTTGGTTACCCAAGGAAGTTACCCAAATTTGAACAGACAAACAATTGCAAGAATTTCCAAAATATTTGATATGGTTTTGAATTTGTGGACAGACAAATTTTCTTAGGAAATCCAAAATTTGGACAGACAAACCAATTTAAGTACATATTTCCAAAATATTTTTGAAGTTGCGGTGAAAAAGTTTTGTGTCCTAATTATGGTGCCAAGACAAAATTTTGAAAATTCGCGTTTCATAATCGTGTCTTAGTTGTGGTGCTTTGAGGAACCAAAACAAAATTTTAAAAATTCGCGTTTCAAAATCGTGTGTTAGTTGTGATGCCTTGAGGAACCAAGAAATTTTTTTGAAAATTCGCGTTTCATAATCGTGTCTTAGTTGTGGTGCCTTGAGGAACCAAGACAAAATTTTGAAAATTCGCGTCTCAACATCATGTTCTAATTATGGAGCCTTGAGGAACCAAAACAAAATTTTGAAAATTCCCGTTTCAAAATCGTGTCTTGGTTGTGGTGTCTTGAGGAACCAAAACAAAATTTTGAAAATTCGCGTCTCAAAATCATGTTCTAATTACGGGCTTTGAGGAACAAAGACAAAATTTTTTAAATTCGCGTCTTAAAATCGTGTCCAAATTATGTGGCCTTAAGAATAATATGCTCAAAAACATAGATTTATTTTATTTACATAGATTGATTAATGATTTTGCTCATCTCAAATCTAGAAGGGTACCTCTTCAATCAACATAGATTTAATAATAGATTTAATAAATTTAATTCAAAAAGAGTTACTTTTGTGGATTATATCTATCTATTCATTAGACTGTAAGAAATAAAAAAAAATCTAGAACTCTGCTTATCTACTTTCTTTGCCTATTCTAACAAAATAGTGCTCTGTCAATGTCATAGGTGCCCCATTAGCATAATGTGCCCAGGGCCTCCCTTAGGTTAAAGGCAGCCGTGAAGACTAGACAGAAAAGACTAGACCGACAAGACTAAACAAGGTTATAGTGACAAGACTTGACAGACAAAACTAGACAGACAAGACTAGACAGACAACACTTAACAGAAAAGATGAGACAGAGAAGACTAGAAAGTCAAGACTAGCCAGACAAGACTAGACAGATAAGACTAAACAGATAATGTGAGACAGACAAAAATAGATAAACAAGATTATACAGATAAGACTAGACAGACAAGAGTACATAGATAAAATGAGAATAGAAAAACAAGACTAGTCAGACAAGAGGGTGACGATTCAGTAGACAAGACAGCCATGATAGATAAGATTGGATAGGCTTATAAAAAATAATATACATACAAGAGCAATAAACATCTAGACAAATAATAGTATATAGAAACATAAATAAAATGTCATAACATTGATGTCAAAGTTGTCAAGAATTACAATATTTACCTTATCATTTACATTTGGTGATTGAGGTTTCTCGACTTTCTTAATTGCTTTTAATTCTAGTTTTGTTATGCCAGGCCGCTTTGTGTCCCGGACTGGCTGTTTACATTCAATGTTAACTTTGGAAGGAATTTTGGGAGTTCCAGCTTGCTTCGAAAAAGTTTTATCCTGTTCATTCTGTTGTACATTCTGCAATTGATGCTGGTGATGACTAGTAATCTCTTGAAGCTGTTTTATTTTATGCATATTTTCCCTTATAAAGTTTTTCCTATGAGTAACCTCTAGAAAATGTGAATTTAACAGTATTATGTGGATTTATTGAGGTTTTTTTTCTTACTTCTTTCAGGGAAAATACCACGGAGAGTGGTTGGAGGGTGCATTTTATTGGCTATAATTACTTGTTTTTACACGGATTTTTATTATTCTACAATACGAAGAAATTTCGTTTTCTAATCCCCCATGAGTGACATAATATATTTTTTTATTTAAATGATTATTGCTTGACGACCACAACAGTAACATAGCAACCGCAGGTGTAGAAACCTGCAAAAAATATTTTATTGTAATGCTGTTGTAATAGATGGTAGAAGCATTTACAAAGGATTATTTTGATATTTTAATGTATTTTCAATGATTTTATTTAGTTCTTTTTCCATTTGTATAATGAGAAAATTAAAAATGTTTGCTAGATCAAATTTAGAGTTGAATAAAATTTGAATATTATACAGATTAAGTCACTTAAAAGAGTACGAGTTTGACACAAATTGCAACCCAATACACAATTCCAATCAAACCAAATGGATTTGTATATTGCGTTGCACTTTGTGTTCATAAGAGTACGTTCATAAGAGTACGTACGAACCCGTACTCTTGTGTGATTCGCCTTGTAGAGCACAAATTGCAAATATATGCAAATCCAAAATTGTTAATTAAACAACCAAGGGCTAGCGTTTAGCGTCTAGGGATTTAAATAAATCACACATTCATAACAATTATTAATCCATTATTATATAGCAGCTTAAGCTTAATTCATAACCGATTATGATTTATATCCACATTAATATATTATAGATTGTTTTCTACTTTGATAATTACACCATACCCAATTTTCAATCTACTAGAGCTAGCCATTAGCTAATGCTACATCTGCGTATCACACATCACTTTAAAATTAATTGTAACAAGTTTACATATTTGACTACTTTATTTCATAATTCGTTATATTTGTGAAGATAAAGTTAATTTTGAAAAACTAGATTAATTAATAAATAGTCCTATTATTATAAAGTTTATTTGTTCTATAAGTATTATTTTATTTGCCACTGGCCTAGTTTAAGCAATGCTAAATCGTTTTACATTGTTTAGTATTTTTGAAGAAGTTGTATAAATGACGACTGTTCGTTAAAGTTCGACGTGTTCGTTTCTAAACAAGTCTGTCCAGTTTAACCTGTCTAGTCTTGTCTGTCTAGTCTACTCAGTCTAGTCGTCTGTCTAGTCTGGTCAGTCTAGTCTTGTCTGTCTAGTCTTGTCTGTCTAGTATTGCCTGAGTCTTGTCTGTCTAGTCTTGTCTGTCTAGTCTTGTCTGTCTAGTCTTGTCTGTCTAGTCTTGTCTGTCTAGTCTTGTCTGTCTAGTCTTGTCTGTCTAGTCTTGTCTGTCTAGTCTTGTCTGTCTAGTCTTGTCTGTCTAGTCTTGTCTGTCTAGTCTTGTCTGTCTAGTCTTGTCTGTCTAGTCTTGTCTGTCTAGTCTTGTCTGTCTAGTCTTGTTTGTCTAGTCTTGTCTGTCTAGTCTTGTCTGTCTAGTCTTGTCTGTCTAGTCTTGTCTGTCTAGTCTTGTCTGTCTAGTATTGTCTGTCTAGTCTTGTCTGTCTAGTCTTGTCTGTCTAGTCTTGTCTGTCTAGTCTTGTCTGTCTAGTCTTGTCTGTCTAGTCTTGTCTGTCTAGTCTTGTCTGTCTAGTCTTGTCTGTCTAGTCTTGTCTGTCTAGTCTTGTCTGTCTAGTCTTGTCTGTCTAGTCTTGTCTGTCTAGTCTTGTCTGTCTAGTCTTGTCTGTCTAGTCTTGTCTGTCTAGTCTTGTCTGTCTAGTCTTGTCTGTCTAGTCTTGTCTGTCTAGTCTTGTCTGTCTAGTCTTGTCTGTCTAGTCTTGTCTGTCTAGTCTTGTCTGTCTAGTCTTGTCTGTCTAGTCTTGTCTGTCTAGTCTTGTCTGTCTAGTCTTGTCTGTCTAGTCTTGTCTGTCTAGTCTTGTCTGTCTAGTCTTGTCTGTCTAGTCTTGTCTGTCTAGTCTTGTCTGTCTAGTGTTGTCTGTCTAGTCTTGTCTGTCTAGTCTTGTCTGTCTAGTCTTGTCTGTCTAGTCTTGTCTGTCTAGTCTTGTCTGTCTAGTCTTGTCTGTCTAGTCTTGTCTGTCTAGTCTTGTCTGTCTAGTCTTGTCTGTCTAGTCTTGTCTGTCTAGTCTTGTCTGTCTAGTCTTGTCTGTCTAGTCTTGTCTGTCTAGTCTTGTCTGTCTAGTCTTGTCTGTCTAGTCTTGTCTGTCTAGTCTTGTCTGTCTAGTCTTGTCTGTCTAGTCTTGTCTGTCTAGTCTTGTCTGTCTAGTGTTGTCTGTCTAGTCTTGTCTGTCTAGTCTTGTCTGTCTAGTCTTGTCTGTCTAGTCTTGTCTGTCTAGTCTTATCTGTCTAGTCTTGTCTGTCTAGTCTTGTCTGTCTAGTCTTGTCTGTCTAGTCTTGTCTGTCTAGTCTTGTCTGTCTAGTCTTGTCTGTCTAGTCTTGTCTGTCTAGTATTGTCTGTCTAGTCTTGTCTGTCTAGTCTTGTCTGTCTAGCCTTGTCTGTCTAGTCTTGTCTGTCTAGTCTTGTCTGTCTAGTCTTGTCTGTCTAGTCTTGTCTGTCTAGTCTTGTCTGTCTAGTCTTGTCTGTCTAGTCTTGTCTGTCTAGTCTTGTCTGTCTAGTCTTGTCTGTCTAGTCTTGTCTGTCTAGTCTTGTCTGTCTAGTCTTGTCTGTCTAGTCTTGTCTGTCTAGTCTTGTCTGTCTAGTCTTGTCTGTCTAGTCTTGTCTGTCTAGTCTTGTCTGTCTAGTCTTGTCTGTCTAGTCTTGTCTGTCTAGTCTTGTCTGTCTAGTCTTGTCTGTCTAGTCTTGTCTGTCTAGTCTTGTCTGTCTAGTCTTGTCTGTCTAGTCTTGTCTGTCTAGTCTTGTCTGTCTAGTCTTGTCTGTCTAGTCTTGTCTGTCTAGTCTTGTCTGTCTAGTCTTGTCTGTCTAGTCTTGTCTGTCTAGTCTTGTCTGTCTAGTCTTGTCTGTCTAGTCTTGTCTGTCTAGTCTTGTCTGTCTAGTCTTGTCTGTCTAGTCTTGTCTGTCTAGTCTTGTCTGTCTAGTCTTGTCTGTCTAGTCTTGTCTGTCTAGTCTTGTCTGTCTAGTCTTGTCTGTCTAGTCTTGTCTGTCTAGTCTTGTCTGTCTAGTCTTGTCTGTCTAGTCTTGTCTGTCTAGTCTTGTCTGTCTAGTCTTTTCTGTCTAGTCTTGTCTGTCTAGTCTTGTCTGTCTAGTCTTGTCTGTCTAGTCTTGTCTGTCTAGTCTTGTCTGTCTAGTCTTGTCTGTCTAGTCTTGTCTGTCTAGTCTTGTCTGTCTAGTCTTGTCTGTCTAGTCTTATCTATCTAGTCTTGTCTCTCTAGCCTTGTCTGTCTAGTCTTGTCTTTTTTTTCGGTGGAGGGGGAATGTATTATTGCAAACCGGGCCTTCGTACCCGTGTAGTGTGGGGCTCTCTGATCGAGACCTGCGTGACCAGCATACCCACTAAAACTCCTCCTCTCTTTCTTCACAACACCACACCTAGAACTGCGTGAGCATTACTTCAGGTGAGTGGTGGTGTTTGTTCTAATCGCTTCCTTTTCCTTATTTTTGTTGTCCTATCGTCTTCTGTCTTATTAGTTATGTAGTCGTGTGCTTAACTATTTTTCGGTCTTTTCATCACATATCTAGTCGTCCATGTTACTTTCCTTGTGTGTCGTGCGTTATTATGGTATCCTTCCATTCCCTCTCCACTTGTTCTTTTCCGATCATGATTCCGGTTATGTAAGCTTGTACTGCATCCCAGTTATGCTCACTTTCTAACATAACTTCCATGATGTTCTGTTCTTCTAGTTTTGTACCGCCTAATGTCTCCGCGAGTCGAGTTCTTTCATTCTCTGATTCTGTACACATAGTGTGTTGTATATATATATATATATATATATATATATATATATATATATATATATATATATCATAGTATACAAGATAGTGTGTTGTGCGTCGTCTGAGATATGACCGCAGTAGAAACATTCCACAGTGCTTTTTTAAACCGTTCGAGGTATGCGTTGAAGCACACATGGCCAGTGAGCGCTTGTGTAAGATGGTAATCCATATGTCCGTGTGACCTTTTCTACCATGCTGTTACGTTAGGTATAAGGCTGTGTGTACACCGTCCACTAGTGTCGCTATCCCATCTTGTCTGCCATCGGTCCATGAGTCTCTTACGCGCTCTCTCCTTCGCGGCCGTCCTCTCATGCTTTACTTCGTTTCTCGCTCTGTGTTGTTGCAGCTCTTCGTAGACTTCTTGTTTCTCGCGAATCAGTAAGTCTATTGGGAGCGTGCTTGCAAGTACCAGGGCCGCGGCCTCCGAAACCGTTCTGTAGGCAGAAATTACTCTAAGAGCACTTATTCTCTGTACTCCTGTATTTCTCCTGTGTTTTCTGGCTCCTATCTTTTTCGTTACGTCGGCCCATATTTCCGCCGCGTAGAGAATATTCGAGTGTACCACATTGTTGAGAAGTTTCCGTTTCAATTCCTTCGGCCCTCCAATGTTCGGCATCAACCGTAACAGAGCTGTCACCGTAGACGCTGCCTTTTCCGCTGTTTTGGCTATATGGTCTGTGTACCGCAGATCGCTATCGAGTTGGACGCCAAGGTACCCAAGGGATTCCGATAAACGGATATTTTGCCCTTCCAGAACGAGTTTCGGTGGTGCGAATAGCCTCTTATCCGTGATAAGTATTGCTTATATTTTATGAATTGCCATTGTTAGACCCTGCTCTTTTGACCAATTATTTGCCCGCTGATCACTTGCTTGCCTCACTGATCGAGTTCTTCGTGATCAGCATACCCACTAAAACCCATTCACTGTATCTTCACTACATTCCACCTGGAACCGCGTGAGCATTACTTCAGATGGGTGGTGCTGTTTGTTCTATTTACTTCCTTTTCCTTCTTCTTCTTGTCCTTTCTCTCTTCTCGATTTCGTCTTTCCACTTCTGTCGTATTAGCTATGTAGTCGTGTGTTTAACTATTTTTCTGTCTTTTCGTCATATGTCTAGTCGTCCATGTTACCTTCCTTGGGTGTCGTGCGCTACTATGGCCGCCTTCCTTTCCCTCTCCATGTATACTTTACCATTCATGATGCCGGTGATGTAAGCTTGTACCGCACTCGAGTTATGCTTATTTTCTAACATAGCATCCATGATGTTCTGTTCTTCTATTCTCTGATTCTTTACACAAAAAGTAAGTGTCTTGTCCGTCGTCTGGGATATGGGCGTAGTAGACGCACTCCACAGTGTCCCTTTTTTTGAACCGTATGAGGTATGAATTGAAGTACCCATGGCCAGTGAGTGCCTGTGTAAAATGGTAACTCATATGTCCGGGTGTTCTACCAAACCGTTCTCTTGGCGGAAATTACTCTTAGGGCACTTCTTTTCTGTAGTGCTGTAAGTTGTTTTCTCCGTTCTACCTTTTTCGTTACGTCGGCCCATATTTCCGCCGCGTAGAGAATTTTTGAGAGTACCACACTGTTGAGTAGTTTCCGTTTCAATGCCCTCGGCCATCCAATGTTTGGCACCAACCGCACCAAAGCTGTCACTGTAGACGCTGCCTTTCTCGCTGTTTGGGTTATATGGTGCGCTGTCGAGTTGGACGCCAATCTACCTCATTGATATCGATAAGGGGATATTTTGCTCCTTCAGAACGAGTTTCGGTGGTGTGAATAGCCTCTTGTTCGTGATGAGTGTGGCTTCTATTTATGAACCGCCCTTGTTAGGCCCTGCTCTTTTTATCAATTATTTGCCCGTCGGAGGTTTTCGCTAGTTGCTAGTTCCAGTGTGTTTATTTCCTTTGCAGTCAGCACGTCATCAGCAAACCCAACTTTTCTCGCTGTTCTATGCAAGTCGAGATTTAGCAAGCCATCGTAAGTAGTGTTCCACAAGAATGGTGCCAGGACCAATCCTTGCGGAGCCCCTGCCGTTAACTCATACTCAACTTCGTCCGTGTAGTATATCAATCATCGGTCGATCAAGTAGCTGCCTATAAGCTTTCTCAAGTATTCTGGTGTCTGTCTTGATGCTAACGCCTTAATGATTTTGCACAGTAACCTTTCGATTGCCGTGTACCGGTTTTCACCTTTTGTGCTGCTTTTATTACTTCAGCGATAGCGTCCACGGATGATCGACCTTTTCGAAAAGTCTGTCTTGTCTTGTCTGTCTAGTATTGTCTTTCTAGTCTTGTCTGTCTTGTCTGTCTAGTATTGTCTATCTAGTCAAATTCAAATTTCAAATTTATTTATTTACCTTTTGAGATATAAACAATCTATAGGTTCAGTCACAAACATACATAAAATACAATAAAAATTTACAATTTAAAAAATTTGCAATGCCAATAAAGAGATACAAATTAATAATTTTAAAATTACAATTATAAATTTTACAATTTACAAACAATAAATACGTACACAT
>OX155893.1:36702166-36757944 GCA_944588485.1 Phosphuga atrata
AGACAGACAAGACTAGACAGACAAGACTAGACAGACAAGACTAGACAGACAAGACTAGACAGACAAGACTAGACAGACAAGACTAGACAGACAAGACTAGACAGACAAGACTAGACAGACAAGACTAGACAGACAAGACTAGACAGACAAGACTAGACAGACAAGACTAGACAGACAAGACTAGACAGACAAGACTAGACAGACAAGACTAGACAGACAAGACTAGACAGACAAGACTAGACAGACAAGACTAGACAGACAAGACTGGACAGAAAAGACTGGATAGACAAGACTGGACAGACAAGACTGGCCAGACGAGACTGCACAGACAATACTGGACAGATAAGACTGGACAGACAAGATTGGCAGACAAGACTGAACAGACATGACTGGACAGACAAGATTGGACAGACAAAACTGGACAGAAAAGACTGGACAGACAAGACTGGACAGGCAAGACTGGACAAACAATACTGGACAGACAAGACTAGACAGACAAGACTGGACAGACAAGAATAGACAGAGAAGATTAGACAGACAAGACTATACAGAGAAGACTGGAAAGACAAGACTAGACGGACAAGACTGGACAGACAAGACTGGACAGACAATGCTGGACAGACAAGATTGTACATACAATACTGGACAGACAATACTGGACAGACAAGACTGGACAGACAAGACTGGACAGACAAGACTGAGCAGACATGACTGCACAGACAAGACTGGACAGACAAGACTGGACAGACAAGACTGGACAGACAAGACTTGACACGCAAGACTGGACAGACAAGACTTGACACGCAAGACTGGACAGACAAGCCTGGACAGACAAGACTGGACAAACAAGACTAGACCGACAAGACTAGACAGACAAGACTGATCAGACAAGACTTGATAGACAAGACTAGACAGACAAGACTAGACAGACAAGACTAGACAGACAAGACTAGACACACAAGACTAGACAGACAAGACTAGACAGACAAGACTAGACAGACAAGACTAGACAGACAAGACTAGACAGACAAGACTAGACAGACAAGACTAGACAGACAAGACTAGACAGACAAGACTAGACAGACAAGACTAGACAGACAAGACTAGACAGACAAGACTAGACAGACAAGACTAGACAGACAAGACTAGACAGACAAGACTAGACAGACAAGACTAGACAGACAAGACTAGACAGACAAGACTAGACAGACAAGACTAGACAGACAAGACTAGACAGACAAGACTAGACAGACAAGACTAGACAGACAAGACTAGACAGACAAGACTAGACAGACAAGACTAGACAGACAAGACTAGACAGACAAGACTAGACAGACAAGACTAGACAGACAAGACTAGACAGACAAGACTAGACAGATAAGACTAGACAGACAAGACTAGACAGACAAGACTAGACAGACAAGACTAGACAGACAAGACTAGACAGACAAGACTAGACAGACAAGACTAGACAGACAAGACTAGACAGACAAGACTAGACAGACAAGACTAGACAGACAAGACTAGACAGACAAGACTAGACAGACAAGACTAGACAGACAAGACTAGACAGACAACACTAGACAGACAAGACTAGACAGACAAGACTAGACAGACAAGACTAGACAGACAAGACTAGACAGACAAGACTAGACAGACAAGACTAGACAGACAAGACTAGACAGACAAGACTAGACAGACAAGACTAGACAGACAAGACTAGACAGACAAGACTAGACAGGCAAGACTAGACAGACAAGACTAGACAGACAAGACTAGACAGACAAGACTAGACAGACAAGACTAGACAGACAAGACTAGACAGACAAGACTAGACAGACAAGACTAGACAGACAAGACTAGACAGAGAAGACTAGACAGACAAGACTAGACAGACTAGACAGACAAGACTAGACAGACAAGACTAGACCGACAAGACTAGACAGACAAGACAAGACAGACAAGACTAGACAGACAAGACTAGACAGACAAGACTAGACAGACAAGACTAGACAGACAAGACTGGACAGACAAGACTAGACAGACAAGACTAGACAGACAAGACTAGACAGACAAGACTAGACAGACAAGACTAGACAGACAAGACTAGACAGACAAGACTAGACAGACAAGACTAGACAGACAGACTAGACAGACAGACAAGACTAGACAGACAAGACTAGACAGACAAGACTAGACAGACAAGACTAGACAGACAAGACTAGACAGACAAGACTAGACAGACAAGACTAGACAGACAAGACTAGACAGACAAGACTAGACAGACAAGACTAGACAGACAAGACTAGACAGACAAGACTAGACAGACAAGACTAGACAGACAAGACTAGACAGACAAGACTAGACAGACAAGACTAGACAGACAAGACTAGACAGACAAGACTAGACAGACAAGACTAGACAGACAAGACTAGACAGACAAGACTAGACAGACAAGACTAGACAGACAAGACTAGACAGACAAGACTAGACAGACAAGACTAGACAGACAAGACTAGACAGACAAGACTAGACAGACAAGACTAGACAGACAAGACTAGACAGACAAGACTAGACAGACAAGACTAGACAGACAAGACTAGACAGACAAGACTAGACAGACAAGACTAGACAGACAAGACTAGACAGACAAGACTAGACAGACAAGACTAGACAGACAAGACTAGACAGACAAGACTAGACAGACAAGACTAGACAGACAAGACTAGACAGACAAGACTAGACAGACAAGACTAGACAGACAAGACTAGACAGACAAGACTAGACAGACAAGACTAGACAGACAAGACTAGACAGACAAGACTAGACAGACAAGACTAGACAGACAAGACTAGACAGACAAGACTAGACAGACAAGACTAGACAGACAAGACTAGACAGACAAGACTAGACAGACAAGACTAGACAGACAAGACTAGACAGACAAGACTAGACAGACAAGACTAGACAGACAAGACTAGACAGACAAGACTAGACAGACAAGACTAGACAGACAAGACTAGACAGACAAGACTAGACAGACAAGACTAGACAGACAAGACTAGACAGACAAGACTAGACAGACAAGACTAGACAGACAAGACTAGACAGACAAGACTAGACAGACAAGACTAGACAGACAAGACTAGACAGACAAGACTAGACAGACAAGACTAGACAGACAAGACTAGACAGACAAGACTAGACAGACAAGACTAGACAGACAAGACTAGACAGACAAGACTAGACAGACAAGACTAGACAGACAAGACTAGACAGACAAGACTAGACAGACAAGACTAGACAGACAAGACTAGACAGACAAGACTAGACAGACAAGACTAGACAGACAAGACTAGACAGACAAGACTAGACAGACAAGACTAGACAGACAAGACTAGACAGACAAGACTAGACAGACAAGACTAGACAGACAAGACTAGACAGACAAGACTAGACAGACAAGACTAGACAGACAAGACTAGACAGACAAGACTAGACAGACAAGACTAGACAGACAAGACTAGACAGACAAGACTAGACAGACAAGACTAGACAGACAAGACTAGACAGACAAGACTAGACAGACAAGACTAGACAGACAAGACTAGACAGACAAGACTAGACAGACAAGACTAGACAGACAAGACTAGACAGACAAGACTAGACAGACAAGACTAGACAGACAAGACTAGACAGACAAGACTAGACAGACAAGACTAGACAGACAAGACTAGACAGACAAGACTAGACAGACAAGACTAGACAGACAAGACTAGACAGACAAGACTAGACAGACAAGACTAGACAGACAAGACTAGACAGACAAGACTAGACAGACAAGACTAGACAGACAAGACTAGACAGACAAGACTAGACAGACAAGACTAGACAGACAAGACTAGACAGACAAGACTAGACAGACAAGACTAGACAGACAAGACTAGACAGACAAGACTAGACAGACAAGACTAGACAGACAAGACTAGACAGACAAGACTAGACAGACAAGACTAGACAGACAAGACTAGACAGACAAGACTAGACAGACAAGACTAGACAGACAAGACTAGACAGACAAGACTAGACAGACAAGACTAGACAGACAAGACTAGACAGACAAGACTAGACAGACAAGACTAGACAGACAAGACTAGACAGACAAGACTAGACAGACAAGACTAGACAGACAAGACTAGACAGACAAGACTAGACAGACAAGACTAGACAGACAAGACTAGACAGACAAGACTAGACAGACAAGACTAGACAGACAAGACTAGACAGACAAGACTAGACAGACAAGACTAGACAGACAAGACTAGACAGACAAGACTAGACAGACAAGACTAGACAGACAAGACTAGACAGACAAGACAGACAAGACTAGACAGACAAGACTAGACAGACAAGACTAGACAGACAAGACTAGACAGACAAGACTAGACAGACAAGACTAGACAGACAAGACTAGACAGACAAGACTAGACAGACAAGACTAGACAGACAAGACTAGACAGACAAGACTAGACAGACAAGACTAGACAGACAAGACTAGACAGACAAGACTAGACAGACAAGACTAGACAGACAAGACTAGACAGACAAGACTAGACAGACAAGACTAGACAGACAAGACTAGACAGACAAGACTAGACAGACAAGACTAGACAGACAAGACTAGACAGACAAGACTAGACAGACAAGACTAGACAGACAAGACTAGACAGACAAGACTAGACAGACAAGACTAGACAGACAAGACTAGACAGACAAGACTAGACAGACAAGACTAGACAGACAAGACTAGACAGACAAGACTAGACAGACAAGACTAGACAGACAAGACTAGACAGACAAGACTAGACAGACAAGACTAGACAGACAAGACTAGACAGACAAGACTAGACAGACAAGACTAGACAGACAAGACTAGACAGACAAGACTAGACAGACAAGACTAGACAGACAAGACTAGACAGACAAGACTAGACAGACAAGACTAGACAGACAAGACTAGACAGACAAGACTAGACAGACAAGACTAGACAGACAAGACTAGACAGACAAGACTAGACAGACAAGACTAGACAGACAAGACTAGACAGACAAGACTAGACAGACAAGACTAGACAGACAAGACTAGACAGACAAGACTAGACAGACAAGACTAGACAGACAAGACTAGACAGACAAGACTAGACAGACAAGACTAGACAGACAAGACTAGACAGACAAGACTAGACAGACAAGACTAGACAGACAAGACTAGACAGACAAGACTAGACAGACAAGACTAGACAGACAAGACTAGACAGACAAGACTAGACAGACAAGACTAGACAGACAAGACTAGACAGACAAGACTAGACAGACAAGACTAGACAGACAAGACTAGACAGACAAGACTAGACAGACAAGACTAGACAGACAAGACTAGACAGACAAGACTAGACAGACAAGACTAGACAGACAAGACTAGACAGACAAGACTAGACAGACAAGACTAGACAGACAAGACTAGACAGACAAGACTAGACAGACAAGACTAGACAGACAAGACTAGACAGACAAGACTAGACAGACAAGACTAGACAGACAAGACTAGACAGACAAGACTAGACAGACAAGACTAGACAGACAAGACTAGACAGACAAGACTAGACAGACAAGACTAGACAGACAAGACTAGACAGACAAGACTAGACAGACAAGACTAGACAGACAAGACTAGACAGACAAGACTAGACAGACAAGACTAGACAGACAAGACTAGACAGACAAGACTAGACAGACAAGACTAGACAGACAAGACTAGACAGACAAGACTAGACAGACAAGACTAGACAGACAAGACTAGACAGACAAGACTAGACAGACAAGACTAGACAGACAAGACTAGACAGACAAGACTAGACAGACAAGACTAGACAGACAAGACTAGACAGACAAGACTAGACAGACAAGACTAGACAGACAAGACTAGACAGACAAGACTAGACAGACAAGACTAGACAGACAAGACTAGACAGACAAGACTAGACAGACAAGACTAGACAGACAAGACTAGACAGACAAGACTAGACAGACAAGACTAGACAGACAAGACTAGACAGACAAGACTAGACAGTCAAGACTAGACAGACAAGACTAGACATACAAGACTAGACAGACAAGACTAGACAGACAAGACTAGACAGACAAGACTAGACAGACAAGACTAGACAGACAAGACTAGACAGACAAGACTAGACAGACAAGACTAGACAGACAAGACTAGACAGACAAGACTAGACAGACAAGACTAGACAGACAAGACTAGACAGACAAGACTAGACAGACAAGACTAGACAGACAGGACTAGACAGACAAGACTAGACAGACAAGACTAGACAGACAAGACTAGACAGACAAGACTAGACAGACAAGACTAGACAGACAAGACTAGACAGACAAGACTAGACAGACAAGACTAGACAGACAAGACTAGACAGACAAGACTAGACAGACAAGACTAGACAGACAAGACTAGACAGACAAGACTAGACAGACAAGACTAGACAGACAAGACTAGACAGACAAGACTAGACAGACAAGACTAGACAGACAAGACTAGACAGACAAGACTAGACAGACAAGACTAGACAGACAAGACTAGACAGACAAGACTAGACAGACAAGACTAGACAGACAAGACTAGACAGACAAGACTAGACAGACAAGACTAGACAGACAAGACTAGACAGACAAGACTAGACAGACAAGACTAGACAGACAAGACTAGACAGACAAGACTAGACAGACAAGACTAGACAGACAAGACTAGACAGACAAGACTAGACAGACAAGACTAGACAGACAAGACTAGACAGACAAGACTAGACAGACAAGACTAGACAGACAAGACTAGACAGACAAGACTAGACAGACAAGACTAGACAGACAAGACTAGACAGACAAGACTAGACAGACAAGACTAGACAGACAAGACTAGACAGACAAGACTAGACAGACAAGACTAGACAGACAAGACTAGACAGACAAGACTAGACAGACAAGACTAGACAGACAAGACTAGACAGACAAGACTAGACAGACAAGACTAGACAGACAAGACTAGACAGACAAGACTAGACAGACAAGACTAGACAGACAAGACTAGACAGACAAGACTAGACAGACAAGACTAGACAGACAAGACTAGACAGACAAGACTAGACAGACAAGACTAGACAGACAAGACTAGACAGACAAGACTAGACAGACAAGACTAGACAGACAAGACTAGACAGACAAGACTAGACAGACAAGACTAGACAGACAAGACTAGACAGACAAGACTAGACAGACAAGACTAGACAGACAAGACTAGACAGACAAGACTAGACAGACAAGACTAGACAGACAAGACTAGACAGACAAGACTAGACAGACAAGACTAGACAGACAAGACTAGACAGACAAGACTAGACAGACAAGACTAGACAGACAAGACTAGACAGACAAGACTAGACAGACAAGACTAGACAGACAAGACTAGACAGACAAGACTAGACAGACAAGACTAGACAGACAAGACTAGACAGACAAGACTAGACAGACAAGACTAGACAGACAAGACTAGACAGACAAGACTAGACAGACAAGACTAGACAGACAAGACTAGACAGACAAGACTAGACAGACAAGACTAGACAGACAAGACTAGACAGACAAGACTAGACAGACAAGACTAGACAGACAAGACTAGACAGACAAGACTAGACAGACAAGACTAGACAGACAAGACTAGACAGACAAGACTAGACAGACAAGACTAGACAGACAAGACTAGACAGACAAGACTAGACAGACAAGACTAGACAGACAAGACTAGACAGACAAGACTAGACAGACAAGACTAGACAGACAAGACTAGACAGACAAGACTAGGCAGACAAGACTAGACAGACAAGACTAGACAGACAAGACTAGACAGACAAGACTAGACAGACAAGACTAGACAGACAAGACTAGACAGACAAGACTAGACAGACAAGACTAGACAGACAAGACTAGACAGACAAGACTAGACAGACAAGACTAGACAGATAAGACTAGACAGACAAGACTAGACAGACAAGACTAGACAGACAAGACTAGACAGACAAGACTAGACAGACAAGGCTTGACAGACAAGACTAGACAGACAAGACTAGACAGACAAGACTAGACGGACAAGACTAGAAAGACAAAACTAGAAAAACAAAACTAGAGAGACAAGACTAGACAGATAAAACTAGACCGACAAGACTGGATAGACAAGACTAGGCAGACAAGACTAGAGAGACAGGTCTAGAGAAACAAGACTAAAGAGACAAGACGACAGTCAAGACTAGACAGACCGAACTAGACAGACAAGACTAGACCGACAAGACTAGACAGATAAGACTAGACAGACAAGACTAGACAGACAAGACTAGACAGACAAGACTAGACAGACAAGACTAGACAGACAAGACTAGACAGACAAGACTAGACAGCCAAGACTAGACAGGCAAGACAAAACAGACCAGACTAGACAAACAAGACTATACATATAAGACTAGACAGATTAGACTAGAATAGCCACACAAGAATAGCCACACAAGACTAGGCAGACAAATTTTATCTATCTCAATACAAGACACAATGACCTTTATCCTCAGCAATTATTTAACTTTGTTTCTACTTGTTTCTTGTCTAATTCCTAATAAAGTTATTAGATTTAGACACAGCCGGACAAAAACCATTTGTACTTCTTAATTATTTCGTTTATCGTCCGCGGAAATGAGTTTCCCTTTGTTTCGACTCGTTGTTGCAGGTCGTGGTTTTAGTTTATGTAATTGGTTGCAATTGTCGTTTGTTGCAAATATAATGGGATTGATAACGATTTTGTGTTCTCTGATATCGCTGCATTTAAGTGGTGTCAGGTGTTTGATACGAAGCTAGACATAATGGCGGATATCGTTTAAAAACACTAGACTAACGCTGATAATGCAAAAGAAAATTGCATGAATCTAGTTTTTGTTAGTATACTTTTTGTTTGAAAATGTTGCAAATATGTAACAATAATGCAATACATACAATGCCTTTAGCCTTCTCTGACTAATCATGCCTATCTAGTCTTGTTTAGTCTAGTTCGTCTAGTCTATTCCGTCTAGTCTAGTTTGTCGAGTTTTATCCGTCTAATCTGGTCCATCTAATCTTGTACGGCTAAGCTTATTTGACTAATCTTGTTCGTCATAATACGAATTAAAATGTTATATTCAAGGATTCAACAAGACACAGACGCGTTGGAGTCAAGCTGTATATTTCCAGGAAATCTGAAGCAACCTTGACCACTAATTGAATTTACAACCGAGGAAGGAAAAAAATTATCAAATAATCTCCATAAACTGAACCCTTCTGTGCGTTTCAGTAATTTCTCAACACCTTTACCTGATCCTGCATTATTTAACAATTTCCACAATGCCGTTTGCCCTCTAAAATATAACTAACCTGACATTAGTAACAGCTGACTGTTTTGACAATCCTCAGTACTACAACTGTCAGTACAAACAGCTGCTATTACTAGATATTAACTATTTAGCCCTTAATAAACTCATGAATGGAATCGTTTTGTATTATAGGTAGCTAATATTAAAACGTTGAATTACAATATAAAGTTGTTAAATAAAAAAAAACATTTTTTTTTGAAAATATGAAAATTCTTCTTGACAATGGCAATAATCGTCAATAGTCAGAAATTGTTTTTTATTTATTATGAAATTAATTATTATCATTAGCAAATCAACGGAAACTGTTTGCTAATTGACAATTGTTTGACAATGGATCGATTAATTAGTTGACACTATTTGAATCCACTAAATTTGAATTGTGTCAATATTTTGACAAAATTAAGAAATTTACTTGTCAACATATTCTTTGTACATGGCTGGGGGTCATAGGGGTATTGATGGATATTGTACAATTATATTTTGGAAATTTTGTTTGACGTGTACAATAACTGTTTGACATTACTATAAATTTTTTTTTATCTACTCGCACACGAAAATGAACACATTAATAAGAAAATTATTGTATATGAAGGATGCAATTATTATAATCGTGTTTAAAAGTATCCAAATCGTGCGTAAAAGTCCAGTGTAAATCAAATCGAGTTTCATTATTAAACTATTTCTGGTTGTTGTTACTATGGCAACAACTTGCGTCACTAAACAAAAAACATAGACGTAGTGAAAATAAATTTTCGGACGTATATTAAAATTTAAGTAAATTTTTCTTACTTTGAATCTAGAAGTTATTTCAATCAAGTCTTGGCCTTTCAGTCTGGATTTATCTGGCCCTAATATAACTTAACCTAACCATAACCTAATTTAGATTAAATCTAGGATAACCTAGACTACATGAACAATGACCAAATAGAGTTAGCAATTTTTGCCACGGAGCCGCTGAACGTTTTAATCTTATCTATCAGTGATTTGAAGTATTTTGTTTGTCAAAATTACAATTTTTCAATATTATCGTAAGAAACAATTATTTGTTTGTAGCTTCAACAGTATTTTAACTTGCTTCGTAGATAAAATAATGTATGATACACGTGTATGAAAGGCTTTTGTGCACACACCTGTAACATAAACTACTATTTTCTAAATTTTTAACATTTTTAAGTACATATTTCATGACGAATTTCATAAACTAAACTTACATATCTTTGTAATTTATACATATTATTCTATTACAGCCCGATTTTTTCTAATACATTGCAAATTTCTTAAAATAAAATTGGAACCAGTTTTACATTTTTTTTCGAGAAACAATAAACAAATTAATTATCTAGATAATTCAATTATGAGTATACTTTTGACATTTGTTATTTAAACATATTATTATTGTGTTATTTACTTGAATATGTAATGCCATTCAATATTATTATTACCAACGTGACATTCCTTTATGTTTAAACATTAACATTTTCCTATTTAGGTAATTTCTCGTAAAAGGTGTTTCATAAAAGCACTAAAAAACTCGAAATTAATAATTGTAATGCTATTTATCGACGTATAGCTAATAACAAATCCAGCAGTTTTAACGGGAAGTAATTAATTATCGGCTCACGAAGGTCTTTTTGTGAATATTGTCGCGCTCGGGGAGTTTGTCCTTCCGCCCTTTTCCGTTCCCCTCGAAAAAATAAACAAATGCAACTGCGTTTCCCCCCTGTTGCGTTGCGTTCATAGGCATGCAGATGTGTGGATTTCACCCTATCGGCCTTGATCGCCTGACGCAGGGAAAAGGGTCGAAATTTGTTCGAATAAAATTAATCACAATTTTGACGAGAAAATGAAACTGACAACGTATTTTTTTATAACGGTTTGTGCTTTAGGTGTAAGATAACATGTGTTAGAAGCAGTTTTCTTCTTTGGTTCATTTGTTTTATTGTTAGTTAAAAACGGGAATGACGAAGAAAGTGAATTATTATTTTTTTTGAAATGGAAACAATTTTTAGACTTTTTTCGATTGTTAATTAAATTTGTTAATAATGCTGATAATTTATTTCAAATTTACAACTATGAATTTTGTTTTTAAATCATTTTTGGTGTTGCTGGCCAGAAGTTTTAATACCAGAAGTCGCAAAATTATTTCAAATATAGTTTTTAATAAAATAATTAAAATAATATCAAGCATTAACTCGAGAGCGAAAATAACAATACAAATAACTATGAATATTTCTTACAGATTATTTTCACAATTGTAAATGGGAATTGGAAATGGAAAACCTCACATGAGTCAAATGTGAGGTCACATGAGTCAAATGTGGGAGTCACACTTGAAACTGACCTTCACCCGTCGAAACTCGAGTAGTGTTAAATGTTTAAATTTATATAACTGTGAATAACATGTTATATAATATTATTACATATTAAGTGTGCTTAAAACATAGTGAATTTATCAATTCAGTGTAACTATGTATTACCACGTATTAACGGTCGCAACCATTCCTCATGTTTCATATTTCACAAAGTAAGTAGACAATTGTCAAAAATAACATCTTTAGGTATGTATTTAGTTTTGATAATTTTTGTTCGAATTTATTACAACTAAATAATATAACATAACAAATATTATCTGAAAAGTAAAAATACAAACAATACAAAATTAAAGATTAAAATAAAATATAAAAAATAAAACGCACAAATTTTATAGATGTCTTAACCGTTTTTTTTTCTTGGCGCTACAGCCCTCTATGGGCCTTGGCCTGCTTTACAACATCCCTCCATATCCTTCTGTCCTGTACTGTGTGGGGCCATTGCCGCACCTCGAGTACTTTCAAGTCTTTAATAACGTCGTCTCTCCTTCGTATTCGTGGCCTGCCTCTCGATCTCTTTTCGGCAGGCTACCATAGCGTAGATCAGAGCTTTTGGGGTTCGGTCGTCCTTCATTCGCATGATGTGCCCAAACCACCTTAGCCTTTGCGCCTTCACATGCCTCACAATGTCTCTTCCCTCGAGTATTCCATCTATTTCTGCGTTGATTCTAATTCTCCATCCTTCCTCTTCCTGTATCCCTCCATATATTTTTCTTATGATATTTCTTTTGCATACTCTTAAAGCTTCCTCACCACTTTTGCATAGTGTCCATGTTTCCCCACGCATATGTGATTATTGGACGGATTAGTGTTTTGTACACTTTCAGTTTAGCTTTTCTGCTCAGTAGTTTGGATTAGCAGTTTCCTGTTGGCAAAGTATGCTTTCCTCCCTAACATAATTCTGTGAGCGATTTCCTTACTCATCTTATTTTGGCTCGTTAACTTAGCCCCTAGGTAGGTAAACTCGGTCACTTCCTCCTAGTTTCTACCATTTACTTGAATTGGTCTTAAATCTGTCACTTGCTCCCTACCACATCTCATGTACCTTGTTTTATTTTCGTTTATTATCAGTCCGCATGGTTCAGATTTTTATTCAATTCTCGCTGTTATTTCTTTTATGTGCTCCCTACCTCTTGATGCGATGTATATATCGGCAGCGTATGCTTCCACTTGCGCTGCTCTAGTTTTTAGGGTGCCTGTTACGTTCACCTCTCTGATTACTGCCTCCAGCAGTAGGTTGAACAACATTGCAGATAAGGCATCGCCCTGTCTTACTCCGGTTCCTATTGCAAAGTCGCCCGTGAGCTTGGAGTCTATTAGGACTTGCGCATTTGACTCAGTTAATGTTAGTCCTACAAGTCTACCCAGTTTCATGGGTACTACTAGTACCAGTAATTGTCACATAAGTTCTTTTCTGGAGACACTATCAAACGCCTGTTTGTAGTCAATATATATGCTATACAATGTTATGTTATGCTCATAACATTTTTCCATTATTTGTCTTTGCGTGTGAATTTGATCTATGGTCGACCTGTTGCTTCGGAATCCACACTGGTAATCGCCTAATATTTCTTCTGAATATATTGCAAGTCTTTTGCATATTACTGCTGACAGCACCTTGTAGGCTATATTTAAAAGAATGATCCCTCGGTAGTTAGCGCAGTCCTTCTTATTTCTCTTTTCATGGATTGGGCATATGATGCCTTTTTTCCATTCCTTAGGCATGGTTTCCGTATTCCATACCATGACAATTAATCCGTAGATTCGTGTCCACAAGTGCTCCCCACCGCTTTTAAGAGTTCTGCTGTTATGGTATCAGTTCCTGATGCTTTATAATTCTTCAGCTTTACTATTACCTCTCTTACTTCTTGATAGGTGGGTTCCGGGATTTCTGGTTGCGCTGCGTGATAGTATTTTGCGTCTTCCCCATTGTTTTCATGTTCTTCGTTCTTACAAGTTAACAGCTCGCTATACTACTGACGCCACCTTTCAAGTATTTCCTTTTCCGCACTTAGTAATCTTCCTTCCTTACTGAGAAAGGTGTTGGTTCTCGATTGGAAGTCTCTGGTTTGCATTGCTATTTGTTTATAGAACTTTCTGCTCTGGTTGTTATTGTTGTATTCATCTAAGTCCTCTACTTGTTTGTGTAGCGCATTTTTTCTCTTTTGTTTACTCACTCTTTTTGCCGCTCTTCTTAACGGTCTTAACCGTTTAGTTTGATTAAAATGTTATTCATGATATTCAAATGTTGTACAATTGCTATATACAGGGTGTTGACAGGTAAACATGCGGCAAAAATGCAAGGGGTTATTCCTTTGGTTATTCAAACAATATTTTGTCTTATGATGCTTTCTCAAACTCTTTTTCCTAAATGTAATGACGACAAAGGTGTAGAGACATGAATGTGAATGTATTTGCATGTTTCATAGACTATCGAAAGGTGTTCGACTGTGTTAATCATTAGAAGATCGAAATTCTAAGAACAACCGGAGTCGACGAACAGGACTACGTTTCATATCAGAACTTTATTGGCGTCAAACGGCGGTAGTAGAGATGGAACAATCAACATTGGAAGATATGTAAATCAGGCGGGGTGTTCGACAAGGTTGCGTCTTGTCTCCACTCCTGTTTAATCTGTACTCGGAAACTATATTTACAGAAGCACTGGATGGAGTTCAGGGTGGAATCAAGATCAATAGGACCCCAATAAACAATATCAGGTACGCCGATGATACGGTTATAATAGCCAACGATGTACAAGAACTACAAAGCATCATAGATTCCGTAGTTCACTATAGCGAAATGTTTGGATTGCATCTCAATGTCTCCAAGACCAAATTATTGGTCTTTTCTAAGACTCCAATAAATGCACTCCTGCGTGTCAAGGGACAAACAATCGAACAAGGGACCTCAATAGAATATTTGGGAGCTAACATCAATAATCGGTGCGACCCGAAGGGAAATACTTTCAAGGATTGAGCAAGCGAGAAAAAGCTTCATGAATATGAAATCATTTTTTGCAAGACTAGACCTCAGTTTGGAACTCAGAACTCGAATGATCAGATGCTACGTCTTCTCTGTCTTACTCTATAGATGTGAAAGCTGGACACTAAATTCACAGACCCAAAAGAAAATAGAAGCTTTCGAAATGTATGTGTATAGACGGATGCTGCGAATTTCATGGGTACAAAGGATCACCAACGATAAAGTACTCCAGCGCATGCACAAACAAAATTGATTACACCATCAAGGAAAGAAAAATGCAATACCTGGGTCATGTGATTAGAGGTGATAAATACAAAATATTACGCCTCATAATAGAGGGCAAAGTACAAGAAAAAGATCAGTAGGAAGATGCCATAAATCGTGGCTGAAAGATTTTAGGAGATGGTTCGACCGCTCGTCTGCAGAAATCTTTCGTGCTAGTTTCCAGAGCTAAAATTGCAAAAAACTCTTTGTTTACAAGGGTGAAAATACAGGGTGAAAAAAATTTGCAACAGTAACAACATTTAATTATGAAAAAGTACATGTAAATATGCTCAATCTACAATAAATGTTCGAAATGACTTCCGCCAGCTTGGATACAAGCATTGAATCTTCTCGTCATTCAGTGCCGAAACCTTTCAAACACACCAGAGATGTTTCTAATTGAGTTACACCCAACAATTATCCGATTTCGCAATTCGTGCAACGTCTCCACTGGAGTAGCGTAAACTAATGACATATATAGCTTCATCATAAATAATCCAGGAGCTTTAATTCTAGGGATCGAGAAAGCCATGCTTGTGGCCCACGTGGACTAATCCAGCAATCTCGATATGTTGCTGTTAAAAAATCACGAGCAACTAAATTGAAATGTGGTGGTGCACCATCGTGCATAAACCACATTCCTATTCTTGCCGCTAACGGAATTTCCTGCCCAAACTTGGGCAGTATTTCTTCCAAAAAGTTGCGATTTATCTCGCCAGTAGGTATTGCTGGTAGAAATATCCCTCCAATTAGATAGTCACCCACAATTCCAACCCAAACATTCAAGGAGAACTGATGTTGAACTCGATGTTCACATACCTCATGCGAATTTTCATCTGCACACACATGGTTGTTAAGAAAATTTCTTATTCCATTTCTTGAGAATCTGGCTTCATCGGTGAAAAGAATCTGTGTCAGGAATTGATGGATTAGAACTAAGGTTTTCAAAAGCCATTGACGTAACGCAATACGTGGAGGATATTCAGCAGGTTAGGTTAGTAGTGCCTGAACACGTTGAATGTGATATGGAGACAACAAATTGCCCTTAAGAATTTTCCAAACTGTCGAATAACTTATATTCAAAGTATTGGCAATTTGTCGCGTAGAAGAATTTGGATCTCCCTCTATCATGTCCAGCACATACTGTTCCAGTTGTACCGTTCTTACTGTAATTAATCTTCCTGGTCCTCTGTTACTTTCTATGTGCCTGCTACACGAGGACGTCGATTTATGTTTTCGAGGATTTTTCGATCGGAGATATTACAGCTAGGAAACCGTTCAATGTACAATCGTCTTCTTCTTCATATGCCGTCTTCTTTAACGATTGTGCGACATATGACGACATATGATCACTTCTTTAAACGTTCAACACTGAGGGGTTAGTCCACTCTCTGATATTCTTCAGCCAAGATTTCTTTTCTTCTTCCTATGCCTTGTCTTCTCTCTATTCTTCCCAGTTACTTCCCAGTCATACAATTACTTGTATGAGGGAGTATTTGTCATTACAAAGTATGTGGCCAAGTTGTTTTTCTGCTGTTTTTCTTATTTTGATGATTGTCATCAGTTTTCAGCCGTGTCCAATTATTCTTAGTACTTCTTCATTTGTGGTTATAGCAGTCCAAGGAATTTTAAGTATGCGCCTGTAGAGCCACATATCAAATGCCTCCGATCTTTTTATGGATTGTGCTTTTAGCGCCCAAGTTTCTACACCATATAACAGCTGAGACCATACATAATATTCTAGACACCTTAATCTCATGACTAAACTTAATTTCTTTTCCGGGCTTTTTCTATTGTGACTTTTATCTCCTCATCTTGGTCCAATTGGGAATTTATGGTTGCTCCCAGGTATTTATATTTGTCGACTCTCTCTTGGACGACGACTGTCAATTGGAGTTTTTGAAGAGACCATGTATTTGGTTTTACTTATGTTCATTGTTAGCCCTATTTTTTTGCTTTCCCTATTAATGCTATCTAAAAGGATTTGTAGGTCTTCTATACTCTGCAACTATGTATAGTTCTTAATAAATTGCCAGCATGTCCATACATGAAATGCATGTCAGTCGTCTCGGCATTCGTATACATGCTAGAGGACATCACTATAGAGGACATTCGTATACATGGTAGAGGACGTCACTCAAAGTATACAAGTGTGACCGATACAGGTGATGATCACTGGCGAAACGTATTCAAATAACATCCACTTGTACGTTAGAGAAATCAGCCGTTCCAAGTTATCGTCAACAATTTTTTGTACTTGAAAAACTCATTGACGTACGCCACACGTTTATTTACATAAATGATTTCAATAAATATCAAATATGGTTGTCGCAATTTTGTTCACCCTGTGTAATAGATAATTGCTGGGTGTAACACAATTAACAACAACTCTGGTGTGTTTGAAAGAGTTCGGCACTCAGTGACGAGAAGATTGAATGCTTGTATCCCGGCTGGAGGAAGTCATTTCGAACGTTTATTGTAGATTGAGCAAATTTATATGATCTTTTTGATAATAAAATGTTGTTACTGTCGCAAATTTTGTTCAGCCTGTATCTTCAAAACAAAGGGTTTTTTTCAGAAATCATAATAAGAGAAAATATTCTAATTCTAATAGGCTAAGGAATAGCCCCTTGAATTTTTTGCCGCATGTATACCTAGCATCCTATAAATGGCTAATATCAAGGAAAGTGTCTGCGTTAATTTATTTTTTTAAATGAAAATACAATTTTGAAATTTTGTTTTTCTATTGAATTTAATTAAAACGTATTTATCAACTTTATCTTTCAATAATTATTGAAGTCTTTTAATATGAATAGTTCTACAATTATTTCAAATAAAGATTTTATTCAAGAGTTTTTGCTAAAAACACAACAATTTACGATCGCAAAAATTTGCTTATACAACCGAATTTTAGTAATCGCGGTATTAATCTGATAGTTGTTTCATTAACATTTCTTTATATAATTAAAATGGTGATCTAAGCGGATCTATTTTTTTTACTCAGAGAAACTGAATTTTGATGAAACATTTAATTTATTTTAATTCCCCAGGCCAGGGATCATCAAGGGTTTGGAAGTTTTTTAAAACATAAGGGTCGGATGAATTTTCAATATCCTCCTATGAAATCCTATTAGAAAAATTATTTACATTGCATGTGTAACAAATAGAGTGTATATTGGAGTTTATAATAAAAGTCGGGAGCCGAATGGAAATCTTTGAAAGCCGGACTTTAGTTTAGTGACTGGTCTTGTCTAGTATTATCTGGTTAGTCAGGTTTTGTCTGGTCTTTTCTGCTCTTTTCTGGTCTTTTGTAGTCCTTTCTGGTGTCGTCTCGTGTGGTGTGGTGTGTGTGCTATTGTCGTGACGACTTGTACTGCGACCTTTATAAATCTATTGTACCCCACCCTCCTCCTCCAAGTGTTGGTGTACTTACCCATTTAGAGCGCCTCCTCTAATCCTGATTCCTTAAGGAATTTCAGGATCTGGGTGGGATTCAAGACCTGCAGCTCCTCTGTGTTCAAGCAGTGAGCCCCAAGGTACATCTGTCTCTTGCGGAGTAATGCTGCGCAGTCTTTGAGCAGATGTATGGGGGTTTCCTCTGCTGAGCCACAGAATCTGCATCCGTCATCCTCCTCTAGGCCTAGGGCCTTGAGATGTTTCCTAAGTCTGCAGTGTCCCGTCAGGACTCCTGTCAGAATTCTAAGCTTGTTCCTGCTTAGTTTCAGGCAAACTTTTGTTCTCTTCTGGGTAAAAGATCCCAGCATCACTTTGTTTTGCCTTAGCCCTGGAAGTTCTTTCCAAGTTTGCATCCATTTTCCTCTTGTTTCTTTATCTAAACTTTTGTGGATGGTGTTGATACTCATGCCGCAAAAGGGTTCCGAACCTATAAAGGGGCAACTGGACTCCTTGTTTGCTAGGTGATTGGCTTCTTCGTTTCCGTCTATACCAGTGTGTCCTGGTACCCAGTATAGCGTTACTTTATTATCCCTGCCAAGCTTGTTCAGCTTCCCCACACAGTCCCATACCAGTTTGGATCTGATGGTGTATGAGCTAATGGCCTTAATGGCTGCTTGGCTGTCTGACAGGATAGCAATTCGTTTTTTGCTATAATTCCTGTCGAGGTTAAACTGTGCACATCTTTTTATTGCGTGTACCTCTGCTTGGAAGATACTTGGGGATGTTCCCATGGATTCGAAGTACCTGGTACGAGGTCCAAACCCTCTTGCACCAGTACCTTCCTTTGTCATCGAACCATCTGTATACCACTTGATGGCATTTTGCTCTATGTGGTATGCTGAGGATTCGTCGCTCCAATCGGCTTTACTACTGCACACTGCTGTGTAGTATTTCTCGAAGTGGTATTTGCATACCATTTCATCTTTTGGTACTTCCCATTGCCCCCGTGATGCAGACACACGCCAGTCTTTGAATCTTCTCAAGCTGTTTCCTCATAGAGGCCAGCTTGATTCTACTTCCCCAAGCAACTGCCCCATAAGTGATTGCAGGTCTCACTATCATGATGTACATCCATCGCAGGATAGTGGGGTTACAACCCCACGTTTTTCCTGCCAGATTTCTGCACACCATTAGGGCGCGTTTGGCTTTACCTACCGCTGCCTCGGCGTATCTATTCCATAAGAGTTTGCTATCTAGTGTGATACCCAGATACCTTATCTCCTGTTGGTATTCTACTGCCTTCCCATCTATGAGTATGGGATGTAAGCAGTTTAGTTTTCTCCTTCTAGTAAATGGTATCACCGTGGTTTTGCTCGTGTTGAGTTTTAGTCCCACTGTTTGACACCATCTACTAGTTACGTTGAGGTCTGAACTCTCTGAACAATTTCACAGAGCGTTCCCTCAAATTTCCCTCTAGCCATTATGACTATGTCGTCGGCGTAACCTTGACATTTGATGTCTAGGTCGTTTAGTCTAACCAGTAGTTCATCAACTACCAGGCTCCACATTAGCGTTGATATAACACCTCCCTGTGGGCACCCTCGAGTTGTGGAGATCTTAATGGTGTCTTTTCCCACTTGTGTCTCCGCCGTTCTAGTTCTCAGCATTTCTCCCATCCACTTTGAGATAGTGCTGTCGATATTCCTTCTTTCGAGGGCCGCCCTGACAGCCTCGTGTGAGGTGTTGTCAAAAGCTCCCTCTATGTCCAAGAAGGCACATATTGCTACTTCCTTTGTCTCTAGTGCTGCTTCTATTTCGTTTGTCAGCTGATACAGGGCGGTTTCTGTGGATTTCCCTGCTCTGTAAGCATGCTGACTCCTGTGTAATGGTGTACCTACCAGCACTGTAGTCCTAAGGTAATTATCTCCTTCTCCATTGTCTTTAACATAAAAGATGTTAGACTAATGGGTCTAAATGACTTCGGTTGAGCGGTGTCTTTCTTCCCCACCTTCGGTATAAATACCACCTTAGCCCTTCTCCATAGCTCCGGTATATATCCGAGCGCTAAACTACTTCTAAAGATATTTATAAGATACGCATTACTTTTCTCTCTCCCTTTTGTAGGAAGGCAGGAACTAGTCCTTCCACACCTGGGGCCTTAAAAGGCTGGAAAGTGCCGATAGCCCAACTGATTCGGTTTTCCGTACAGATGGAGACTGCCCTCTTCCAGTCGGCCTGACTTGGTTTCCGTGGTTGCATCAAGCCCTCGGTCTCCCTGTATCCTCTACATCCTGGAAAATGGGTTCCTAGTAGGAGGAGAGCTCTTTGCTCTTCATCCTCTGTGAAGGTCCCATCCGGTTTCTTGAGAGTGGTTGTCATTTCCACTCTATCCTTCGTTAGTGCAGTCTAGCTGCCACCGGCGTGGATTCTATGTTTTCACAGAAGGTCCTAAAGTTTTCCTATTTTGCCCTTCTGATCTTTTTGTTGTAGGTGGTAAGCACCTCGGAGTATTCTAGCTAGTTTCCGTATTGCTTAGCTTTGTTTAAAAGCCTACTCACTTTTGCTCTTAATGTAGACAAAAAAAATTTCCACCATTTTTCGTCCTTATGCTCCTTCACGGTTTTTACCGGGCAGCTGGATTCAAATGCCGTGGCGATTGCTACATTTATTTCTCCTACAGCCTGCTCCAGCACGGTGTAGTGTTTGATACTACCCCGCACTGTCACCTGCTCTAGGATTTCTTTTAGTTGGGAACTAAACATAGGCCACACAGTTTGTCTGGGGTTTCGAATGGGGGTGTTTTCTTCACTCGCTCCTTCCAGCTCAAACTCTGTGATCCTATGATCTGACATTGAGGGCTCACTCGAAAGACCCTCGGTCTTGATGAGGGCCTGAATCGGAACTAAATCCCGCGTTAAAAATTCTGAAAGACATAAGTAATTTATGCCCTTTCTTACCATAATGCAAGTTCTAGGGGAGACCTCACGGCTGTCCAATACCAACTTACATTCCCTGTTGCTAAGGCCTCTGATCTTACCTCCGTAGGTCCAGGGTTCTTGAAGCAGCGCTAGCCCTACGTGCTGCTTGGTGAACATCCTAGCCATCACAGCTGAAGCTGCTTTGGCATGATGGATGTTCACTTGGGCTATTTTGGTGCGCCTGCTGGTCATTCTTGTTTTGTGACAGGAGGCGACAAGTCTTCCTCTGTCCCTACAAGAACATCTACCTCTGCCTCCGTAAACATGGCTGGACTGCTCATGTCTACGAGTGTGAGGTCAAGGTCGTCTTCCTGGGAATCCGGGCTGACTTCCTTGTTCTCTGTGTCGGTTAGGTCCCGCACACATGGATTATTTTTACTTTTGGAATTCATATAACTCCCACGAGTGGCAAGGGAACTAAAGGTCCGCCACGTCAGAGCCCCGCTTGACATGGTAAGGCTTGATACCCTCTGAGGTCGCCAGGTATCAGAGGGGCTCCGTTAGCGATGGCCGGTTGCCCTTGGCCACCAACCAGTCCTTCCGGCCCGGGTCGCATGACACCTTGGATTAAGGGTTTGGAAGTTCTTGGTTGTTCGCTCTCCGCTGACCGCTCCGACCGGAGTTGTACTCTGGTCGGTAAGGTCTAACGGTTTGTTGCGAAACTAAGCCCTCACACCACGACAAGGTGACTTCCAGAGTGAGGGGTCTTCTCTGATACTGTTTGGTCTTCCCTGATCTTTTCTGGTCTTATCTGGTCTTGTCTGGTCATGAAAATTATAATTTTTGTATAATTTTTAATGTTTATTTCATTTTTAACCTGATATTATAACATTTTGTCACCTCTACGTGATACTATATATCACTTCTAGCTCAGGGGAAAAGGAAAATAAATGAAACGCAGTACACAGTTTATTATCAAAGTTGACCTTTTTTTTTGAAAGCTACCTAAAAGCACTTCCTTTTTCTTGTATATACAAGATCTAAAATTTTTTCTTTGATTTTTTCTTGTATATACAAGATCTAAAAGTCATATGACAGACATGTAATTGAAGGAAAACGTAATTTTGATTCTCAAGTTAGAAATACTATACAAGCGATCCTACCAACTTGTAGAAGCTTTTCATACGAGCAATACCGCTGGACTTATCTGAAGGGTTATTTCAAATCTCAAGTTCACTATAATAAGCTACGTACTGTTAGTCACATTAAAGAGAACATTCAACCCATCGTTGAGTTACCAAGTGTTATGTGTAAACGAGCTGCCGAATATTGTGTCTTCAGAAGCCATTCCACCCTACAAAATAGAGAAGGACAATTATATAATATTATTTTCAAAGCTTAATGTGTTTGCATACTGAAAAAGTAAAGAAAATGTACAAACATCTCGAAGTTGAAATTAGTTTTCAGAAACTCACCGCCAAATTATCATAAATCAATTAAAAATAACTAAAATATATTGTCACTCTTGTCACGTCCTACGTGACATAACTCTCAAAATTGAGAGCATTCTATCGACAAAAGCTCAACATTTTTAATAATTTCATTAATATTTTCTTTCAAAAGTTAAAGCAAATATTAGGAAGGAAGTAAAAATAAAAATACATTATGGACAAAATATGAAAATGTTACTCTTACTGACAAGAAAACTTACTAAAAAAAGAAAAGTTACTACTCAAAATTGACAGACAAAATAGAAATGTCAAAAATGAAAATCAACTAATTTTTGCATTACTTGGACTTAGTTGACTAGAACTTAGTTACTTTGTTTATTGAAAAAATTGATAAACATCAGTCAGTTTTTCCAAACAAACTACCTTACGACAATATATAAATGTTTTTAGATTTATTACTTTTAAAAATAATTTGTCTTTAAATAAATAGCTTAAATAATCTACATATCTGAGTTTAACAAAATCTAGTTATTAAAAATCATATGCGAGTTATTTTTAGTACATCTTTAATTAATTATGTTGTTTTTGATTTTTGGCCAAAAAATGCTCTTCCAAATTGCATCACGACTGCGTTTAGAACGTCAATCGACTTCTCCAAACCGAACAAAAAGAAATGTATAAGACGCGAGCAGACTTTTTTTTGTAAATATCTCCTTATCTTTTTTTGTTTGGCAGAACAAAAGCAAAACAAAAACAGTGTACAAAAAATAAATGGTTACGTTATCGCGAAATGCCTCTCGAATTGCTGCGATAAAAATACAGCCAAGACATGTTTTAACAATAATAAAGCTGTTCCGATTCGCGATAACATTCAGCGTTAAGATATTTCTTATAAATAAAATATATCGAGAAAAAATTGTTAATGAATCGAAACGATCGACGATTCATAAACTTTACAACAACAGGAACATTCTTACTTTTAATCGATTTGTTTATGTATATAGAATATATTTATTATACAGTGCAATTATATAGTAGTATTTATTACCATAGCAGAATATATTTATTACTATAGACGAGGTTCTCTTTCGATCAATTTGTTATGTTTTAGTCATATAAGATCTAAAAATCTAAAACCCAACTGTCAAAAATTTATATTAAAACACTTACGGCAAAAAAAAAATTAACTAACAGTATCATATTATTTATTTATATATCATGTTTTTGCTTAACCTTTTATTGAAATCATCGTTAACATTTTTTTTACATTTTTGCTTAATACTTTGCATATAAAAATTGCAATTTATTGTTGATTTGTGTTTTTCTTTTTAGTAGCAAAACCGGACGTTAATTTAATTTAATCACGTAATTTACGTAATCTACACTGAAACACAATTAGCGCATTTAGCGTTAATATTCTATTGACAAAGCGGAAAAATTATACAAAAACGAATTTCATTTACTGCTCACTTTTTTATTTAAAAACAGATGCAGCAAAATAAGTAAATAAATATAGTTATGTCCCAATGTGTAATAAATTAAGCCTCTAAAATACTACACTAGACAAGAATTAATAACCACAACTAGACAAATCTATATTCAATTTAGAAGTAAACAATAGACAAGATTAGACAGAAAATACTTAAAATAAACTAAAAGAAAACTAAAGAAAATAGAGCAACAAGACTAGTGTAAGCAAATAAATAAGGGACAATACAGGATACACAGGGTGTAACTAGAGAATCAGGATTGAGAGCAAATAGACAGAATACACAGAAAAAACTATTGATGCAAATTTAGGCTAGACTTCTCAATTCGGTCTACTCTTGTAAGTTTAGTTGCTCTACCCAAATCTACTCTGGCTAGTTTAGTCTTAACTGCCAAGCCTAGTCTTGCTTCTCTAATCTAGTTTTGTCTATCTAGCATTCTATATCTGTCTAGTCTCGTAGGTCCATCTTGTGTCTAATATTCGGGCCGATTCCGTAAGAGAAACGTTAAAAGTTAATTGAAAAGACCCCGATTGAAAAGACATTTTTCTATTTCCCCTAAAACTAAAAATAAATAAATAAAATAATAGAGATACTAGTGAAGACTAATATCTTTATTAATTTATTTATTAATTTTTAATACTTATTGGATTTTTCAATAAGGGCATAACAATTTTGTATTTCAATAAAACAGAATAATTAAGATATCGCGCTGAAAATTATTCCAAGTGTAGTAGACAATGTTACAATTATGTTTGAAATTCAACGTCGTTCATATGACCACGGGAACATAACAGCAGCGATCGATTCTTACGATCCAAGTTTCAATCACTCTTTCACACATATCAACCCGAATGTTGGCAATTTCGCGTTCGATATTTTTCCTGAGCTCCTCTAACGTTGTTGGATTGTTAGCAATCATGCATAAACCTTCGACTTAAAGTAACTTCAGGTAGGCATAAACCTTTGACTTAAAGTAACTTTATAAGAAAAAATCCAACGACGCCAAATCGCTTGAGGGAGGTGGCTATTCGACTGGCTCATTTTTCGAGATTAAACAATTAACAAATTTTGCATGTAATAAATCACTGTTTCGCCTGATGTCAAGTCCATCCAATTTTGGCCAAAAATAGTCTTCCAACTTGGAACCATAGCGAACTCCATTGACCATAACATGGCGATTATCTTCATCGACGAAAAAATACGACCTTGTAACATTTCCGACGTAACATCCACACGCTCGCCTTTTGTGGATGCAATGTAGCCCCATGAAGCACATTTGGGTTTGTTGCTGTTCAATAACGCATAAGATAATTTTTCGATGAAATTCAGAATTTTCTCCAAACTTTTGCAGAACAAAATCGGATATGTTTCGGCGCTTTAAATGATCCAGAGGTTTCAGTTCATGAGTTAATTTAATCTTGTAAGGGTGTAGCTGGAGATCCTTACGCAAGGGTAGACTGGGAAATTCCCAATTCTTGTGAGCGGCGTGGAATCGTCTTGTTTGGTTCCCTTTGAACTGATGCTCTTACGACTGCAATATGTTCAGTACTTCGACTGGCACATTCTATAGTGAATATGTTGATTCAAATTTATTCACTATCGCACGCATAGTTTTTCTGGTGGGACGATTATTGCAACCAAAAATTGGAGTAAGCGCTCTTTCCACCCTTTCCACTCCAAGCCTTTTTTTATTCCGTTCCTGAAAATCAATGTTGAGTGCCAAACACTCGACATTGGAGTGGAAAGGGTTAAAGTTGCGACTCAAGCTATGGTGGTAAGTTTACCACCATTTTTTTTTTTATAAAAGATTTCCAAACGTTGCTCTTTCGTGATCTTCACCAGGATAAAAATGTAGCCTTGACTGACGTTTTGACCTTGACAGATCATAAAAAAGTTTGTAGATTATGTTCCGTATTATAACACAAAATTGTTATGTCGCTATTGAAAAACACTTTACTATTATACTATTAAATTATCGAAAATACAAAAAAATGAACGTTTTCTTTTCAATTAACTTTTAACGTTTCTCTTACAGAATCGGCCCGAACGTCTGTCTAGTCTTGTCCGTCTTTTTTTTCAGCCGTTTTTCATCCACTGCTGGGCATAGGCCTGTCCGCTTTTCTTCCATGTCTGTCGATCTTGTGCCTTCTGATACCACCGGCTACCTGCGGCCAATTTTATTCAATCTAGCCTCCTTCTTTGGGGCGGCCTCTACTTCTATTTGTTGATCTTGGACGCCATGGTGTGGTTTTTAGCGTACATTTGTCGTTATTCTGTCTTGCAACTTGACCTACCCAGCTCTATTTTAACTTGGCTACACGCTCTACTATGTCGGTTACTCTTGACCGCTCTCTCACTGTTTCGTTCCTGATTCTGTCCTTCAGTGATATTCCCAGCATCGCGCGTTCCATAGCCCTTTGTGTCGTTCTTAGTCGGTTGAATCTGTTTTTTGTGAGCTTATGTTTCGAACCCGTACGTCGCTACAGGTAGAACGCACATGTTGTATACTTTACTCTTGAGATTTATTGGTATGTTCTCGTTTTCTAAGATGTACCGGAGTTTGCCAAATACTGTAAGTCCGATTTGCCTGGTGACTTCGGGCGTCTGATTCCCCTTCCCTAAAATCATAGTGTGCCTAAGATAGGTATATTGTTGCACGCACTCGATGATTTTGTTGTCTATGCATATGACGGGGTCGCAAGGGCTCATAATCTTGGTCTTGCATAGGTTCATTTTAAACCCAATACTTCTTGACGCCTGATTGAGTTGTTGTAGCAATCCCTTTAGTTCAACAGGGTCGCTTGAGATGACAACGATATCGTCAGCGAAACGAAGGTGGCTAAGGTATGTCCCATCGATCTTTATACCTTTCTCTTCCCATCTTAGTTGTTTGAAAGCGTCTTCTAGGCATATGGTGAACAGCTTGGTTGAGATATCCCCTTCATGTACCCCCTTGAGGTATCCCCTTCATGTACTCCTCTCGTTATATTTATTCTGTTTGTGGTGAGTCTTTCCTCGAACTTGACGTGTAGTGTAGCTCTCTTATAGATATTTTCGATTATGGCGGTCTATCTTGAATCCACTCTTGCATTTCTCAAAGCTTTTAGGATTGACTCAAATGTATCGTGAATGAATGTTTTATGGTAGTGTTTCCCAAAGTGTGGTACGCGTACCCCCTGTGGTACGACAGGAGCTTGCGGGGGATACGCGCTGCATCAGGCTTTCACTGCGCCTGATGTAACAAGCACCTTACTTTTTTTTCGATGACAAACAGAAGAATAATAAAAAAACTTCGTTACTTGCTAATATTGCGTATGTGTGGTTTTATATGTATGCGTAGCTGGAAATAAACGAGAATGATTCACTTTAAATTGAACCTGTTAAGAAAAAAGTTAAGAAAACTCGTAAGTACGACAAAGAATATCTTAAATTTTGATTCTCATGGACTGGAGATGGAAAAGAGCCTATTCTACTTTTTGTTTTGAAAATCTATCCAATGAAAGCATGCCATCCAACTATCCAACTTGAAGCGACATTTTGAGACAAACCACAATCAGTACAAAATTAAACCAATCGATTTTTTTGAAAACAAATTTAAGGATTTAAATCAATCTCTAAAAGTAATGCGGTGTTGGACAGAAGGTGACAATTGGAAAATCCTAGTAGATTCGTATCGCGTGTTGCTTTTAATTGCGAAAAGCCTGCGGCCCAAGATAATGGCAGAAGTAATAATAGGAGATAGGTCAAAACAGACTTTTGACGGCGTTCCCCTCTCAAATAATACAGTTCATCGACGAATCATTGATATGTTTAATAATGTGAAACAGATGTTATTGTCTGATATTTCTCAAACTCGTTATTATGCATTACAAGTCGATGAGTCCACTGATATTTCGAATTTTGAAAATCATATGGCGTTGTTAGATACGAAAAAGATCAATAAATTGATTTTTGCTTTTGCCAGCCATTATTAGGTCATAGAACAGGAGAAGATATGTTCAATCTTATGAATAAATTTATACAAGAGAACAAAATTGATTGGAATAGATGTGTTGGATTAGGCACATATGGAGCAAAAAGTATGGTAGGAATTAATAAAGGACTCGTTGCAAAAATTAAGAATGTTTGCGAACATATCCGAATCACATACCCCGAATGTTATATCCATCCATACATTGTTGCATACAGAAAGAGGTTTAAGCAATACGTAAGATGCCCGCTGATCTACAGAAAGTTCTGGATGAAAGCGTGAAAATCATTAAAGTCAACTACATTAAATTCCGTCGTGAATGCACGACTTTTTGGCAAATATGTAAAGAAATGGGATGTAGTCATACTCAGCTTCTTTTTCATACTGATGTTCGTTGCCTATCTCGAGGGGGAATTCTAAAACGATTATTTGAACTTAGACATGAACTTCAAGTTTTTCTTTTGTGATTTTTTTCTTTTGTGATGAATTTGAGCTGAGAAACTGTTTACATGACTGGAAATGGCTCTGTTAATTAGCATACTTGGCAGATATATTCTTTGTTCTAAATTGTCTCAACTTATCGTTTCAAGGTAAAGAAACTTCATTGTTTCACGTTCAAGATAAAGTGGACGCTACTATGGAAAAAATCAATTTTTGACAAAAGAGAGTTGGAAATGGAGAAGTGGACTCGTTTCCTTCGCTTCATGAGCTTATAAAGATCGGGTGATAAAATTGATGCAGATACTCTGAAATGTATAACACAGCATTTAGAGAATTTACAAGTGGGTCTGAAAAATTATTTTCCTGATTTAAACTAATATATTAAATTTATAAGATATCCGTTCATCATTAATACAACATCCATGCCAGAAGGTTTATCGCTTGCAGTAGAAGAACAATTGTTGGAATTAGCTTTAGACAGATTTTTTAATAATAAACATATGTAGTGCACTTTAATTTCATTCTGGTTGCAAATGCAACATGTTTATCCAGATTTAACAGAGAAAGTTCTGAAATACATCTTGCCTTTTCCAACCTCCTATCTATGTGAAGTTGTTTTTGCAACTTCCTATCTATGTGAAGTGATTTAATATCTACAAATGCTGAGACATTTGTAGATATTAGGTCAAAAAAAGGAACAGGTTTTTGGATGTGGAACCGCAACTCAGATTCAAATTAACAAGCCAAATTACAAAAAAACAAATTATGATGATCTGCGGTCTCAACATAAACAATTTCATTCCTCTCATTGATTTTAAGGAATACTATTTTTAAAATATAACTTTCATTTTATTTATATTTTATTATGAATGAACTTTAATTTTTCAAATTGTTTATTATTATTGGTACTTACGTATTAACGCCACCGCAGCAGAAGTTTCATGCGCATTGTAGTGGAAAGACATGGCGTTAAATTATTATTATTCATATAATTTGAATATATTTTGTGCAGAGTCTGTTATATAAATAGAAAGTATAATATTTTTTCTTATTTCGGATCGAGAGGTCGCGCGATATGTGGTCTGGATTTATCTGCTCTAATATAACCTAATCTAACACTTATTTTGAAAGGAGTAATTTGTTCCGTGTAATTTAAACACGTTTGACCTTGAATATTTTCGAAAAATCGACTGTGGCGCATTTTGTATGGTTCAAGGGTTACTTAGATGTCGAAAGTTTGGGAAACACTGCTTTATGGTAATCTCGCCAAACGGCTGCGTTTTCCAAACTGCTTCCGCCCATATTTAACATTTCAGTTGTGACTTGGTATTCTCCCGGACATTTTCCATTTTTTATTTTTTTAAGAGCACCTCGTATATCTTGCACAGATATTTCCGGTGTTTTTTGAAGTTTCATAGTATATTCTCTGACCCTACGTTTATTACTTTACACGGTATTATGGTTTCGTTATCGGGTGTTTTTGACGAGTATAGGTCGGTGTAGAACTCTTGTATTACTTTTGGTAGTTGTTGTGAGTCTGAGAATTCCACTCCGTCTGTTCTTAACTTTGATTATTCTTGTTTTGGCTTTTGAGAGTTTGGATCTGAGCACTTTCATATTAGCGTTTTATCCGATTATCGTTTGGATCATGTTGGTGTCTTTCTGTTGAGTATCTTGTTCTCGTTGGTTCCCTTTACCATGCCTCTTTCTTGCTCTATATTTTTCTTGGTGGTTGTACTTAGTTTCGGGTAACCTACTCGTTTTACTTTCCCACATATTTCTTTGTAGCAACTTGGGTGGCGATTTGTATCTTCCTTGCAATTTAGTCTATGCCTATGTTTGCCATATTTGTGAGTTGAAAGTTTTTCTCCACTTCTTTCCGGTATTCTTCTTTGTTGTTTTCTAACTCTATGCGTGTAGGGACGTGTAGCTTTCCATTAGTTTGTTTCTCTCCTGTTTAAGGTCTATACATAACTTTGCTACAGAAATTTAACGGCGTCTTTTCAATTAACTTTTAACGTTTTTCTTACAGAATCGGCCCGCACACTCATCTAGTCTTGTCTATCTAATCAAATCAAATCACTGAAGGACAGAATTGACTGTCCAATCACTGAAGGACAGAATCAGGAACGAAACAAAATCTTTTCTAATTGTCTCTACCAAAATCTTTTCTGTCTAGCTTAGTCTTAACTGTTAAGCCTAGTATTGCTTCTCTAATCTAGTTTTGTCTATTTATTATCATATATCTGCCCTGTCTTGTCTGTCTAGAAGTGTCTATCTAGTTTAGTATATCTAATCAAATCAAATCAAAATTGCATATTCGATGTATACGAAAATACACACATATAAGGTAAAATCAAAAGGAAAAAATAATAAAACACAAATAAGAAATCAGAAGGATAAATTGAAAAATTCTTGAAAAGAATATATTTTAATATAAATAATTCTTCTACGAGAAGCATTTCCATGACACTGCATCTCTAATGTTATTGGACAACTTGTTGTAAACGGAAACTCCAGGGATTGACTGCAGCATTGCAAATTACACTTAAGGGTTGATTACATTCAAGTTACATTCAACGAAATCTATAATACAGTTTCATTGGTCTCATTTGTCTCATTCGTTTCAAGAACTCTTGTATAGTTATAGTGGATATCCATGTTCCCGCTCAAATTTGTATCGTTTCATGTATGAAGCACAAGCAACCTCCAAGATATATAGGCTTGTCACTATTAATATTTTAAGGAAGTCATTTCCATTGAGGTTTAGCAGAAGGACTGCCCACTAGAGACCGTATGGCATTTTTTTGTGCAGAAATCACTAGTTCCATTTTAGAGGTTCCCCTCGCCAAAATTCCGTAAATTAAAATGAACTGAGTCTCAGTATAATATTTAGAAGTTCATGTTTACAATATTCCGCAACGCTCGATTAAATAAGTGCAAGCAATTTTCTTTGATAGCGTCTCCACTGCCATGCTCCAGGCGAAGTCTTTGTTGTCTTCATTCTCTGATGTTTAAAACCATGGATATTCAAGTCCTTGTCCTCCGCATACTAACTTCTTTGCGCTTGAAAAATGAGATTTTCTATTTTTTCTTTTCGTTTCAAAAATGAGATTTTCTCTTTAAGAACAGGTTGTTCGCGGAGAACATCAATCCAACAATTTTAACAAAACATTCTTGGATTCAATTTCATTATCAATAGTCGAGTTCTCAGCCTCGTAGTCTACAGAGTTAGAGCATAAGACTTACTGTCCACTTAGCCGCATGCAATACGCACGACATTGTCATTTTACACTTTTGTGCAGCTGGCTTGAATTTTGCGTAGAAAGGGACTAAAGTGTGTCATCGGTGCGTCAGGCGTTCGTCATGCAGCTCTCGCTGCAACCTGCCACTACAAAAGCCATGATGCAAGACGCAAAAACACTAGAGGGTATCTTTTCCCGCATATTTTTTTTCCCGGGAAACGGGAAAAATAAATTTATTTTCGCGGGAATCTCGGTTAAAACTGGTAGTTCAATAATTAATTGAACAAACTCAATATAATTCAATCAAATATAAACGCATAGAAGTCAACAAAAACATTAAACAACATAAAATTGGGCCGCTAGGACGGGATTATTTCTATAATTCCACGAACAGTACGTATGTAGATTAGACTGGGCCAAAAAAGGGCAGTGAAAAAAAACGTGCTTCCGCCTTGCTAAACTTGAGAGCTAAAATAAACCGTTTTGTAGTTTTTAGCGTGATGGATGTATGACGATTGTTTGGACGTATCTAAGATGCAAATGACGCCTTTCGTCATTTGTAAGTTTGCATGCATTCGTCAAATGAAGCCTCCGTGGACAGTGGGTTTGAACTACAAATCTGGAGGTCCCGGGATCGATCCCGGCAGCGAGTGTCGGTTGCATTTGTACCAGAAGACAAATGTATAATTAATTAACGCCAATTTAAAACACATAGATTTCTGGGCCTATAAAGAGAAAAAGTTTTTGAAAAAGAGTTTGAAGGGTAGTTAATATTCCGCTATCCACATTGGACCAAACTTAAAAATTACAATAAAAGTAGAGTCATCAGACCACGTATAAAATACATCGGCTGTTTTGCATTAATGACACTGGATACGCTGTATACAATAGAAACAATGTGGGCGCAGAACACTTCCTTGTGGGACAACCATATTTATATTCAACGGCTCCGATTTATCTATCTCATTATTTGAGGTAACTTTTACTTATTGTTTGCTGTTGGATAGAATAGATTGGCTTAGGTAACCAACCCACATACTGCAAGTTGAAATAGTTAAAAGTTGTGGGTGGAACACACAATCAAGTGCCTTTGATATATCGGCGAAAATGCCGATGGATGCTTTCAAGCAAATACTTCGTTTGGAAGTAGAATGCATACAACATGTGTATATAAAACATGTATGCGAAATCTAGGTTGTTCAATGGATTTCTGTCTAGCTTTGTCTTAACTGTGAAGCCTAGTCTTGCTTTTCTAATATATATTTGTCTATCAGGTATTATATATCTGCCTAGTCTTGTCTGTCTAGTCTTATCGGTTTATCTTGTAACAAAAAAATCATGTGTTTCGCTAAATAAACATAGACGGAGAAAAATACTATATTCTAAAATTTAGAGCAATGAGCAATAGGTCTGTAGGTATTAAGTTTGGTTTTATCGCCCCTTTTAAAGACGGGAACAACGTTGGCTGTCTTTAAGACATCTAGAAACGCGTGGGTTTTAATGGCGGCGTTAATGGGCTAACCAAAAAATCAATATAATCCAAGAAAATTTTACATGTTCTTTCATCTTGACTTACAGATGCTTGTCTGTGCTTCCGCCTTGCTAAACTTGAGAGCTAAAATAAACCGTTTTGTAGTTTTTAGCGTGATGGATGTATGACGATTGTTTGGACGTATCTAAGATGCAAATGACGCTTTTCGTCATTTGTAAGTTTGCATGCATTCGTCAAATGAAGCCTCCGTGGACAGTGGGTTTGAACTACAAATCTGGAGGTCCCGGGATCGATCCCGGCAGCGAGTGTCGGTTGCATTTGTACCAGAAGACAAATGTATAATTAATTAACGCCAATTTAAAACACATAGATTTCTGGGCCTATAAAGAGAAAAAGTTTTTGAAAAAGAGTTTGAAGGGTAGTTAATATTCCGCTATCCACATTGGACCAAACTTAAAAATTACAATAAAAGTAGAGTCATCAGACCACGTATAAAATACATCGGCTGTTTTGCATTAATGACACTGGATACGCTGTATACAATAGAAACAATGTGGGCGCAGAACACTTCCTTGTGGGACAACCATATTTATATTCAACGGCTCCGATTTATCTATCTCATTATTTGAGGTAACTTTTACTTATTGTTTGCTGTTGGATAGAATAGATTGGCTTAGGTAACCAACCCACATACTGCAAGTTGAAATAGTTAAAAGTTGTGGGTGGAACACACAATCAAGTGCCTTTGATATATCGGCGAAAATGCCGATGGATGCTTTCAAGCAAATACTTCGTTTGGAAGTAGAATGCATACAACATGTGTATATAAAACATGTATGCGAAATCTAGGTTGTTCAATGGATTTCTGTCTAGCTTTGTCTTAACTGTGAAGCCTAGTCTTGCTTTTCTAATATATATTTGTCTATCAGGTATTATATATCTGCCTAGTCTTGTCTGTCTAGTCTTATCGGTTTATCTTGTAACAAAAAAATCATGTGTTTCGCTAAATAAACATAGACGGAGAAAAATACTATATTCTAAAATTTAGAGCAATGAGCAATAGGTCTGTAGGTATTAAGTTTGGTTTTATCGCCCCTTTTAAAGACGGGAACAACGTTGGCTGTCTTTAAGACATCTAGAAACGCGTGGGTTTTAATGGCGGCGTTAATGGGCTAACCAAAAAATCAATATAATCCAAGAAAATTTTACATGTTCTTTCATCTTGACTTACAGATGCTTGTCTGTGTAGTCTTGTCTATCCAATCTAGTCTGCCTAAATTTGACCGTCTACTCTTGTCCGCCTTTCCTACTCGAAAGTGTAGTTGACAATATACCCGCGTGGCAGTGCAGGAGACCCGGGTTCGATTCCTGGTCGGGGATGCGACAACTAGGGCGGTTTTCACTAACCGTTCGGGCTGCCCACCCTGAATGTATGCAAAAAAATTCGATACCGGGTTGCCTCATACTAAAAGGCAAAGTGGAATTGGGGGTTTAGTGATAAAAAAAGAAAGTCTTGTCCGTCTAGTCTAAGCAGTCTGGTTATATCCGTCTAGTCGATTAAATAAGCCTTACAATTAATTTTCTTCAACAAAATAGATGCCAAAGGATAGGCAGGAATAGATAAATATAACCTAACTTAAATTTAGTCTTCTACGTTTATTGTTGTCTGTCTAATCTTGTCTATGGATTCTTATCTGTGTAACCTTGTCTGTCTAGTCTTGAATGGTCAGTCTGTTATGTCTAGTCTTGTTTGTGTAGTTTTGCCTGTCTTATCTTGTCTATTTAGTCTTGCCTGCCTAGTTCTATGTACAAGAAATGTACTAATATTGAAATAGACGAAAACTTATAGACTTAAACAATAAGAGAGTCATACGAGGCTATGCAGAACAGCCAAGTCTGATTGAATTGAATTATACTGTTTTACTATTTAGTCTTCAATTAGTTAGTACAATATTGTTGTTTATTTAATTGTTTCGTGTTTTATATAGTGAGAGTGGAATGGAGGGGTGAAAAATAGGTAATTCGAAGGTTGCCACAATTATCTACTGGCATAGTGTCGAAGGATTGCATCAGATTTTCAAGCGGTCGAATTTATTATTCGCGCTCGACTTATTTCAACAACAATAAACACACGCATCGATTATATATTACAACTTCTCACGGACGTTAACGCCGGTGCAAAAAAAATGTTGTAAAATCTGGCAATTTGCAATCGGCCAAGGACAGCGTTCTTTTATTTTTGTTAGTTTTTCGACGGATTAGATCTTCTCTGTGTCAGCGTTCCGCTATTAAATACAATCGTTTCAAACGAACTCTAGTTTAGAGTTTTCCATTTACCACTTTTAGTATTTGAGAAAAAAAACTAGTTTTATATAATTACTTTACTAATTATGAATTCAGTGAATAATCTTGCATCGTGTTCTTCTACATAGCAATACATACAATTAGTTTATGGTAAATATAATAATAAAACTAAATTTACACGACTTGACAGACTAGACTGACAAGACAAGATAGACTGACTGACAAGACTAGACTGACAAGACTAGGCAGACAAAGACTAGACAGATAAGACTAGATAGACAAGACTAGATATCTTATTTCTTTATTCATAAGCATAACTTATGTGCCCTGCATCCCGTCCAGATTACAATAATAGTTTACAATTTAAATAGTAATTTAGTCTAAAACTCTAAAGGTCACGATCTACTCTTTTTAATTTTTCGCAGTATGTATTAAATGTCTGCCACCATTCACTATTTTTATCAATTATGGTGAGGTCCTCCTCGCTTCTTGGTCAGGGACATCCTGCCTTAGTCATGCCCATTTCCGTTTGTTGTCGCAAGTTCTCTGTAAGAATTAGTCCAAATAGGTTTATAGCTTCCAGGCATGATGAGGCACCTACAAGATTTAAAGAGTGACCCAAGCACGGTACGAACTCGGCCAGCTCATTCCTTTCCGCAATCCCTACTCCTTTATAGATGCTAGCCATATTGGACCCATTTTCACAAGATTGGGCACGACATTGTCCAATATCTAAAGTATAAATTGTCAATTTTTTCTATAATCTGTTGATAAAAGAAAGTATCATTGATTTCATAAAAGTTGCTGGGAAGACAATTAAACAACAAAAAAACAATTAAACTTTCTTTTATTTCACACACATCATCAGTTTTTTTTTACATATCAAATTACCTGGCTAATTTGTTCTGTATGGGACACATTTGGAGTGCAGTCAAACATTATTGTGTAGTATTTGGCTTATTTGATGTCATTTAAAATGCTATTTCTAATGGTTTTTGCCATTATGTCAATAATTTCATTCTGTATTGTCTTTCATGAATACTAGTATCTGTGGATCGTATTTTTTTGGAATGGAATCGTTATTGGAGATGGAAGAGTTGATAAGAATAGAATAGTTAATAAAATAGCTAAAGGTAGAACAATTGATGAGGGTGTCGAATTGTGTAACGAATTTTCAGGTGCGCGACATTTGCGCTGAAAGCGCCACATGATATATGTAGAACGTGAAGATGTATATGAAATAGTAAGCAGAATTGCAAGATGCACGATTCTTGTGGCGCTTTCAGCATCAGCTTAGGATGTGTCTGCTAAATAAAATATTTGCTTTAGTCTGCTAAATAAAATATTTGCTAATCATTCGTTCGTCTCAAATGATTTTAATGCTGTCAGGTTTGTAAAATAATATAATCTCTATGTAAGAGGGCATCTAAAGGGTACATGAGCAGCTGTCTGTTCCTCTCCGCATATGCAGAGCGGATACAGCCTCTTCCCGAATCTATTTAGATAAGCGTTAAAATTACCATATCCAGCTATCCGTTGAACCTTGTGATTGGTGGGTCTTATATCAATGTTCTTCTATTTCTTAATTGCAAGAATATTTTTTTAGTCCAAAGTCTCGTTGTGGCCTTATCCCATCGCCCTTGCCACTCTCTATGGATCTTGACAGATAGTTCCATTTTTATTGCCTGACCAGGTACTTTGTTGTACGTGATTGGAAATTGGTTTGTTTCATCGCTGGTCGCTGGTATTCTCTGTTTCTGAAACCCGCCTTCCAAGATATGTCCTTTGTTGGATTTCAAGTACCAGCTGCCATGTCTCCAAAAGAAGCTCGGTTGGTTTTGTCATATATTTTAAGGCATCGAGAGCGGCTCTGCTGTTCGTGAGAAATGAACATTTAAAGATTGATCTATTCTCCGATCTAATGTACCTTAGTGCCCTATTGATGGCTAGGAGTTCCGCCTGCAAAATAAAACAGCACTGAACAGTACTGCTCTAGTCTCATGATCTCATAATGTACCTCGACTTCTTCAATATATACGACATATGCTGCTCCTACGCGAACTTCAGATTTGGAACCTTCAGTATAGCCGGAAACGCTTAGAGAGTTGTTATGCGTTAAATAGTAATCTACTGGTATAAATTTCGCCGCTTGTTTAATGTGGAACAAACAGATTTTCTGTTCCATTAGATTTGGAGACACGTCAATCACGGTAAGGTCTTTTAGTGTAGCCTCGTCTATTGACTGCCTTGATCTATATAACGTCACTTCTTTTAGTCTTAGGTCAGGGTCAATAGCTCAAAAGTTGGCTTTCCCCAACTCCAATTCCTTCCTCGGTACGAATCGCAGTCTTGAGCAGTATTATTTGGAAGTTATACAGGATTGTTTAATGTGTGGTTTGAAGTAGCGATACCTGTCGATAATGATCCCTAGATATCTAGTGTGGTCCTGGCATTTGATTTTCACTTCGCCGAAGTTAAATACTGGTCCTTTTTGTATTGGGGATCTGCCAAAGAATAATGCTTCTGTTTTCAAAGCAGTAAACTTTAGTTTAGTAGTTTAGTAAGCAGTTTTAGTTTGCTGTCGGCTGCCCAGGATTGCACAGCGTTTAATGCTGGATTCGCCTTTTGCTTCAACCCGCATATTGTGTCGCTTGATACTAGTAGCGTAGTATCATCGAAATATGCCACTATGTTGGTACTCTCTAGAACAGTGTTTCCCAACCTTGTTCGTGCCATGTCCCACCCAAGCCTTTCAAACAATTGCGATAATAACAATAGTTTTCTTGCACATTTGGTTGAATTTGGGTATTTGATTTCTGTTTCCTCACAATGCCATGCCATCGCTCCTTTTATATTAAATAAAGTTTTAACTGACTCTTCATTTTGCAATTCTGCTAGTTCTTCTTGATACTGCATATTTGATATATCAGACAAATCCACTAACATTGGCTGCATCATCCATGTTGGAAAAGCAATTTGTTTTAAATCAGAAAATCTTTCTTTTAAACCAGCCGATAGTATTCTCAGATGATCGACAATAAAGTATAGAATTAAATATAGCGGTCACTTACTTCATCATTTACTTCACTAATCATTATTACTAATCATTTACTTCACATTTTTGGAGCCAATGAAAATGTTCAAAATTTTTGTAACATAACTCTATATAGGGAAATGAAATTAGGGATAAATATAAGAATAAGGGACAAGAGTTTTATTTGTTCCTTAAAGTTGCTTATTTAATATATTTAGTTTTTCAAAGATATCGTCCAAATAACTCACAAATGCTTTACCATTGACTGTTTACAGATGCTTCATTTCAGGTTTGTCGCTTAAAAAATCACTAAAGGTATCAAACAGCCCATAAATCTTTTTAAGCAGTTCCCTTTAGAAAGCCATCTTACTTCAGTGTGAAATAAAAGTTCTGCATTTTGTTCTTCACCAAATAGCTTGAAGGGACGCTCACATTTAGCATTAGCTTTAATAGCATTGATTTAATAGCACTTTATTACTGAATCTAGTACTTTATTTAGAACAGGCGAGATGTTTTTATTAATGTTTATTGATTTGCGAAAGGTCCTATTCTCATTTTTCATCAATTTTAAGCAGTTATTTTTTTTGCCCATCATATTAGGAAAACCATCTGCAGCACAAAATGTTATATTTTTCATTGGTATATTATTGACATCTTAGTAGTTTTTGGTGCTTTCTAATCTTTTACAGAACAACAATTCATCAGAAAAATGACCGTTATCAATATATCTTACGTAAGTTATCAATACTGCCTTACTGTCTCTCAAAGTTGATTCATTCATTTGCACTGAATGAATTTTCGTGTTTTCAGTTTTCAGCATATTTTGTTGCTTGATACTAGTAGCCTAGTATCATCGGCATATGCCACTATGTTGGTACTCTCTGGAAGATTTATGACAAAAATAGTGTTGTATAGAATTTTCCAGTACGTGGGACCTGATCTGGAGCCCTGAAGATTACTGATTTTTGGACTGTAATGCCTGGTTCGGATATTATGGCTCGGCGTTTGTTAAAATAGTCTCGTGCTAGATTAATTAGATTGTTAGGGCATTTGTTGATGGTAAGTCTTTGTATTATCACAGGCCACGAGGCGTTATCAAATGCTCCTGTAATGTATAGTGCGATTATGCTACTGCTTGCCGGACCTGCTTTCGTTCACGAAACTGATTAAACTGTTTATTGCGTCCACGTCCACGGAATCCATATTGGTTTGGGCTGAGAAGACAATTTGTATGGAACTGGTATTCTATTCTGGAGATCAGTAGAGCATTTAGTATTCTGCCGGCTACAGGGAATAAACTAATTGGCCTAAAGTATTTAACTGAATTTCCTGATTTATTTGGTTTCGGTTTATTGTAAAGGCTCAGGAAATTTGTGGTATGGCGTGGAAGGCGCAGCAAGTATTATATCCGAATTAATGCTATCAAATTCGGGTGCCTTCTTAGGATTCATCAGAGTAATAACTCGATAATTAATCCTAATTAAAGAGTAATCCTCTGTCGTCCTGTCTGAATAATAATTTAAACTTAATAAAGTCGGAACACACCCTGAATATATACATCTATTCAACCTTTCCGGAGCTCTATAACATTAATGAGTCTTTTTAGGAGTATCGAAAACACATCTCATGTGAAATTTGTCAGTTATTTTATAGCTTTTAGTCCACCTTCGTGGCACTCAACAAAAACCATAAAAATTACTTTGTTTTTTAAGATCATGTCTTTCCGATACCTTAAGTGGATAGCTGTGGTAGATAGCTGATAGTGGATAGCCATCTGTAGACGCGTTTCGAGATTTATCTCTCATCAGTACAGCTTTGCTTTTATGAACAACAATTTGTAAACCACTTACATGATTAATGTTATTTTTCTGGTTTTTGTTTAGTGCCACGAAGGTGGACAGAAAGCTATCAAATAACTGACAAATTTCACATGAGATTTGTTTTTGGTAGTCCTAAAAGACTCATGTTTGTGTGTACTGCGAGCTCATTCAGCTTTCTCCGACAGTCAGAAACCACTGTTGAGTTGGTGCACACGCTAGTAATTGCCCGGAGAGCAGCTTGGCTATTTACACCGATAGCCAAGCTGCTCTCCGGGCAATTACTAGCGTGTGCACTAACTCAACAGTGGTCTCTGACTGTCGGAGAAAGCTGAATGAGCTCGCAGCACACACACACGTGAGACTCATGTGGGTACCAAGCCACAGCGGGATCCCAGGTAACACAAAAGCGGATGAGCTTGCAAAGAACGGCACAAGCCTGCATTCAACCGAAGTATTACAGGATATTGGTATTCCATTTGCCTCGTGCAAGGAGACTATAGCCGAAATAACCTCGAACCTAGCGGAGCGAAGGTGGAGGGATGAAGACACCTGCGAGGTAACCAGGCAAATATGTCCTCACCGAAACAGGAAAAGAAGCACCAACATCGTCTCTCTAACAAGAAACGATATCAGACTGGCAGTGGGAGTCATCACGGGACACTGTCCCATTCTCAAGCACGCTGAGAGACTGGGCATAGCGAAGCGGGACTACTGCAGAGGCTGCCTGGACGTGGAGGACGAGGGGAGTGTTCAGCATTACCTATGCCAATGCCACTCTCTGACCGCAACACGATTGCTCTTCTTAGGCCGACCTTTCTTGGATGATCTCTCTGACCTCGCATCACTAGATGCGCAGACTCTCATGAGGTTCATCCACGGCTCGAAATGATTTGACAAAATCCCCTGAGGAGGGTTGTACTCCAAGTACCGTGGTAACACAACGGGCCCATCTGAGGCCTATGTGAGCATTAGCTGCCACTTAAACCTAACCTAACCTAAAAGACTCATTAGTGTTATAGAGCTCCGGAAAGGTTGTATAATGCTGTGTTCCAAATATATTAAGTTTATATGATTATCTATAACGTAGTATGGTTTTACCAATTCTTGATAACAATTATTTTCTGATTAAGTGCTGTTTTTCAATATCATCATCTTAATCTTCCAGGAAGAAGGCATTAAGGAAATCTGGTGTTATTTCGAACAGGTTCATTGGGATATTCTTTTTGTTAATACTATTTATATATCTTTAGTTTGTGTTTTTGCCTCCTGGATCACTGCATGAGGCGTGAGAAACGTGATTTCATTTTTATAATCTTTCAAATTAGTTATATTTGCCGCATGTCGAATTTCCCTCATGAGTCCTGAACTGTTCTAGAATTTTGGCCTGGATCTGTTGTTTCCTTTTCTAAGTTTCGTCAATTCAGTTGTCCACCAGGGGACAGAATCACTGTATTAGGAGAAGGCTGCCACTCATACAGGGATGTGACGCTAACGCACACAATGAGATGCGGGGCAGCACGGACACTAATAAAAGAGGTGAGTACCTTTTAGAATACCTCATTAAAGAAAACTTAATTGTGTACAATGTTGGGAACACACCAACATTTGTCACTAAGGTCAGAAATGAGGTACTGGATATTATAGTAGGTAGCGCTAACGTAAGTAAATTAATTAAATAGTGAAGAGTTTCAAATGAACCCTCAATGTCGGATCATAGGATCATAGAGTTTGAACTGGAAGGAGTGAGTGAGGAGAACACCCCCATTCTAAACCCCAGACAAACTGTGTGGCCTATGTTTAGTTCCCAACTAAAAGAGAACCTAGAGCAAGTGACAGTGCGAGGTAGTATCAAACACTACACCGCACTGGAGCAGGCTGTAGGAGAAATAAATGTGGCAATCACCATGGCATTTGAATCCAGCTACCCGGTAAAAACCGTGAAGGAGCATGAGCTCCTATATAGACATAAATCGTAAAAAATAGACAATAATATCGACAACACTATCTCAAAGTGGATGGGAGAAATGCTGAGAACCAGAACGGCGGAGATACAAATGGGAAGAGACACCATTAAGATCTTCACAACTCGAGAGTGCCCACAGGGTTGTGTGCTATCACAACTTATGTGGAGCCTGGTAGTTGATAAACTACTGCCTAGGTGACATGAAATGTCAAGGTTATGCCGATGACATAATCATAATGGCCAGAGGGAAGTTTGAGGGAACGCTCTGTGAAATCGTTCAGAGGGGCCTCAAAGTAACTATTAGATGGTGTCAAACAGTGGGACTGAGACTCAACCCTAGCAAAACCACGGTGATACCATTTACTAGAAGAAGAAAATTAAACTGCCTACAGCCCATACTGTTAGATGGGAGGGCAGTAGAATACAAACAGGAGATAAGGTATCTGGGTATCATACTAGATAGCAAACTCCTATGGAATAGACACGCTGAGGCAGCGGTAGGTAAAGCCAAACGCCTTCTAATGTTGTGCAAAAATCTGGCAGGAAAAACGTGGGGTTGTAACCCCAAAATGATGCGATGGATGTACACCATGATAGTGAGACCTGCGATCACTTATGGGGTAGTTGCGTGGGGAAGTAGAACCAAGCTGGCCTCTATAAGGAAACAGCTTGAGAAGATTCAAAGACTGGCGTGTGTCTGCATCACGGGGGCGATGGGGTCGTCCGACAGCCGCAATGGAGTAGCTGCTGAATCTGACTCCGCTGTACCTTGTGGTGGAAAGGGCCGCCAATCGGAGATTGCAAAGTTCATCAAGGAAGGAATAGGCAGAGGTAAAATAATCAGGAGCAGAGACCGACAAAGCCTCGCTGCCAAGATCCCCTGGCTGGAAGCGCCAAAAGACAAAATGGTATGCAAATAACACTTCGAGAAAAACTACACAGCCATGTGTAGTAGTAGAGCCGATTGGAGCGACGAATCCTCACCATACCACATAGAGCAAAATCAAGTTGTATACAGATAGTTCGAAGACAAAGGGAGAAACTGGTGCAGGAGTGTTTGGACCTTGTACCAAATACTTCGAATCCATGGGAACATTCCAAAGTATCTTCCAAGCAGAGGTACACGCAATCGAAAGATGTACACAGTTTAACCTCGACAGGTATTATCGTTAAAAACGAATTGCTATCCTGTTAGACAGCCATCAAGGCCATTAGCTCATACACCATCAGATCCAATCTGGTATGTGACTGTGTGGGAAAGCTAATCAAGCTTGGCAAAAACAATAAAGTAACTCTATACTGGGTACCAGGACACACTGGTATAGACGGAAACGAAGAAGCCGATCACCTAGCAAACAAGGGATCCAGTAGGCCCTTTATATGTCCGAAACCTTTTTGCGGCATGAGTGTGAACACCATCCACAAAAGTTTAGATGAAGAAATGAGAGAACAATGGATGAAAACCTGGAAAGAACTTCCAGGGTTAAGGCGGTCCAAAGTGATGCTGGGATCTTTAAACCAGAAAAGGACAAAAGCTTGCCTGAAACTAAACAGGAACAAGCTTAGAATTCTGACAGGAGTTATGACGGGACACTGCAGACTTAGAAAACACCTCAAGGCCCTAGGCCTAGAGGAGGATGACGGATGCAGATTGGACAAGACTAGACAGACAAGACGAGATAGACAAGACTAGACAGACAATACCAGAAGGCAAGACTGGACAGACAAGGCTAGACAGACAAGCCTAGACAATCAAGACTAAACAATCGAAACTGACGACAGACGAGATTAGACAGACAGAAATAGGCAGAAACGACTACACAGACAAAACTAGGCAGATAAGGCGAAACAGACATAGCTAGACACACCATCGGATATAAGTTGAAGTGTCGAAAAAAAAATTGTTAGCTAAGTTGGTAACAAAATGTTAAATCAATTAGTGCTACCTAGAAGTGGTTTATTTAAGCAAATTACATAATTTCAAATAATAAAACAAATATTTTTATAAAATCGCAATTTAACTAGGTAAATAAGTATTTGTTAAATGAAAAAATTCCACTATTAAGAATCAATTATTTATACAAATATGCTTATTGTACAAATAAATTGAGACAATAAGAATTTGTCCAATATTTGCATAAGTCGTACGGACATAATCAAACTTAGGTTTAGTTTACGCTCATGGACAAACAAAACAGAAGAAACTATAAAAATATAACTTTGTAATGGCAGAAAGACCTTATGGTCGATAGCCATAAGATGACGATTCCTTTTGGTGACAATAAAGATTTTTATTATTATTATTAGAACAGTTGTTGTTTAAAAAAAACTTTAATTAGTATATAGACAAGACTATAACAAACGAGATTAAATGCAATTGTAATATATTACATTAATAATAGCATAAACGTGCTGTTTGAATAATTTAACTCCTTATCTGGCAGATTATACATTTTTCAATAGTTTTATTCTGCTGGGTTCATACGACAAATGCGTTATCCTTCCATAAATAATTTTTTCGTTTCGTTTCCGTCCGAGTTATCTAGAAGTAAAAAACAAAAAGGAAAAAAAAATCAACTTATCTCCGCCGCCATTAAGTGTTTATACTATTAATAGTGCTCTATCTTTGTATATTGTTTGCGCAATAAATATAGACTTGTTTATTCGGTTAGATTTTTTAGTCTTCCTTTGAGATAAGGACGATTTTTCTAGCTGCTATTAATGTTTATTATTCATGTTACGTAAATTGGTCTAGTTACCGAAAGCGAAATCGTTAAAATTTTCATTTGCTTTAGAATTACTTCTATTCTTAATAATCATTTTATATGTTTCTAACTGTTACATACAAATTCATGTATGTAGTATTCATATTATGTGAGATATAGTGTCATATTAGTAATTTGAAATTGATTAGCACATTTTCTATTGAATATGTCACATTGCTTCAACAAATTTCCTTCTTACACTTGTCTTGTATATCTATTATATAAAATGTGTTTCCGTAACTTAATAAAAGAATATATTTGTTTTCAATATAAGGTAGAATATGTTTCATCAACATATCATTTGTATGTCATACGTACCAATATTACATTGAACAAATAACATTTTGTGTCTGTTTATTATATTACCAAATGTTGTCACCCGTTCTATGTAACTGTAAATTTTTCATTTATATGTCACTTTTCTATCACTTACTCAAAGATAGTGTCAGGTACGAGTATATAACATGTATATATTTAGTTGGAGATGACACATGCTGACAATTTTTTATGTAATTTTTCATTTATGTAATTTAACATGTTTTTAATTTTCTGTTATTAAGTTTGTCAATTTGGTTTAATTTTCTTCTGTCATGTCACATGTGCTTTAGATATTTCATCGTATGTAACCATAATTTATTGTTTTTAAAGTTATCTATTATAGTAAACTTTTTCATTTACTATTAAATATCGCTTTTTGTCGAATAAAAACTTAAACAGTCTTCCTGTGTAAGGAATATATGTAAATGTAATTTTCATTAAAATGTTTTTCTTGTCAAACTGATAAAATATTGGAAATAATTATGGGCAACACTTCAACGGTAAACAATTCGATAAAAATAGACACACAAGTCTAGACACGCAATATTAGACACACAAAATTAGACACACAAAACTAGACACGCAAGACTAGATACACGAGACTAGACAGACAAGACTGCCCTCCTCGGTAGTGTAGTAATATACAGCATACCCGCCTGACGAGCGGGAGACCCGGGTTCGATTCCCGGTCGAGGATGCAAAAACTAGGACGGTTTTCACTAACTGTCCGGACTGCCCACTGCCCATCCTGAATGAATGCGAAATATGCGATACCGGAGTGGCACATACTAAAAGTCAAAGTGGAATAGGGAGTTTAGTGAGAGCTTTCCTCAAAACCACTTATAAAAAACTACTAGGACTAGAGAATAAACTGAGAAATCCCCCTTAATAAAACTGATTCGAATTTCTTGGAGCATTACCATAACCCTTCATCTCTAATGTTGTTGGGCAGCTGGTTGTAGATGTAAACTCCAAGGATATATGGGCATTGAACGCAGCATTGCAAATTACACCTAGGGGTATATAGTTTTAATTCGACAAGACTAAACAGACAAGACTAGACACACAAGACTAGACACACAAAACTAGAGAGACGAGACTAGACAGAGGAGACTAGTCAAATGATACTAAACAGACGAGACTAGACATACGAGTATATATACTACGAAAATATAAAACGAAACTAGTATTTTTTCGGATATCCCATGTTTTATTGCATGCTCAGGCACTTTATTGAAACATATGCTGATGTCTTCGTTCCCAGAGGCTTCCTTAGCCCAGGCTGTCCGATTTTTCGTTGCCCAAAAAGGCCAGCATGCGCCTTGACCCGCAGTTGCATTATAACTTTTCCGGAAACTTTCTTGAGTAGCAGTCATGTATCAACTAGTAATTCTGTTGGACCTTTCATGTATCACAGAGCATCGAGAGCAGATCTACTGTCCGAGAGAATCGAACATTATTGAAGGGCTCGATTAATTGCAAGTACTTCTGCCTGAAAAATAGAGCAATATTCTGATAATCTATAGGGTTCGTGGAGTGCCTCCCCGACGTCACGATACCCGACAAAAGCTGCTCCTATGAACGATTCAGCTTTAAAGCCATCTGTGTAAAGAGTGAAGCGATGTGTGTTTTTGGTGGTCAAGTGATATGTGATCGGGTTAATTGTGGCGGGGTGACTTATTTGCTCTAGATCAGAGTTTGTTAAACTTATGTAGTCCGATGACACCTTATAAACAAATTTTTATTTGCGGACCCCCTCTTGAACAACTTTTTTTGCGGACCCCATCCCAACCGTAGGCATTTCTGTCCTTCTCGAGACTTAATTTCTGGCCCAATAATCTCATATAAGCACATAGGCACTCAAAAAACCTCAAGAACTGTAGACTGGTAGCATTCGCCGACGACCGCCTTGTGGTGTGCACGGACACCAATAAGGAATTTCATGGAAAGGAACGAATTGCAAATAGCTCCAGAGAAGTTCGAGGCATCGCACTTATAGGTCGCAAGAGAATAGGTTAGTATGTTAGGTTAGGTTAACGTAACTTAACATCCTAGGCAAGTTGATGTTGGTAAAACCGACAATAAAATACCTCGGCGTTCATATTCACCAACGGCTATCCTGGAGTAGAACATCCAAAACATAATGCCTGGACTGGAAGGGCCCTGCTACTAAAACTAAAAAACTATTAAGCGAAGTCGTAAACTCCATCCTCCTCTACACCTCACCGGCCTGGGTGGATGGTCTAAAAGCAGTTTCTAACAGGAATATATTGATAATAACACAACGCCCCATGCTCATAAGCATATGCTGCGCCTACCGCACAGTGTCCAACGTTGCGCTACAAGTCATAGTTTCTTCATAACTTCCAACCAAGGAACGATCAAAGAGGGTAGGGCCTTAAACAGAAACCAACGCATGAGCAAATGGCAGCAACGTGGGACCCACGTCAAAGAAGGGGGAGCCGAGCCCTCATCGCCGAAAATGCCACATGGTATAATTGTAAACGTGGTGAAGTCAACTTCTACCTAACACAAATACTAAGCGGACATGGTAATTTCGCTGCTTATGTTAAACGGATAGAAAGCAACGGATACTGCTAAACACACTTTTTTATAAGGTTCGAAATGGGCTGATATTTGGGCCGTAGCAGAACAGGAGGTAAGAGAACCCATTAACACGCAGAATATGGCCAATCTCATGATTAATTGTAAGAGCGAGAACAACTGGAAGACAATAACAAACCTGTGTACCGAAATCCTTAAAAGAGAGGACGAAAAGAAGACGAAAGAAGGGATGGAGTTGCAAGTAACAAAGGCCAATCCTAGGTCCTGCGTTTCCTCCTAAGTAATGCTCGCGCGGTTCCGGAGTCAAGTGAATATATTCCAGGTAATACGTCAAGTCCAGTAACTTCTCTAAATTTTGTTGCGTCCATTTGTCAGCTAATTAGGTACTGCGATACTTCTTTGAGGCGTAGGTCGATTTTGAGAAGTACCGATATGACACAGGCCTCAGTCGACACAGTTTGGTAGGCTTTAGCGGTTCGTAGAAAAGTCGCTTATCCCCAGCAACTTTGCTCTTTCTCGTACGCCACAGGACCTATTCCTGGTTTACGATGAACTTAAAGCCCGCCATTCACGATCAGTTTAAACTGATCAGTTGAACTGATGTTTAGAACTGATTAGTTAAAACTGATCAGTTCAAAATGATTTCCCCACTCACTGGCTTAAAACCGGCCTTCAGTTCTCGATTGTCGCGTGCTGTATCTGGCTAACAAATTTCTCCCCACGTAACTTAAAAAAATTGATTCGGATTCTAAAGAGGATATTCTACATATGGCAATTAGTTTATTCAATAAAAAAACAACAAAAAAAACGGAATGAAAAAATGGTTAAAAAAGAAATTATCTCAGTTCACTGTCAAAAACAGTTATCTCATATTAATTTGTTAAATGAGTTGTCACTGAAACCAAGTGACTGGCATAACTATTTAAGAATGGACGAATGTACATAGTTCAAGCTATTTGTCTATAAATTCTTCAGCTATTGCACGACCGGACGCCGTGCCAGTTAAACTACGACTGACTAAGCGCATGCGCGATCAGTTTGGCGTGATGAAAACGAACTGAAGGCAACGGATTTATGGCGCGCCCGGTAAATCCGTGGGTTGCCGTCAGTTCAAAATTTTACGTTAGGATTTCACACTCAATGTCAGTTTTTGGATATACGTCAGTTCAACTGATCAGTTTAACTGATCGTGAATGGGGGGCATAACGTAACGGAACGCAACGTGACTTGAAGTGACTTGACGTAAACTTAACGGTAAAATATGTTTGTGAAATTACGATTGCCGTAACCTGCCGCAAAACACCGTGCATTGACAGCAATTTGACACCGTGAAAAAGTGATTTGACAGCGTTGGTAGTTCAAAATGAATTATGTTTTGAGGCATTCAATAGACCTTTTCATAGTTGAAATTTCTTTGTGCGCATACGTTAATTTACGCCACTTTGTCGGGCACTTTTTGACGTATAACCAGTGAAAATAACGAAACGTGCCCGATACTTTTATATTCCCGCCTTTTAAACATGGCGTTTGCACATGCGCTTAACTAACCGTAAAAAGGTCTATTGAAAATGATTTGAAGCAACAAAGTTCAAAATTGTTGAGTTAAATTTTTGCCAGATATTTGTATCTTAAACTGCGGAAGAGGAAACGATTTCGAACCCTTGGTTTGAGACAGATTTTTCAGAGAAGAATCCAGTTCGGTGATGCACACACTCAATCAATAAAGTGTCACTCATCTACATTTTCTTTTCTTTCTGTTGTTATAGGTGCTGACTGTTGCACAATATAAATGTTACCACACAATACCAAATGTCACTCTTGAACTCGAGTGCATATGCGCAAGAATCGAGAGTGTTGATTGGCTGAAGGAGTCACGTGAAACAGCCCGACTTAACATAACGCGACGCACAGATTGAACATTAGCCGCTTGAACGTTACGTTAAGTTCTGATACGTCACATCGCGCCGCTGTAAATTTGTTTCTGTGTGGATTTCCCAAGTCCCCATTCTTTCCTTGCGACTAGCTCCAATCTTGATCTATACTGTTTAGCCTTACCAGAAGTTCAATAACTAGATTATTAGAAAGATTAAATGCCGTTAAAAGTTCAGACTGTCAAATGTAAAAAAGTAATAAATAATACAAGACTAGGCAGAGGAGTCTAAACATAAGAGACCAGACAGAGGAGACTAGACAGACGAGACCAGACAGACAGGACTAGATAGGTGAGACTAGACAGTCGATACCAGACAAAGATAACTAGACAAATGGGACTGTCGAGATTACCCAGACGAGACTAGAGAGACGAGACTAGATAGACCAGACAAGACCAGACAGGCGACAAGGTACAAGACGCGACCATACAGACGACCATACCAGACGGACGAGACCAGACAGAGACTAGAGAGACAGACGAGACCAGATAGACGAGACCATACCAGACGGACGAGACCAGACAGAGACTAGACAGACAGACGAGACCAGATAGGCGAGACCAGACAGACGAGACCAGACAGACGAAACCAGACCAGACGAGACCAGACAGACGAGACCAGACCAGACAGGCGAGACCAGGCAGACAAGACCAGGTAGACGAGACCAGAAAAACGAAATCAGATAGACGAGACAAGAAAGACATCAAAATAGATAGTGGAGAGTAGACAGACGAGGCTAGACAAGCAAGACTAGATAGACAAAACTAGTCTAAACAGACCGAACACTGGAATAAACCTATAAAACTAGTTAGTTAAGACTAAATAGACTTGAATGTACACAAGGATAGTTGGGGATTGACTGCAGCATTGCAAATTACACTTAGGGGTATTTAGCTTTAACGTGACAAGACTAGACACACTAGACTAGACACACAAAACTAGAGAGACGAGACTAGAGAGACGAGACTAGACAGAGGAGACTAGTCAAACGATACTAAACAGACGAGACTAGATAGAGGAAACTAAACATGTGATCAGACAGAGGAGACTAGACAGAGGAGACTAGTCAGTCGAGACTAGACAGACGGGACTAGATAGGTGAGACTAAATAGACTATATCAGACAAAGGACACTAATACTACTAATACTAAATACTAGACAGACGAGATTAGACAGACGAGACTAGACAGACGAGACTAGACAGGCGAGACTAGACAGACGAGACAAGACAGACCACACCTGACAGACGAGACCAGATAGAGAGTGAACCACACAGACGAGACCAGATCGACGAGACCAAATAGACGAGACCAAATAGACGATACCAAATAGACGAGAGCAGACAGACGAGACAAGACGGACGAGATCAGACGAGACATACGAGACCAGACAGACAAGACCAGATAGACAAGACCAGACAGACGAGACCAGACAGACGAGACAAGACAGACTGCAAACTAGACAGAGACTAGACGGACAAGAGTAGACAAGCAAGACTAGATAGACAAAACTAGTCTAGACAGATCAAACCTTGGAATAGACTTATAAAAGTAGTTAGTTAAGACTAGATAGAGATGAATGTAAAAGAGTTATTAAACTGTGTAGATGGAACTAGACCGACAAGCCTCGAAACCTTGACAAGATTTCATCTTGTGTTTCTATTTTCTAAATATAAGAACTAGTAAGTTTCATTTTAACTTCTCTAATATAATTTTTCTGAATGGCAGAGTGAGTGAAAAAGATTCGTTTTATCTGCGGTACGTTTATAATTAACGTCGTCATAATTATAATATTTATAATGCTCGAGAAAAATGTGAAACGTTGTGTGTTTTTTTGTATTTTATTTGTGTTAAGATTAACTAGATCCATCTTCTAAAGGTTTATTTGTAAACGGGTCCTAAATTCAAAACATCATTTCGAGAGTTTTTATTTTATTTTATTTTATATACACTTGGAACGTTGCCAACCAACTACTAATGCAACCGAAGAATATCAATGTGAATGAACCAACAAACCTTTCATTTATATTATAATATATTCAAAATTAGATAAACTATACTAACTAGTAAAACTGTGTAGATAAAACTTTATGGACAAAACCCGTATAATCTGTTTAGTCTTGTCTGTCCAGTCCCACCAAATAAGACTATATGGCCAAGTCTAGTAAATATTAGAGAGTTATAACGTTATAACCCTAATAGAAATAAACCACATAATAGTAGGCTGTATAATCAAGATTTAGATTTATATTGTTTTTTAAATGGATTTTGTTTCGCAGTTTCCAAAACTTCTATAATCTGCTCTGATCAACTGACTAATATTAATCAATAGATATTAGCTATTTAGTATTGCTGATAAGTTCCATCATATATTATTGCAGTCTTATCTAATTTATATAATTTACTTAGGGTTTATAGATTAGTTTAGTTTAGACAATACTGTTTGCTTATTAAATATCCCTAATCTGAAAACTTTTCGATTCTTTTTCGAAACTCCTCAATTCTATTTTAGAACGGGATGAAACGAAAATCCACCCAGTTTTAGATTTAGAAAACAAAGAATCAAAAAGAAGTAAATAGACATAAATTCTCATTAAGATTTATTTGAAGAGGAAATGCCCGCTACATTTAATCCCATTACGTAATATTATTTTTAATATCATCTGAATGAGAGTTTAAATTTGTATCTCTCTTTTGTTTCATTCTGTTCTATGTTTTTTTAATGCGCTAATTATTTATTTAATACATTTTTGCATGCAAAATCTTTTTGCAATTAAAATTTTTATCTGCACGTGAGTTTTGGCAACGCGCGGTCTGTTTTCTCATTTCTCCATCTCCGTCTCGCGCACAGCCCGTTTTTATATAATCATGTTTTTTATACATTCGCGAGCGCTTTCCGGTTTAATCTAGTTTGAACTATCTAGTGCAGATAATAATATTAATGCCGTGGGGACATCTATGATTGACACAGTTAATGGCTTACAGATCATTGACTTTTCTTTTCAATGATATATGCTGCGCATTGAGGCGACATCTAACGGTTATAACTATATTAAGGCTGATTCGTCCCATTTTTATGGAAAAAGTCCCGTTTATTTTCAATTGTTTTTCCTGAAACGAATGCGCGATTTTATGGCGCAATCAACATTTTCTGTAGAGTTATATCTAATCTTGTTTTATTGAGCTAGTATGGTCGAACTAACTATATAAAGTTAGATAAAACAAAATTGATGCAGACAATAATAATAGGTTTGATAATATAACTGTATAATGTTGGAAAAAAACTGAAAATTCATTATATCTCCAAACCTATTAACGATATTGTAATGTATTAACAATGTGCTCAAACTGGATTAAATCACCTATAAAATGGTACAAAATACATAAAGGTAAACTTATTGTTAGTATTAACACCGATATTATCAAAATGAATAAAAAACTTTAAAAATGATTGAAAAGTGTTAATGGTATCTATAAACTTGTCAGCCTCATAGCCTACAGAGAGCCTTAATTCAAAAATCTGGAGGTCCCTGGTTCGATCCCGGGCGCGAGTGTCGACAGTATTTGTACCAGAAGACATGCGGAATGAATTAACGCCAATTATAATAACACCTAGGTCTCTGAGCCTATAAAATGGGAAAAATATAATAGGGCACTTGGAAACGAATTAAAACGAATGTGTCTATAAAATTAGTCACGGAATTGGTTAGATTTGGTTAGATCAACATTTTGAAAATTCAGAATATCTTCATAACCATATCGAAATGTTTTAGCCATATCACTAAACTATAGAAAGATATATAAAGTACTTAAAGCTAACGTGTTACCACATATATTAACATGTTACACATGACTACATATGAAAAGTTGTTTATGAGAAAAAAGGACGTTAATTTCAAAAATTTAAGGAATTATAAAATAAATTAAAATTATCAATAAACTAGAATAGGATTAGACAGATAGAATAGACAGACAAGTGTAGACAGATAATATTAGATAGATAAGACAACACACATAAGATCAAATAAAGACTAGGCTGACTAGTCCAAACAGGCAGGACTAGATATAGACTAGACTAAATAGGCTGGCATAGACAGACAAGATCAGACAGATAAGACTAGACAGACAAGACTAGACAGACAAGACTAGACAGACAAGACTAGACAGACAAGACTAGACAGACAAGACTAGACAGACAAGACTAGACAGACAAGACTAGACAGACAAGACTAGACAGACAAGACTAGACAGACAAGACTAGACAGACAAGACTAGACAGACAAGACTAGACAGACAAGACTAGACAGACAAGACTAGACAGACAAGACTAGACAGACAAGACTAGACAGACAAGACTAGACAGACAAGACTAGACAGACAAGACTAGACAGACAAGACTAGACAGACAAGACTAGACAGACAAGACTAGACAGACAAGACTAGACAGACAAGACTAGACAGACAAGACTAGACAGACAAGACTAGACAGACAAGACTAGACAGACAAGACTAGACAGACAAGACTAGACAGACAAGACTAGACAGACAAGACTAGACAGACAAGACTAGACAGACAAGACTAGACAAAGCAGACTAGACAGACAAGATCAAACAGACAAGACTGGACTGGACAGACAAAATTTGACAGACAAGACTAGATAGACAAAACTAGACAGACAGTACTAGACAGACAAGACTAAACAGACAAGACTGGACAGACTAGACTAGACAGCCAAGACAAGACAGACAAGACTATCAAATCAATCAAATCAAAACAGAATATGTTATTTTTCAATCGGCAAGAAGTGTCTATGTCGATAATATTAATCTAACAATACAAACTCATCAGCTGAAAAGAGCAAAATATACAAAATTCCTAGGGGTATATCTGGAGGAACATTTAAAATGGACCAACCAGATACAACATATCAATGCTATACTTCACAAGAAGGCATTTTTAATCAAGTACCTATCCAAAATCCTGACTAAGGAAGATCTTCAGACCTGGTATTTTTCTGAGGTTCAGAGTATTCTGTCATATGGAATAATCTTATGGGGCGCTTCTTCTCAGATAGAAATAAAACTTATTGCTCAAAAAAGAATTCTGAGAAACATACTAGGGTTAAAAATTACTGACTCCTGCAGAAATCACTTTCAGAACATAGGAATATTGACAGTAGTCAGCCTGTATATTCTAGAAACAACAGCATATATTCATAAGGAGAAAGGAACTCGCCAGAAACATGCGGACAATCACAATTATAACACGAGAGGAAAAGATCTCCTATACGCCCCAAAATCAAATTTAACCCTATGCGGCAAAGGACTGGAAAACCAAGGAATAAAACTATTTAATAAACTACCAAAGGCTCTCCGAGATGAAACTTCTAATAAGAAATTCAGAAGTAATTTTGAAAGAATTTACAATTCTTTAATTGTAATTTTTAAAATCATTAATGCGTGATAATCATTTATGTTTTTATTGTCGTTGTCAAATTTTTTATTTTTTTTAAATTGTGAATTTTTAAATTGTAATTATA